>CM038215.1:13839767-14118656 GCA_021442155.1 Cymbidium sinense
AAACTACCAAATGGAACTCACCCTCCTACCCTACTCCCTTTACTATCTTCTACGATTTGCCTATTGGAGAACAATCGAAGCTTGGTAAAAAATAATGATATTGAGGTTTGTGAGGAAACTAATGATAACTTATTTAACATTACTCCTACTTGTAATAATTTGGCATCACAAGACAATCACTTGACTCATATGAACCATCATGGTGATTTGAATGGAAATCTCAAGTTGGATCAAAATCTCAAAACTAATTCTGGAATTATTCTAAAAAATGTTGATACTTTGGTGACGGACCAAAATCTGAATAATCATCATGGAAATGAGAATGAAATTTGTGCTATTAATGGTGTCACAACCTCTCTTTCTGTTACCCTTCAGAGTGATATCCATGTTAATCCAATTCTCAACCTAACTCGATCAAGAAGGAGAAATCACCATTAAGAATGCTTTCATAGATATTGCTCCTATTCTAAATATCACCAACCACTCCCTTTCTGATGGAGATACATTGGACATAGATAGGCCTTTTCAAACTGTTACTAAAAAAAATCCCTTAAAGCTAGAATGTTCATTAAATAATTGCCTCATGCTCTCTTTTTCTTCTCCTTCAATTTTTTAGTTATCTCTTTTCTTTTCTTTCCACCTTATTATGATCAATTTTCTTATTTGGAATGTTCAGGGTATTGGGACTCTCACTATCCGCAATCATGTTAGGAGCCTTTGTTGCACTCATAACATAACCTTACTTGTTGTTATTGAGCCTTTCATTCACTCTTCTAAGATCACACATGTTGCTAGAATGCTTGGCTTTCAAAATTTCTTTTATAATATTAGTAATAAAATTTGGTATTTTTGGAATAATTTAATCAATATTTCTATCCTTGATGATCTCAAACAATTGGTTAATGTTTAAATCTCATTGGGTGAATTTTCTTCTCTTGGCTCCTTAATCTATGCTTCTTGTAATAGAGCTGGTAGGAACATCCTTTGGGATCACTTAAGAACCTTTCCTCGGTTAACAAACCTGGTTGGTTGGGGTGACTTCAACACTATTGCTTCTTGAAAAGGAGGGAGGCTGCTCTCTAACATCCATTCCATGGAAGACTTCTCTAATATGATCCTCGATTGCAACCTCATTGATTGATATTGGTTGGCTCGACTATATGGCATAACTCTAGACTTTGGCGGCATAGGACCCTCTTCAATTCCCATTAAATCAATCAATGGCCCCTCACTTCTGTCGAGCATTTGAGCAGAACTTTGTTGGACCATGCTCCTCTTTTGATCTCTATCAAAACCTCTTCCAGTAATCTTTCCTCCCCCTCTCCTTTTAGATTCCAAAATATGTGGACCCAACATCGTGATTTCATTAATGTTGTTTCCACTAATTGGATGGCCCCTATTCATCCGGACAATGTGTTAAAGGCATGATTCAGTTTTGGCTTAAGCTTAAAATACTTAAACAAAATCTAAATTGGTGGAACAAGCATCATTTTAAAAATCTTTTTGCCAATCTCAAAATTATGGAATAATTAGTTTGCTTGCTTGAAGATGCTTCCTTAACTGATCCTAGTAAGCTGGATGAGTTGAACACTACTAAAAATAACTTGATCAATTATCGAATATGGAGAAAACTTACAGGTGTCAAAAGGCAGCTAGCAAACATATTGCTGATGGTGACAGAAATACAAGGTATTTCCATACTCTTTTCAACAAAAGGAAAGCTGTAAACTCTATTCAAAAAATCAAAATATTAACGGTAGCTGGATCAGTGATAAGAATGAAATTAAAGATTCTGGCATACAACATTTTCAAAATTTATTAAACATCAACCCTCCCTTAGAAGCCCTCTCCAACACACACTGATCCCCTCATGATTATTACTAATGATGAGAATCATTTACTCACTTTGCGCCCTATGGAAGAGATCGAAGTTCTCAATAGCATGAACACGACTCATTCGCCTGATGGATACATGACCCATTTTTTTAGCATTGTTGGCCTTTTATTAAGTCTGACCTTGTTGATGCTGTTGTTGACTTCTTTGATGGAAACCCTTTACCTAGATACTTTTCTAGCACTTCCATTGTCCTCATTCCCAAAACTAATAATCCTGATTCTTGGGGAGATTTTAGACCTACCAGCCTTTGCACCTTCTTTCAAAAACTCATTACTAAATTAATTAATAATAGGATAAGTCCGCTGCTCCCTAAAATTATTTCTCCTAACCAAACTGGCTTCATTAAAAATAGAGCTATATCCGACAATATCCTTCTTGCTCAAGAGCTGGTTCATGACATTGATGTTCCTACTAGAGGTGGCAACATCCTCCTCAAACTGGATATCTCTAAAGCCTTTGATAACCTCTCATGGGATTTCCTCTTTCAAATCTTACATTTGTTTGGGTTTTCTGATAATTTCATCCGCCTCATCAAAAACTGTATTACCAATGTTTGGTTCTCTATTATCATGAATGGTGAGTCCCTCGATTTCTTTACTTCAAGGCATGGCTTGAGACAAGGAGACCCCCTATCACCCTCTCTTTTATTATTTCGTTGAATATCTTTGAGGAGCTGAATGATCTTTTCAATAAAAATCCTACCATGTTTTTAAAACTCATGGTGGTATCCCTGCTTTCTCATTAATGATGATTTTATAATCTTTTACAATACCTCTATTCAGCATATTAAAACTATTAAGAACCTTTTAAATGAATTTGGAAAAGAAAGTGGCCTCTTTCTCAATGATGGAAAATATTATTTCATTCCTTCCGCTAAAATCTTTACCAATAGGCTCAACCAAATCTCCAGAATTACTAATTTTCAACTACATCAACTTCCTATTAATTATCTGGGGCTCCACTTTTAAAGGTCAAAAGATCTCATCTTTTGATGATCTTATCCAGAAAATCTCCAATAAAATTTCTGTTTGGGAATTTCATTTACTCTCTTTTGGTGGTAGGCTCACCTTGATTAAGAGCACTCTTAATTCCATGCCTTTATATCTCATCCAAACCATTGTGCCGACCATTTCTATCATTAACAGAATTGAGTGTCTCTTTAACAAATTTTTTGGGGCTCTAATAACTCCTCTAAAAGAATGCACTGGACCTCTTGGGTTAAAAGTTGTGGCACTCTCGCAGAAGGTGGTTTTGGATGTAAGCCAATCAAAGAACCTATCACTATCTTTTCCTATAAACTTTGGTGGAATTGTAGGAGTAACAATAGTCTTTGGGCTAATTTCATGACTGCTAAATATTATCATGGTAAGCACCCCCTCATTTGTCCCTATAAAGCAGGAGACTCTCCTATTTGGAAAAGACTTTGTTCCGTTAAATGGGATGCCGAATCCTTAATTTTTTGGGGGATTAACTTTGGTTCCTCATTCTTTTGGCAAGATAACTGGAGTGGATGTGGGTCCATTGATGACTTACTCTCCACCCATTCCACTGCGGCTATTAAAGTGAAATCTTTCTAGCAGAATAATATGCTGAATAATAGTAAGCTTATTGATTATATTCCTTCTTTTCTCTTGAACAAACTCACTACTATTCCTATCATTCCTACCAATCAAGATCAGATCCTTTTTAAGCTCTCACATAATGGTGATTTCAACTTTAAAAATGTTTGGCTTCACATTAAAGAAACTCATGTTTCTTCCAATGTGTTTTTCAAACTTTGGAATATCACTATCCCTACATCTTATTCTATTCTTACTTGGCATAATTTGAAAAACTTCATCCCTGTTGAGTCCTTGTTGTGGGATAAAGGTTTTCAATTACCTTCAAAATGCCAATGCTTCTTTCACATTGAGAATGTGAACCATGTCTTGTTAATGGCCATTGCTTCTAAACTAGATTTGGTATGATGATCTCTTTAATATTGTTGTTTTCAATGGCTCCCTAACTTTATATCAACTTCTTGAAGTTTATTTTGACAACACTATTAAAGGTCACATTAATGTCATAACTACTATCACTCTTATTTGGCTCATATGGTTGGATAGAAATGATGCAAAACATTGTGAGATCCCCATGAACCACACAAGGATAATTGCTAGAATTAAAAACAAAATTTGTGACTTATTTAATGCCAATCTCATTCACTACAAATAATTCAAAGGTTGTAAATTTGTGGCCAATAAATTGGGTCTTAACTAACCGGATCAACTCTACTGTAAAAATGACAAGATTGTTTATTGGGTAAAACCTCATGATCATACTATTAAAATTAACACTGATGGCTCTGTCTCTCATAAAGGTTCAGGTTGTGGTGGCATTTTCAAAAATCTTAATGGTAAAGTCCTATGTGCTTTTGCTTACCCCCTTAATTCTTGCTCGTTCCTTTTCGAGCTTATGGCGGTACAAAGCTCTTGAGATTTGCCTTCAAAATGGTTGGATCAATATTTGGATTGAGGTGGATGCCCTTCTCCGATTGATCTTTTGACTTCCACCAAAATGAGCAACAGCACTACCTTCTCAAGCAAACTAGAGATCTTCTTACCCAATTTAATTTTAACATCACTCATGTATGGCGTGAGGGTAATGCATGTGCTGATTACCTTGCCAATCTGGGAGCTAGATTGGATGGTATAATCTTCTTTGATCAACTCACCCTACCCAAACATTTGTGTGGCTTGGTTAATTTGGATAATACTGGGCTCCCTTATCTCACAAATTATTGTAACCTATGGGATTGATCTGTTCAATCTATTTAACTAATGCCCATTTTATATTGTTGTTATTGTTCTCTTGCTAATGTTTCACTTGGATACTACTTGCTATTTTGATTTCTGTGACAGGTGTTGTTGGTTTAATTGCTTTTTCGTTAATTGGGGGCTTCCTGCTTTTGTTACTTACACTGATAAAGTGTTGTTGTACCTTTCAAATTTCTTTGATGCATCATCCTAATACTCGCTTGGTCAATTCGAGTTGTGTAACATCTGTTGGTTTTACTATCCCCAATCTTGAGGGTCTTACTATCAATGATGCCTCCATTGTTAATGATAACAAGTTTACTCATTGCTGTAGGGAGATATACTATTTAAATGCTCTTTTGTTGATGTTGTATTTTTTGATCAATATGGACATATTTCTTTCCTTTTTCTAGAATTATAATGTGGGATCCTTGCATCAATGCTTAACGGATATCCCTCATTCAACTTTACAGCTGATCCTAACTTATCTGATATTCTTCTCCTTATTATGGATTGGAATTACCTCCGGATTTCCAATTTTAGTGATGTTGTGGTATTAGCTACTAGCATTAAATTTTATGTATTGCTAGTTATCAAAGATGAAATTGCTTGGAACCACTTAGTAACCTATGTTGTATCAATGTTACTTCCTAGTGTTTCTTATGTAGGATGCAATATTTATTCTGATGTTTTAATGCTTTGTTATGGGATTTTTGGGCCTTTTGTCATGTAGGCTGCTCTTAGGGTTGGTTTGCTGATGGTAATTGCTAATCCCCTCTTCCCATCCTATATGGGCAGCATCAACACTTCCTTTGTTGTAATTAATATCTATTGGCAGGCTAACCTTGTGGTTTTTGGCTGTTTGTTGCCTATTTTTATCTTGACTGACTTTGCTGCTTGCTACTAGGCTACAGCTGATCACCTAATTTGCTATCTTCTCCCCTTTAGCTTTTTTAAAATTATGCACAGCATTGTGATTACCCAACTGCATAATTGGATTTTAGCTTATGCTTATGGGGTTTTGGATTTTCTTGATCTGCTGGACCTTTTTGAGGTTATTGAATGGTTGCTGGCTTTTTCTTTGTTGCTTGTCTCTTTTATTAGCTTTGTACTGTGATCATCTCATTTCAGCTAGCTTTGGCCTGATCCTTTACCTATTCTTCTAGGGCTTTTCTTTTATTTTGTATATTTGCATTGGGGGTTTTTTTTGGCCAATTTGCTATTATTTATCATCTTGTTGTTGATCCGATTGGACTCCTCGATCAAGTTATTTCGGGGTTATCCTTCTTGCCAGGTGCCTTTGGAGTTGCTATTTTGCTTTGGGTAACCTCTTTTTCCAACCTGTGAGAGTGTCTGTTATCTCTTGTTTACCCTTATCTTCTTGCAGGTTTGGACTTTCTTAATGGTTTTTTAGTTGATTTCTATCATGGTTTTTTTGTTGGTTCTTTCTGGGTTTTTTCTAAGGCATTGTCTATTTGTATTTGGTGGTTCTCTAAGGCATTGTCTATTTGTATTTGGTGGTTCTTTGGCCAACTTGCTGTTCTTTATTATCTTGTTTGTTGGATTCTCTGGATATTTGATTCGTAGTCGCTCGGGTTATCTTTCTTGTTCAGCAGGGTGCTATTATTTTGCTTGTTGCTTTGGCTAATTTATTTTCCCCTTTCTGCCAGGAATGTGTTTTCTTGATAATTCTTATCTCCTTGCATAATCAGGTTTTCTTCATGGCTTCTCAATTTTCCAACCCCGTCATTGTGGGTTTAGCTGCAAGCTTGTTTTCCCATTTGAATTTTTTTTGTTGGGTTTGCATTGATCACTTCTACCGCCTTTTCTACTCTTGCCTTGGCTGGCCTTTTCCCTCTCTATTTGGAAAGCATCTTCCATTTTGATGGGGTTGGTTGTTGCCAACTTCTCTTTCTATCTTGGTGGTTGGCTGTTATGGATCATTGAATCTTATGTTCAGCCTCCTTCTACTGTGATTGTCTATCCTATTTTGCATACTGATTTTGATGTTATTTTGCTTAATTTTGGTGGGGGTAATAATTGCATTATTGCTTACACTAATGGTCTTTGGATTTTTGGGTCCTTTAACAAGTGTGAAGTCTTTATGGTTCTCGCTATTTTCTCGCTCATTTATTTTATGGGCTTTTGGGTTTTGGTTATCATATCCCTTTACCTTCTCTTATCTACGTTGTCCTCCCATTTCTGGTCATTTGGGCTTGGGGTATGTCGTTTCCTTATCCGAGGTTGTTTTGTGTTGTTGGTCGCTTTCATGAACAATTTGATTATTGGCTTTTGGATTTTTGCTGTTAGCATTTGGACTGCAGCTGACTTCATATGCTGCTATTTTCTCCCTCTAGCTTATGCTACATTTGTGTAGATCATTGTGACTATACTTTTGCCTCTTGATTTTAATCTTTGCATTGTTTAATCTCATTGGGTGGATTTATGGCCACCTTCCGCTATTACTCGTGATTGTTTTAACGGGATTAATGAGTTTTATCATAAGGAAACTATTTCTGTGGTGTTATCTTTGATTGTCTCTTACTGGATTTGTCTGTGGTGGGGAGCATCCCTTTTCTATTTCTTCTTATCTGCTATTGTACTTCCATTTCCTGTGGTAATTTGGGCTTGGGGTATGTTGTTTCCCTTTATAATTGTTGTTCTCAATTTTCTGAAATAAGGAGGTTGTTAAGTGCTACATTACTTACATTCTTTGTTTATCTTTTGATGGGAAATAACCCTGAGCTGCTTACTGGACTGTTTATCAAGAATGTATATTTATTAATGTCCTACAGGATTGGAATGGGGTTAATTCCTTACTCTTATCTTTGCCTGGCTGGTTTGCAGTAGATTTCAAAATTTGCTATTTATTATCCTTTATTTATCAAGAATGTATATTTATTTGAGTTGGGATTATCATACCATGGAGCCTAATATGATGACATATATTTGGCATGGGATCCCCTTACCCACTTTGTTCTTTGCTGCTCTTTCCACTTCTATGTATACAGCTTGGCCTATTCTTGCAGGTATTTGGCTCAAAAGATCTTCATCAAATGGCTGCTATACAGGTTTGTTGGCTATGTTGGCTGTGATGCTTTCACTCCATTTTTGTTTGGTAGTAGCTCTTATGAAGTAACCCTTCTGCTGAAGTTTGGATGCTCATATTTGCATCTGCCCCAACTTGGTGTGACTGAGCCCGAGCCTCCTCTATCCCACTTCTTTATTATTACCATTTTCAAATTTTGCTGCTCTCACTTATCATTTTCTCTGTACTACTTTAACTGCTCTAACTTCTTCATGTCTACAATCTTGCATATACTTTTCTCTTTTTCTCTTGCAGGTTGCTCCATAGTGTCATGCATTCTCACTTCCTGTAGAACATTGGCCCTCATCCTTCATTTGCTTACTTTTGTTATTCACTTTGTATCCTTTGTTTGTTTTACTTTTCTTTTGCTTCTTGATGTACTTAGATGGAGATTTACTCCTAGATTGTAGCTCTTTGAAATAGTTAGTTTATCCCCTTTAAGGACCTTGTAACTCCTTTTTGTGGCAATAAAATTCCCCCTATACGGGGTTTCCCAAAAAAAAAAAAAACCGTAGACCCTAAAACTTATACCCAAAACCCAAAACCCTAAACTAACCCTAAACGATATAAAGCTAAAAACCTAAACCTAAACTAAATAAACCTAAAAAAAAAGTTAAATCAAAATAAAATAAAATAAAGCATAAATTAAAACCTAAACCTAAACCTAAGCCCAAACCTAAAACTGAACCTAAAAAGAAAATAAAATAAAAAATAAAATAAACTAAAATAAATAAATAAATAAAAACCTAAACTAAATTAAAAAATAAAAAACTAAATAAAATAAAACTAAAGCTAAAATAAAAATAAAATAAACCTAAAATAAAATAAAATAAAAACTAAATAAAACTTAAATAATAAGAAACTAAACTTAACTAAAATAAAAAAAAACTAAAATAAATTTAAAATAAACTAAATAAAGCTAAACCTAGTAGGTTACTTAATTTAAAAAATTAAAAAATTAAAAAACCCCTAACCTTAAACACTAAACCCTAAAACTAACCCTAAACCATAACCCTAAATCTAAAGCCTTAAACCCTAAACCTAAACCATAAAACCTAAACCCTAAATTAAAGTCTAAACCCTAAACCTACTAAACTTTAAACCCAACCTAACCTAAACCTCTAAACTAACTACCATGTCCTACCCTAACTCTAATGCAACCTAACCCTAACCCTAAAATCTAACCCTAACCCTAACCTAAATCTAAACTATAAACTATAAACCCTAAACCCTAAATCATAACTACCCTAACTACCCTAACTATAACTTTAACTAGACTCCTAACCCTAACTCTAACCTTAAACCCTAAAACTTAAACTACCCTAACCTAACCCTAATAAAAACAACCTAATTTAATTTTAACTTAATCTATAATGAAACCAACTAAATCTATTTAAATTTAAAAATTTAATCAAATTTAACTGAATTTTAATTTTAATTGATAATTCTAAATTTAAAGCCTTAACTTAATTTGACCTAAAATTTTAATTTTAAATTTAATTTAAATTTAAACTATAATCTTAAACTCTAACTTAACTATGAAACTTTAACTTTAATTTAATTTAATCTGACCTGATGGCTATAAGCTTTAATCCTAATTTAATTTTACTAGCTCTATAATCTAATCTTTAACACTGAATTTAAACTCGACCCTAATTTTGGCCTAATTAAACTGAAATCCGACCCTAACTTCTGACCTTTAAAACCTACAACGAATCTTTAATTTAATGACTAAATATTTAACCCTAATCTAAACCTTAAACTTTAAACTTAACTTAATCTATGAATCTATAACCTTAACCCTTTAATCTGACACCACCTGACCCACTTTAACCTAACTATAACCTAACTAACTTTAATCAGAATCTAACCTAAAACCTAATTTAACTCAACCTAATTTTAAATAAACTATTTAAACTCCACCTAACTAATTTTAACTAATTTTAGCTTTAAACCCTCTCCACTCTAATTTTAACTAATTTTAACCCTAACCCTAACCCTAACCATAACCCTATTAAACTTAACTTAACCTAAACAACCTAAATTTAAACCCTAACCATAACCTATCCCTAACCCTACCTTTACCTAGTATATGTTTTAGTATTTCTATTATTCTCATACTTAAGAAAGATAATCGACTATTAGAGTGATTTAGACTATTAGTCTTTACACCTCTTCAATAAGTAATTTCCAAAATTTCTTACCAACACACTTACTTTACTTAATAGAATTATCTTACTCAACCAAATTAGTTTTGTTAGAGGTAGATCCATTTCTGATAATATTTTACTTGCCTAAGAATTAATTCATGATCTTAATGCCAAGACTAAAGGTGGAAACATTCTTTTCAAATTAGATATTACCAAAGCCTTTGATAACATCTCTTGGGATTTCCTTTTCCATATTCTGAATTTATTTGGGTTTTTTGATAAATTTATTTTTCTTATTATAAATTATATTAATAATGCCTAGTTTTTGATTTTTCTTAATGGTGTAACCTTGGGTTTCTTTCCCTCTTCCCATGGCTTACATCAAAGGGATCCTTTATCTCCTTCTTTAATTATTATTAATGTTGAGTACTTATCTAGGAGCATGAATGATTTATTCTTAAATAATCCTAGTATGTACTATAGAACTCTTAGTGGTCTTCCTATTTCCCATTTAAGTTTTGTAGATGATTTCATTATTATTTTGCAATGCTTCTATTCATCACATCAAGCATCTCAAGTCTTTTTTAAATAAATTTGGTAGAGAAAGTGGTCTTTCTATCAATGATAATAAAAGCTATTTTATCAATTCCTCTAGTATCTGCAATAATAAAATTTATCAAATCATGCATATCTCTAATTTTAAACATCAATAGTTACCTCTTAAGTACTTGGGTCCTCTGCTCTTTAAAGGCCTGAAACGTTCCCATCTCTTTGATGAGCTAATTCAAAAAATTTCAAATAAAATATCTATTTGGGATTTCCCACTATTCTTAAAAGCACTCTTAACTCAATGCCTTTTTTATTTAATTCAAACTATTATCCCCACTAATGCTACACTTATTAGAATTGATCACTTGCTTAACAAATTTTTTTGGGGCTCCAATAATTCTACCAAAAGAATGCATTGGACATCTTGGCATAAATGTTGCGGTCCTTTAGGAGAAAGTGCTCTTGGTTGCAAGCCTATTCATGAAGCTATCACTACCTTCTCTCATAAGCTCTAGTGGAATTTTAGAAAGAATGATAGCCTTTGGTCTCATTTTATGATGGAAAAATATTGCCAAGGTAAACACCCCCATAACTGTGATTATAAAGTTGGTGACTCTTCGTTTTGGAAAAGGCTTTGCTCTATTAAATGGGTTACCAAAACATTAATATCTTGGGGTATTCAGTTGGGTTCTTCCATCTTTTGATAAGACAATTAGATTAGCAACGGCTCTATTGACACCCTTTTATCTACCCACTCTACTACTACTATCAAAGTTAATTCCTTTTGGCTTCAAAATAATTGGAATGAAAGCAAACTTGAGAATTATATCACTATTTATCTTTTTGACAACTTTAGAAATATCCACATTTCTTCTAACAAACCTGGACAAATTCTTTTAAAGCTTTCTTATAATGGTGACTTTGTACTTATTTATTAAAGTTTGGAATAATATCATTCCCATTTCCTATTCGATTTTAGCTTGGAACATTTTGGATAACTTTATTCTTGTGGAATATTTGCTTTGGACTAAAGGGTTTTAATTACCTTCAAAGTGCTATTATTGCTTTCATATTGAAAATGTAAATCATATTTTTGTCAATGGTGCTATTGCTTCTAAATTATGGTTTTGGTATGATGATTTATTTAATACCAACTATTTTCAGGGTTCTCTTTTTTTATATCAACTTCTTGAAGTCTATTTCAAAAATATAGTGAAAGTTTAAATTAAAGTTTTAATTGCTATTACCCTTATCTGGTTCATCTGGATGGATAGAAATGATGCTAAATTTTATGGTATTCCTATGAACCATAAAAGGATCCTGTTAGAGCTAAAGAAAAAATTCATGCTCTTTAATGCTAATCTTGTTAGTAGTATTCATTTTAGAGGTTATAAAATTGTGGCTAAAAAATTGGTTATCATTCTGTCTGAGTTAGACTCTTATAAAAGTGCTAGGATTATCTATTGGGTCAAACCTAAATAAAATTTGATTATAGTGTATACTGATGGTTTTGTTGCATCCAGTAAATATGTGTGGTGGTATTCTTAGGGATTCAAAAGGTATTGTCATTTGTGCTTTTTTCCTACCATCCTTCCTATTCTATTATTTTTGCTGAGCTTATGGCTGTTAATAAAGCTATTGAAATTTGTTTAAATAGAGGTTTCCTCAACATCTGGATTGAAGTTGATTCTATCTTGCTTCTTAACATGCTTAATTCCAATAGAAATGGGAATGCTGAATTATTTTATTTTCTTAATCATACTAAAAATCTTCTTTCTCAAGTTTGTTTTTAAATTTCCCACATCTGTCATGAAGGTAATGGTTATGCTGATTACTTGGCTAACTTTGGTGCCAACTTAACTGAGTTCACTTTATTTGACAACGTAAAACTGCCTAAACTATTAAGAGGTTTGGTTAATGGATAATGCTAGATTTTTATCTTAGATTATAAATTTTGGCTTGGTTTTTTTGGTGTTTTTTTATGATCTTTTGCTTTTGGTTGCCCTTGTTCAACTCTCTTTGGGTTAATTATCTACTTATTTTCTCTCTTTCTGTGCGTTATGTTTTGATCACTTACTTTTGGATTGGCCTGGTTTTTGCTACCTGGTAGTTATTGTAAGTGCAGCCTAGGTTGTTTTATTTTTTTTCAGCTTGGTGGCTTTTGCCTGTCTCACTTGGTGTTTACCATAATTTTCCTTTGTCTATTTTTTATATCATCCTTTCGGGTTGTGGCTATGGCTACTATTGGCTTTTCTTTTTGTATGGGTTTTGTCTCTTCTTTGGGCTACTTACTAACTTACCTGAATTGGATCTACTACTATGGTGGTTGATAGTGGCTTTGTTGGCTGGAAGTTTTGGCTGGTTGGGATGGTTGGATGGCTGGCTATTTTGGCTATTTTCTCATTTTCTGTTGGTGTCTGATCTGGGGGATTGCTGGTGGTTTATCTCTGGCTTGATTTTAGCATGTCAGAGATTTTTGGCTGGCTATTATTTTCTATATTTTGTTGACTCATATTTGGTGGTCATTTTTGTTAATTTTTTTTATTTCTTTTGGTTATGGTTTTAACCTCCTCTTATATTGGCCTTCCTCTCTTGGTTGCAATGGATTTGGGTTTGGGTGTTGTTCTGGATTGGTTGGATGAAGGTTGTTTTGCGGCTGTTAGTTTACTTAGGGTGCTGGTGGCTTGGTGTGCCTTATCTTATTCCCCTTATTTTAATAGTTTATCTTAGCTTTGTACTTTTTTTCTTTAAAGTTCTACTTACCTGGATCTGATTTTCTTTTGCCTTGGTTGGGTTTGGTGGCTATAGTCTGATTTTACCCTTTCCCTGGCTATCTTGGGTGATTTTGGCTTGATGACTACTATTGGTCTTTACACTAAAACAAAATAAATAAAATCCTAACCTAAACTAAAAAAATAAAATAAACCTAAAAATAAAGAACCTAAATATAATAAAAAATAAACCTAAAAACTTAAATCTAAAAATAAATAAAAAATAAAACCAAAACCATAAACTAAAAAAAACCTAAACCTAAAATAAACAAAATAAAATAAATGTAAACCTAAACTAAAATAAACAAAACTAAAATAAATATAACCTAAACCTATACCTAAAATAAACTAAACCAAAACACTAAACTAAATGAAATAAAACAAACTAAAAAAAACAAAACCTAAAAATAAGCTTAAAATAAAAACCTAAAACTTAAACTTAAAAAAATAAAATAAAAACCCTAAACCCTAAACCTAAACCCAAACTCTAAACCACCCTAAACCATAAAACCCTAAATCCTAAACCTTAAACCATAAAACATACAACCCTAAACCCTAAACCCCAAACCCCAAACCCTAAATCCTAAACCCTAAACCCTAAACCCTGAAAACCTAAAAACATCCACCTAAAAAAATAAAAGAGATTTCAGCTACAAATGATTAGTCTGAATTTTCCTAATATAGGCAAAAATTATGTGAGCTTTACAAGCCATAGTAGACCACCTCTCTCAAGTTTCATAGTGATGCTAAAGGGTAGATTCCTATTCATGGACTAATGAAGAAAGAATCTACTTAAGTTCAGACACCTAAGTGACAATTTATGAGCAATCCTCTTCTATAGCTGAGATAACTTATCTAATAATAGAATTCCTCCTAATCGATATTGCCTTCTTAATTGCTCTTTCAATTTAGCGATATGTCGAGAGCTAAAGTGCTTTAAAAGCTCTCTTTAGTAGGATTTCATTGCTTTGAGATGCTCAAGATGTTGGGGAATTTGGGAGACTTGATGTGAAGTATTGTTGAATGAGATTTTAATGATATGTAAACAAAATCTCTTGATAAGTAGTGCATAATTAGAATAATTCGAACTCAATATCTCTTCACATGGATTTCCAAAAATATAGCTCTCCTACTTTGAGACTCAATGCAGCAACATAATGTAACAAATAATTCTCTTCAACACAAAAGCAAGAAAGCTCAAGTAAAACTACTAAGTCAATCATTAGAAATAGGTGGCATAGTGTGAGAGATTTAGACACTAACAAATTTTTTGACATCTAAAATATGATTTTAGAGATTTTGGATCCCAACATAATATCTATCATCTTTTCTAATTTTCTTTTATTTCTAGTAATGTTACTTCATTTAGATGTATTCATTTGAATTTGATTTAGTGGTGGAAAGAATAATTTCTACATTTGATGACAATCATTTAGGTGCAGAATTTTTGATGTTATTTGAAATCTAAAGTTTGTTGAAAAGCCACATGCAATTAATTTTATGTAGTGTCTCTTTTAAGTTCAGGGCCCAAGTTGATCTAAACCTAAACAAAATTACCTTAATCTTTCCCTAATTTTAGAAGACAATAAGAATACTTCAAATTTGTTCATGTACTCATTTATAATTTTGGTTTTATGCTTTAGCAAGGAAAACACTAAACAATTGATCTTAGTAGGATAAAGACAAGTATTTTTTTAACAATAATTTCATTTCAACCATGTAATAACCTGTTCCAAACCAAATATTCTCGGCTCTCAATTTCCATTTAGTAGGTTTTTGTTTAGCAGTATGTTTTAGTTTTATAAATCACAATCTTCAAGGCTCACCAAACCCTAAACCCTAAACTCTAAACCATAAACCTACAACCCTAAACCCTAAAACCTAAACCAGAAAACCCTAAACCCTAAACCCTAAATCCTAAACCCTAAACTCTAAACCTAAACCCTAAACCCTAAACCCTAACCCTAACCATAACCCTAAACCTTAAACCCTAAACCTTAAACCCTAAAACTCTAAACCCTAAACCCTAAACTAACTCTAAACCCAAAAAATCCTAAACCCTAAACCATAAATGAGCCTAAACCTAAAAATCAAATACCCTAAACCTTAATAAACTAACCTAAACCCTAAGCTAACCTAAACCTAAACCCTATAAATAATTTAATTTAAACACACTAAGCCATAAACCCTAAACCCTAAACCCTAACCCTAAACCCTAAAACCTTAAACCCTAAAACCCAAAATCCTAAACCCTAAACTCTAAAACATGCAACCCTAAACTCTAAAACCCAAACCCTAAACCCTAAACCCTAAAACCTAAAAAAAAAATAAAAGAGATTTCAACTACAAATGATTACCAATTTCTCTAATATAGATAAAATTGTATGAGCTTTATATGCCATAAGTAGACCTCTCTCAAGTTTCTAGAGATGCTAAAGGGTAGCTCATGGACAAATGAAGAAATAATCTACTTAAGTTCACACCTAAGTGACAATCTATGAGCAATCCTCTTCTATAGATGAGATAACTATCTAATAATAGAACTCCTCTCTAATCGATATTGTCTTCTCAATTACAACTCTTTCAATTTAGCAGATATGTCGAGGAGCTAAATTTGTGCTTTAAAAAGCTCTCTTAAGTAGGATTTCAATGCTTTGAGCCTGTGCTCAAGATTTTGGGGAATTAGGGAGACTTGATGCAAAGTATTACTGAAAGAGATTTTTACAATGGTGATTGTATTTGATGGAATCTCTTTATAAGTAGTGCATAACTAGAATAATTTCAACTCAATATCTCTACAGGGATTTCCAAAACTATAGATCTTTTACTTATTAAGAGATTTCATCATGATTAATGGGATGACCTCTAACTCCCATGATTTTCTTGGGATTTTTTGCTCACTTAATTAGGAAAATTAACTAATTAAACCTTAACTACATTTTTAAGTCAATTAAGAATTAATTAATCCCATGAATAGTAATAAATTAGTTAATTAAGTTTATTAATCACTATTCAACAGTAAGTGAATTAAGGAATAGGGTTGGGACCCCTTTCCCTAAGTTCATTTCCCCCTTTTTTAAATGAAATTAATTAAAATTTAACTAATTAAATAAATCACTTAATCAAATTAAAATTATAATCACATCAAACCTTAATTAATTAAATCATGGGGTAGAACTTTAGGTGTTTAATAAACTAAAGAATGAAATTATCGTAGTCCACATGTGTGGTAAAACCATAACAATAATAAATTAAGTCCTTAATCTAATTAAATATTAATCATGAGCCAATTAAAGGCCCCTTTTATTTCCTAGATCATTGCAAGTTTATTTTCCATGCATATCATATTGGCACATAATTATTTAGTTAATTACTTTAAGGTGGCATAGTTAGGTAATTAATTCATCTAATTAAGGTTTCAACTTAATTAACCCATAAAATCAACTTAATTATATTTCCTTAAATTAAATCAAATCACTAATGTGGGAATGGATTTAAAATAACAAGTGATGATTTATCTTCTCTCCTTTAATTTAAATTAAATCCGAAACTTAATTAATAAAGAATCTTTGGTTTGCTTTAAATAATCTTATTTAATTTGATTATTCTTAAGAACTAGTTTGGTTGAATGAATCACATGCTTATATTTGATTGTCCTCTTTCCAATCATGTTAAATTTGGTATGTCATTTGAATTCATACATCCATCTTTTCAAAATCGAGTAAAATAAAATGAATTTCCTTCATGTAAGCTTGCATGTGTTGATTTACATTAATATACACGTGGCTATTATCACTATTAAATCCAAATGTATTTTTCAAAAGCTTATAAATGAATAATAATATGTGTTATGATTCTAGTTATAAATTCATAAAAAATGCAATTGCTTATAGCTTAAGTGTATGAATGTTGAGTTCTCTTTCCTCTATTCGTGTGTTGATTTATATAAGATTGGGTGGCAATGGGTATATAGTCTGGACATCCCAGGAACATGATGCTTTAGCTAGCCCCAAGGAGGTCATTTGATTACCTCACTTCCCTAGTTTAATAATAGCACGTACCCATTTGATTTCATTCGTATGTGTTTCAGAATTAGAATTTAGATAAAGCTTTAATTCATATATATATAAATGATTCAAGCAAAAAAAAAAATACAATCTTTGCATGATTTTATTTCCCTCATTTATGTATACATCCATATTTGTCCAAAAAAACCAAGTATATAGTCTGGACATCCTGAGAATACGAGGCTTTAGTTGGCCACAAGGAGGCCATTTGATTACCTCACTTTCCTAGTTTAACAATGACACATACTTGCCTATATCTTTGTACATGTATATGTGTATGTGATTAGTGAATGAAAATCCCATTTTACCTTAAAATTGCATGCTTCAAAATTGACTAAGTGGTTGAATTAATTAGCCATATGATTTGGAGCTTACTTCTTATGTTCATGTAAATAAAGTTACATATGTTTGAATGCAAATGAGTATATAATATGGACATCCCCTGAGAATACGAGGCTTTAACTAGCTCTAAGGAGATCATTTGATTCACTTCCCTGGTTTAACAATGACACATGCCTATTTAATTTCATTTTTTGCCCTTTTTGTATAATAATTTGGATAAAGTTTTAAATTAATATGTTTAAATAATTCAATCAAATAAAATATAAATTCTAAACATACACATACATTCATCATTTAATTGTGCTAAAATATGTGGCGTGTATAGATACACTTAGGATTAAATCATATGCATGTTAGATGTGATGGAAAGGAATGATTTAATATATCTCATGTTGTAGTAATTCAATTAAATTAATCTTAAAATGCCCTTCATTTTGAATAGGATTATTTAAAGTGAACCTAAATATATGATTAATTAAATCATTTAATAAGCCATTCACTAAAGAGAACTAAATCAAATTAATATACTTTAGAAAGTGACTTAAGGTAGGGATGAAAGAGGGAAATCCTCTTTTCCTTTCTTTATAACACTTAGTTGCTAAGTGTAATCAAACGAAACAAAAGAAAAAAACTAATTAAAATTCTCAAATATTTTAAACTACTTCAAGTAAAATCAACCTTTCATGTTAAATTGAATCCTTCTACACTTAGAAAATATAACACTAATGCCTAACAAGACTTACCACACAAGCCTTAATACACACAGTAGAATTAAGTCAGCACTTCTAACTCTATGTTAGGATGATGTATGATGTGATGTATGTTTTGTTTTCAAATGTATTATTTTAGATTGGATGTTAGGGTGTATGCTTCATAGATTGGATGATAGGCAAATGGTAGCCTAATCATGTTTTTTGCAGGGGATTATGCATAAGAGATGTTTAAAAATAAATGTGAATGCTCTCTTTGTAGGTTGCTTAAATCATTAACCATAATCCAAGTTAAGATACTTAGTTAACCATGTTGCTAAGCTAAGTCCAAATTATAAATACAATTGCTTGGGATTATATGTATATTTAGCTAACCTCATTTTGTGTGTTAAATTTACTTTTCCAATATAAATGTAATTTTTGCAATAGGAATTAGGATTAGTGATATGGGGGATTAGGATGAGCAGTGGCTAGAAGGCTTTGTCTTAGGGTGCCCTGTGATGTCTTTGAAGCAAGCACCATCTAAATCAAAGAAGGAACCAAATTAGAAATGGAGATATGAAGAAAGAAGGCACCCATAACATTTAATAAAATTATAATTATTCTTTCATATTCAAGATTGTATAAGGGTAGAGCTCGGCTACCCGTATTTTCTCACTACAGGTTATACGGCAGTACTCAACCACACCGACCTTCTATTCTTTTATGATAGTTTATAGAATTATTTGATGTTATGTTATCATTGTGCATTAGGATGGCATGCTTTTCATTGTTTCATAAATGATTGATGCTTTAATGTGTGGCTTGGATACGATTAGGCTCTTAGGGTAAAACTAATATTTTTACCCAACTAATCACTCATAACTAAATTTTAAACAACTCATAACCTCATTATAAAGCCTAGGACATAATTAATATAATTAAAAGATTTAACAACCCATTAGATGTATGGTTGTATGTTTCACATCATGTAAGCATATTCTTTCTCTCTTGAACATGAAGGATCTCCATCCTTGCATAATAAAGGAATGCTTGACCTGTGGTGGAGAACACCTTATTCTAGCTGATTTGATTCATAACCTATTTCATCATGCATTTAGGCTTAAGAAATTCTAAAGCCTTTGTCAAAATGATGTGTCTAAAATGAAATAAAATTTGATAAGATTTTGCATCTATAGATTAAGTCATATGCTCATACCACTCATGCTCTAGTCTCTTAGGAAGTGTGTTTAGGACTTTAGTCTCTTTCTAATTAAATAATGACCCTAGCTATCTTGAAATTCATAAGATTAAACTACATGGTTTTAAAATCATAGGATGAGTTAGCTGGCGGCCACTCTAGACATTATAAGTCCAAAAATCGGATAATTTATTCTCACTTATAGAGGTAAACCCTTGTACATGACTCTTAGATTTAGATCATGCTTTAGCTCATACTAAATCTCCCTAGATTTAGGATTCAAGGTAGCTATTTCCTTAATATAAAATCACCTCTGGATTTCCCACAATTGTGTTGGTGGATTATAAGACCTAGTAATCTAATTAAATTTCAACTCAAAACATATAAATCTGCTCAACTTCAAAATTATAAAGTCCAGCCATAGGATAGAATGAAATGCTCACTATGCTTCCAAGTATCATGAGCATTTCCTACTTATTTCTTTTGGATTCCAAAGCTAAGTCTTCTCCTTAAACTTTCCCAATTGATTTTTCAAATACAACCAATATTTTGATAGTGTAACCTAGAAATCTTTAGAGATGATAATTTTCTACTTTAATCAAGAGTATTCTTAAGAAATTTCATTTCCTAAGATATAATTAACTATGGAGGCTTGCCTCCATAGGGAACTTAAGAACCTGGTTTAATATCCATGTAAAGTAAGGGAAAAATCTCTGGTACATTCGAAGACCCATCATGCCTTAGGAGTCCTTATTACGTGATTAGGTCCATTATAGGGTGATCCTCTACTTTCAAAATAGTACATCATACCTCAATGTTGTATTTGATCACCTCAAAAAGTACCCTTACCCCCCATATACATCCAAAAATAAACACCACAAGGCCCTCTCACCTTGTTCATTGAA
This sequence comes from Cymbidium sinense, assembly GCA_021442155.1. Lineage (NCBI taxonomy): Eukaryota > Viridiplantae > Streptophyta > Magnoliopsida > Asparagales > Orchidaceae > Cymbidium > Cymbidium sinense. Next base: position 13,860,222 of record CM038215.1, read on the forward strand.
TTCTCTCAATATCATCTTTTCATTTTTGAGTTTGGAGTTGTTAATCCTTAAGTAGGCAAAGGTTCTTAGACTCATAATGTTGACTGATACACCTGGGTCAACCAGCACTCTGGATAGCCTGTATCTACCAACATCCACTATAATGTAATGAGGCAGTTGTGCTCGATCATACTTGGGAGTAAGTCAACATCAATGAATGTAACTCCTAAGATGTCCTTCGAGAGGCATGCCTCCTCTTTAGTAGCAATTAGCTGAGCTAAGCATATCCCTAGATAAAGTAAGGCCTTGATTAGAGATTCCCTCATCTCTGTAGATAAGATAAGGGCATCATATATGCTTAACTTAGTAGAAACTTTCTAAGGTGAGCTAGGAAATTGTAATCAACTCTGGCTTGGTCCTCCATAAGCATATTCATGGGTGGAGCATTCTATGGAGGGGTTATCTGCTCACTGGAACCAATGACTAGCTTACCCTTATCTTAAGGTAGAACTTTTCCACAACATAGGTTGACTTCAGTGACTTCTTCGAATGATGAGCTTGTGGAAAGTTCCACTTTCTCAACGGGCATACCTACAGCTTCTCCTATGGGATCCTCAGAGTTAGTTGACTCTAAGTCAATCTCAAGAGGTGAACCTGATTGATTTAGAGAAGGATATTCCAACTCTAAATCAAAAAGGAAAGGGTTAAAACTACTAGGGCTATTATTATTTTTAGACTCAGAGAGCTTTCATAAGAATAAAATCAAGAGCATCAGAAGTAGACAATATATAAGTAGAATCAGCTTTCTTCATTAATTTCTTGGAGCTACATGATAGAAATCAAAGTGCTGAGTAAGGGATTTAGTGCCCTTATCCATAAGTATAATGCTCAGAAGAGGAGCTAGAAGTGGTGGTAGCTACAACAAGGAATGACTCTAATGGCTACGCCACTTGACTATCGGGCAAGTATGGGGACCTCTACACCCTCAGCCACCCTCTCAAAGTTGTCCTTGCAATCAAAACCTTCCTTGGTGTTGGAGATTTGAGCTACTTTAGCACCTCCAAGGAAAGCTTCTTGATCTTAGAAATGATCTTCTCAGAGGTTCAGGATAGGGAGATATCTTACATTGTTTGGTCTTAAGAGTATCCCTAAGGGTTACTCTAACAGATCTGGATGGTTGTTCTAATAAGTATTCCTTAGGGATAACTATGGCTCTCAACTTGTAGCTATGCTCAAACTAGTCCATAAAAGTGATACAATCATCTAAGACATGGCCTAACATGCATTGGTAGGGTCAATAGCTAGGATCATTATTCTTGCCCACTTCCTCTAGCCTCTTAGGCTATAGTAGCCGAAAGTTAGGTTTATTTAAAAGATTCTTATAGAATTTCCTAACTACCTCCCTCTTGAATGAATATGGCTTATTCAATTTATCAAAGAGTAAAGTAAAGTGATGGATATGAATACCGGGTAAAGCTATGTGGTGGAAATGGTCATTGTGGTGACTACCATGATAAGTATGATGGCTAAGCTAGTGGAAGAGGAGGTGGCTAAGGAGTCTACTAAGATCGTAGTCTCTCATTCTAACTCGCTACTTATCCATCACAACTATCCGGCTTCTTCTCAAACACCTTACAAATGGGCCTATGATTGGTCGAGAAAGGGCAACTGTCTACCTCTTGTAGAGCAGCTGATTAATTTCTATTTTGATGGTAAATCCCTATGACCTATGGATATTCTAGAATAATCAGGCATGTTAACGGACTGTGTTTCACATTTCCCCTCAGGTTCGCCACATGAGAATGTAATCAACAAGGGACTCTCTTTACAATGAGGTGCTTCAATCACACTATGTTGAGCTCCAACAAAGCTCTTAATGAAGGTGCTCCAACTTAAAAAAGTCTTCACCAAACTTTGTACATAATCAAATGCAACAATATTAAACCTAAAAGGCAAAGAACGTTCGCCACTAGTGTTGTAAATAACCTCTAAAGTGTGCAATGCGTTATGGTGTGTTCCAACTGCAATCAAAGATCTTGAAGGATGGTGGCATAAAATCCTAAATAAAATAAAGCTAAATAAAAATCTAAACCAAAACAATAAACTTAAAAAAAGTTAAAATAAACCTAAACCTAAAATAAATAAAATAAAATAAACATAAACCTAAACTAATTTAAACTAAACTAAAATAAAAAAACCAAAACCTAAACACAAAATAAACTAAACTGAAACCCTAAACTAAATAAAATAAAATAAACTAAAAATAAACCTAAACCTAAACTAAAAGAAACCTAAAAATAAACTTAAAATAAAAGCCTATAACCTAAACCTAAGAAAGTAAAATAAAAACCCAAACATAAACCTAAAAATAAAAAAATAAAACCTAAACCTAAAATATAAAATGAAAACAAAACTAAACTAAAAAATAAACCTAAACCTAAACCTAAACCTAAACCTAAAAAATAAACTAAAATAAAAAACCTAAATAAAAATAAATATAACAAAGGTAAATAAACTAAACTAAATAAAAATAAAAAATAAAATAAAAATAAAATAAATAAATAAACTAAATAAACTAAACTTGCAGGTTTACTTAATTTTAAAATAAAATAAATAAACCATAAATAAACCCTAAAGTCTAAACCCTAAATAATAAAACTAACCCTAAACCTTAAACCATAAACCTAAACCCTAAACCCTAAAAAAACCCTAAACCTTAAAACACTAAACTAACCCTAAAAAACCTAATCAAACCCTAAACACTAAACATTATCCCTAACAATTGTAAACCCTAAAACCCTAAACCCTAAACCCAAAACTAACGTTAAACTAACCCTAAACCCTAAGCTAACCCTAAACCTTAACCTAAACTAAATAAAATAAAATTAACTAAAAATAAACCTAAACCTAAACTAAAAATTAAAACCTAAAAATACAAAAATAAAAACCTAACCCTAAACTTATAAATAAAAAATAAAACCTAAACATAAAAAATAAAATAAAAATAAAACTAAACTAAAAAATAAACATAAACTTAAACTTAAACTCAAAAAATAAACTAAAATAAAACCTAACAAATATATAAACCTAAAATAAATAAATTAAACTAAATAAATAAAAATTAAACCTATAAAAGAAAAAATAAAATAAACTAAAATAATAAATAAAATAACTAAATAAACCTAAACATACACTTAATTTTTTTTAAAAAACCCTAAACCCTAAACCAAATCCCATAACCCAAACCCTAAAACTCCAAAACCTAAACCTAAATGCTAAACCCTAAACCCTAAACCTAAACCTAAACCCTAAACTAACCCTAAACACTAAAGCCTAAACCCAAAAAAACCTAAACCTAAACCTAAACCCTAAAACCTAAAAAAACCTAACCTAAACTAAATAAACCTAAAAAATAAAAATAAATAAAACATAAACCTAAATAAATAAAAAAAATAAAATAAAATAAAACCAAAGCTAAAACCTAAACCTAAACCTAAAAAATAAAATAAAATAAACTAAAAAATAAACTATAACAAAATAAATAATAACTAAACTAAACAAAAATAAATAAAATAAACCCAAATAAAAAAAAATAAATAAAATAAAATATAAAATAAAATAAAATAAACCTAAACCTAAAATAAAATAAAACTAAATAAAACCCAAAAAAATAATAAAAAAAACCTAAAAATAAATAAATAAATAGAATTTAAACCCTAAACTAAAATAAATCTAAACCTAAAATTAAAATAAAATAAACAAAATAAAATTTACCTAAACCTAAACTAAAATAAATAAAACCTAAACCTAAAGCTAAACCTAAAATAAACCAAACCTAAACCTAAACCTAAACTAAATATAATAAACTAAAACCAAACCTAAACAAAAAATAAAACCTAAAAATAAACCTAAAATAAAAACCTAAAACCTAAACCTAAAAAAATAAAATAAAAAACTAAACCTAAACCTAAAAATATAAAATAAAATCGAAACCTAAAAAATAAAAATAAACAAATTAAATAAAAACATAAATTAAAATAAATAAACCTAAAATAAATAAATTAAACTAAATAAAAATAAAATTAAATCCTAAATAAAATTAAAATAAAATAAAATAAAATAAAAATAAACTAAATAAACTATGAGTTTACTTAATAAAATAAATAAATAATAAATAAAATAAACCTAAAACTAAACCCTAAAACCAATCTAAAACCTAAACTAATCCTAAACCTAAACCATAAAACCCTAAACCATAAACCTAAAATAAAACCCTAAACCCTAAACCCTAAACCTAAACCTAAACCTAAAACCTAAACCTAAACTAAACCTAAACCCTAAACCCTAAACCTAAACCTAAACCTAAACCCAAACCCTAAACCATAAACCTAGACCTAAACCCTAAACCTAAACCTAAACCTAAACCTAAAATAAAACCCAAACTAAATAAACTAAAAGAAAATAATTAAAAAATTAAACCTAAAAAAATAAAAAATAAAAAATAAACTAATAAAATAAACCTAAACTAAATCTAAATTAAAAAAATAAAAAACTAAACTAAAATCAAATAAATAAACCTAAACTAAACTAAAAATTAATAAACCTAAAATAAAAATAATAAAATAAACTAAAAAAATAAAAATAAAATAACCTAAAATAAAATAAAATAAAAAACCTAAACATAAAAAAATAAACCAAAAATAAAAAAAACAAAACCTAAACACTAAACTAAAAAAAAACCTAAACCTAAAATAACAAAATAAAATAAACCTAAACTTAAACTAAAATAAACTAAAAATAAATAAAACCTAAACTAAACCTAAAATAAACTAAATAAGCTCTAAACTAAATAAATAAATAAACTAAAAATAAATCTAAACCTAAACAAATAAATTAAACCTAAAAAATTAACCTAAAATAAAACCTAAACCTAACTAAAAAAAAATAAATAAAAAAATAAACCTAATCTAAACCTACAAATAAAAAAAATAAAACCTAAACCTAAAAAATAAACCTAAAACTAAATAAAAAACAAAAACCTAAAATAAACAAAATAAAATAATCCTAAACTTAAACTAAAATAAATAAAACCTAAACCCAAACCTAAAATAAACTAAACTTAAACCCTAAACTAAATAAATCAAATAAATTGAAAATAAACCTAAACAAAAAAATAAAACCTAAAAACAAACCTAAAATAAAAACCTAAAATCAAACCTAAAAAAATAAAATAAAACTTAAATCTAAACCTAAAAAAATAAATAAAAAACTAAAACCTAAACCTAAAATAAAATAAAATAAAACTAAACTAAAAAATAAAATACCTAAACCTAAACCTAAACACTAAACTAAAATAAAAAATCTTAAACTAAAATAAACAAAAATAAAATAAATAAACTAATCTAAAGATAAATAAAAAATAAACCAAATAAAAATAAAATAAAATAAACTAAAATAAAAAAAAAATAAACTAAATAAAAATAAAAATAACCTAATATAATAAAAAAAAAAATAAAATAAACTAAAATTAATAAAAAAATAAACTAAATAAACCAAAAAAACTTACTTAATTAAAAAAAAACCCTAAACCTAAACCCTAAAACCCTAAACCTTAAACCTAAACAAAACCCAATAAAAACCCTATACCCTAACCTAAACCCTAAAACCCTAAAAAAACCTAAACCTAAACCCTAAAAAACTTAAAACCCACCTAAACTAAATAAAATATAAAAAAATAAATAAATAAATAAACCTAAACCTAAATAAATTTAAAAATTAAATAAAATAAAAACCTAAACAAAAACCTAAAAATAAAAAAAATAAACTAATAAAAATTAACTAAAATAAAATAAATAATAACCTAAACTAAAGTAAAAATAAATAAAATAAACCAAAGAATAAAAAACCTAAATAAATAAAAAATAAATGTAAAATAAAAATAAAATAAATAAAAAAAAGCTAAAATAATAAATAAAATAAATAAAACTTAAACTTAAAAAATAAACTAAAAAAACCCTAAAATAAATAAAAAAATAAACCTAAACCCTAAACTAAAAAAAAAACTAAAGCTAAAATAAAAATAAAATAAATAAAATAAAATAAACCCTAAACAAAAAAACTAAACAAAAAATAAATAAACCAAACTTAAACCTAATATAAATAAAACCTAAACCTAAACCTAAACTAAATAAGGTAAAATAAACTCAAAATAAACCTGAACCTAAGCTAAAAAATAAAACCTAAAAATAAACCTAAAATAAAAATCTAAAGCCTAAAAAAATAAAATAAAATAATAACCTAAACCTAAACCTAAAATTAAAAAATAAATAAAACCTAAAAAATAAATAAAATAAACTAAAATAAAACCTAAACTAAAATAAATAATCCTAAAATAAATAATTAAACTAAATAAAAAATAAAATTAAATCAATATTAAAAATAAAAAATTAACTAAAATAAACATAAACTAAACAAACCAAAATACTAATTTAAAAAATTAAAAAAAAATGCTAACCCTAAACACTAAACCCTAAACTAACCCTAAAACTAAATAAACCTAAACCTTAAACCTAAAACCTAAACCCTAAACCCTAAACCCTAAAACTAAACCCTAAACCTAAACCCTAAACCCCAAGCCCTAAACCCTAAACCTAAAACCCCCTAAACCTAAACCCTAAACCTAAACCAAATAAACCCTAAACCCTAAACCCTAAACCCCAAACTCTAAACCTAAACCATAAAAGCCTAAAAACCAAAACCCAAACTAAATAAAACTAAAAAAGAAACTAAATAAAAAACCTAAACCTACGTAAAATAAGAAAAGAAAAAAAATAAAAACTTGAAATAAAACCTAAATCTAAACCTAAACCTGAACCTAAACCTAAAAAAATACAATAAAAACTAAAAAATAAACTAAAATAAAATAAATAAAAATGTAAATTAAACTAAACTATTAAATAAACCTAAAAATTAAAAACCTAAATAAAATATAAACTAAATGTAAAATAAAAACTAAATAAAAAACTAAACATAAAAAACCCTAAAAATAAATAAAAAATAAAACATAAACACTAAACTAAAAAAACCCCTAAAATTAAATTAAACAAAATAAAATAAACCTAAACCTAAACTAAAATAAACTAAACTAAACTAAAGTAAATAAAACCTAAATCTAAACCTAAAATAAACAAACAAAAAAATCTAAAAAAAACTAAAATAAACCTAAACTAACCTAAACAAAAAAATAAAAGCTAAAAAGAACCCTAAAATAAAAACCTAAAATTGAAACCTAAAAAAATAAAATATAAACTTAAACTAAACCTAAAAAAAATAAATTAAACTTAAACCTAAAAAATAAAATAAAACTAAAATAAAAAATAAATGTAAACCTAAATCTAAACCTAAAATAAACTAAATAAAAGACCTAAATAAATAAATAAACTAAACTAAATAAAATAAAAATAAACCTAAATAAAAAATTAAAATTAAAATAAATTAAAATAAAGAAAAAATAAAATAAATAAATCTAAATCTTCTGGTTTACTTAATTTAAAAAAAAAACCTAAACTCTAAACCCTAAGCTAACACTAAACCCTAAACCGTAAACCATAAAACCTAAACCCTAAATCCTAAATCGTAAACCCTAAAACTCTAAACTCCAAACCCAAAACTTTAAACCCTAAACCCTAAACCCTAAACCCTAAACCTTAAAAACCCTAAACCTTAAACCATAAACACAAAACCCTAAACCGTAACCTTGAACCCTAAACCTTAAACCCTAGAAACCTAAAAATCTAAAACATAAAATAAAAATGAAACTCAACTAAAAAATAAACCTAAACCTAAACCTAAACTTAAAAAATAAACTAAAATATAAAACCTAAACTAAAATAAATAAACCAAAAATAAATAAACTAAACTAAATAAAATAAATAATAAACCTAAAGAAATAAAAATAAATAAAACTAAATTAAATAAATATAAATCCCAAAAAAAATCCCTAAACACTAAACCCAAAACCTACCAGTTCACTTAATTTAACAAAAAAGTACTAAACCCTAAATCCTAAATCCTAAACCCTCACCACTAAACACTAAACCCTAAACTAAAACCTAAACCTAAAACCCTAAACCCTAAAACCTAAACACTAAATCATAAACCCTAAACCTAATGATAAACCATAACCCCTAAAATCCTAAAAAACCCTAAAACCCTAAACCTAAAACCTAATAAATTAAACCTAAAAATAAAATAAAAAATAAAACTCAACTAAAATATAACTAAAATAAAATCATAAACTAAAAAAATAAAGAAACTAAACTAAATAAAAAAAACCTAAATAAAAATAAAAAATAAAATAAACTAATAAATAAAATAAACTAAAACTAAAACTAAACCTAATAAATTTAATTATTTTTCAAAAAATAAACCCTAAACCCTAAACACTATACTCTAAACCCTAAACCCTAAACCCTAAACCTATAACCCTAAACACTAATCCTAAACCCTAAACCTAAACACTAAAACTAAAAACCTACACCCTAAAACCTAAAACCCTAAACCCAAAACACTAAATAACCCTAAACAATAAAACTAAACCCTAAACCCCAAACTAAAACCTAAACCCTAACTAAACCTAAACCCTAAACCTAAAAAAATCTATAAACACTAAACCTAAAACCCTAAACTAAACCTAAACTAAACCCTAAACCCTAAACCCTAAACCCTAAACCCTAACACTAAAATAACCTAAACCCTAAACTAAAAACTCTAAATCCTAAACCCTAAAATAAAAAACTTAAAACATAAAAATAAAATAAAAAATAAAACTAAACTAAAAAATTAAACTAAACCTAAAAAATAAATAAAATAAAAAACCTAAACTAAAATAAAAAAACTAAAATAAATAAAAAACTAACTAAATTAAAATAATAAACCTAAATAAAAATAAAAACAAAATAAAATTAAAATAAATAAAAAAATAAACTAAGTAAATAAATAAACTAAACTAAACTAAAAAAAATAAACCATAAACCCTAAATCCTAAAATAAACACAAAACCCAAAAAACTAAAACTAACCCTAAACTAAAATAATAAAAAAAACAACTAAAACCTAAAAATAAATCCTAAACCTATAAAAAATAAACTAAATAAACCTAAATAACCTAATAAACTAACTAAACCCTAAACCCTAAATAAACTAAATAAACCTAAACCTAAAACCTAAACCCTAAACTATAAACTAATAAACTAAACCCTAAACCCTAACAACCTTAAACCCTAAACTAAAAAACCCTAAACACTAAATAAAACTAAAACCTAAACCCTAAACCTAAACCTAAACCCTAAACCTAAACCTAAACTCTAAACCTAAACCAAAACCCTAAACCTAAATCTAAACCCTAAACCCTAAACACTAAACCTAAACCTAAAACCTAAAAACTAAATAAACCAAATAAAACTTAAAAATAAAATAAATAAAAAACTTAAACCTAAATAAAATAGAAAATAAAATAAAATGAAAACCTAAACTAAAACCTAAACCTAAACATAACCTTAAACATAAAAAAAAAATAAAGCTAAAATAAAATAAATAAAAACCTAAACTATAAAATAAAATAAACCTCAAACTAAAAATCCTTAATAAAATAAAAATCAAATGAAAATAAAACTAAAATAAACCAGAAATAAAATAAAAACTAATTAAAAACCTAAACCTAATATATAAACCTAAAATATAAACCTAAAAATAAAACCTAAACCTAAAATAAACAAAATAAAATAACCCTAAACCTAAACTAAAATAAATAAAACCTATACCTAAACCAAACTAAAAAATAAAACCTAAAAATAAAACCTAAAAATAAACCTAAAATAAAACCTAAAACCTAAACCTAAAAAAATAAAATAAAAACCTAAACCTAAAAATAAAAAATAAAACCTAGTCCTAAAAAATAAAATAAAAATATAACTAAACTAAAAATTAAACCTTATCCTAAACCTAAAAAAATAAATAAAAATAAAAATCATAAACTAAAATAATAAACCTAAATAAATAAACTAATCTAAATAAAAATAAAATAAACCTAACTAAAAATAAATATAAAATAAACTAAAATAAATAAAAGATAAATTAAATAAAATAAACCTACAATTTTAGTTAATTTAAAAAGAAAAAAAATAAATAAATAAATGAACCCTAACCCTAAACCCAAAAACCTAAAACTAACCCTAAACCCTAAACCTATAACCCTAAACCTTAAACTTTAAATCCCAAAACCCTAAACCTAAACCCTAAACATTAAACCCTAAACCCTAAACCCTAAAAACCTAAAACCTAAACCTAAACTAAATAAACCTAAAAATAAAATAAATGAAAAACCTAAACCTAAATATAATAAAAATAAAATAAAATAAAACCATAACTAAAATTAAACCTAAACTTGAACCTAAACCAAAAAAATAAATAAAATAAAAATAAAACTAAACTAAAATAAAATAAATAAAAACCTAAACTAAATTGAAAAATAAAATAAGCATAAAAATAAAAAAACTTAAATAAAATCAAACCTAAATGTAAAATAAAAATAAAATAAAATAAAAACTAAATAAAAACCTAAACCTTAAAAATAAACCTAAAAATAAATAAAAAAAATAAAACCTATACCCTAAACTAAAAAATAACCTAAACATAAAATAAACAAAATAAACCTAAACCTAAACCTAAACTAAAATAAATAAAACCTAAACCTAAACCTAAAATAAACTAAACCTAAACCCTAAACTAAATAAAATAAAATAAACTAAAAATAAACCTAAACCTAAACTAAAAAAAATAAAACCTAAAAATAAACCTAAAAAAAACCTAAAACCTAAGACAAAAAAATAAAATAAAAACATAAACCTAAACATAAACAAAACCTAAACCTTAAACCTAATAATAAATAATAAAACCTAAACCTAAAAAATAAAATAAAAGCAAAATTAAACTAAAAAAGAAACATAAATATAAACCTAAACCTAAAAAATAAAATAAAATAAAATAAAATAAACTAAAATAAATAAACATAAAATAAATAAAAATAAAAAATAAACCTAAATAAAAATACAAAATAAACTAAATAAACAAAGTAAACTAAATAAACCTAAACCTATCGATTTACTTAATTTTTCTAAATAAAAAAAATCTTAAACCCTAAACCCTAAACATTAAATCCTAAACACTAAACCCAAAAATTAACCGTAAACCCTAAACCCTAAACCTCGAACCCTAAATCTACAACCCTGAACCCTAAACCCTAAACCATAAATCCTAAACCCTAAACCCTAAACCCTAAACCCTAAACCCTAAACCCCTAAACCTTAAACTATAAACTAACCATAAACCCTAAACCTTAAAAACCCTAAACCTTGAAGCCTATACCCTAACCTTAAAACCCTAAACCCTAATCTAACCCTAAACCCTAAACACAAACCTAATAAAACAAAATAAAACTAATAATAATAGTAAAACTAATAATAAACTAATAACTAATAATAATACCTAATGAAAACTAATAAAACTAACTAAATAAATAAAAATAAAACTAATAATAAACCTAAAAACTAAAACTAAAATACTAACTAATAATAATAATAACTAAAACCTAATAAACTAAGTAAAACCATAAAACCCCAATAAATAAACTAAACTAACAAATAAAATAATAATAATAATAAACTAATAACAACTAATTAAAACTAATAATAATAAGAATAATAATAATAATAATAATATTATTATTATTATTATTAATTAATAAATAGTAAAACTAAACCTTAATAATAACTAAACTTAAAACTAAAATTAAACAAAACTAAAACCCTAAAACCCCTAAACTAATAAACTAAACTAAAATTGAACCCCAAAAACCTAATAAAAACTAACTAAACTAAGAATAAATAATAAACTAAAAACTAATAAAATAAAACTAATGAAACCCAAAACTAAAAATAAACCTTAAACTAACAACTAATGAATAACTAAATTAAAAACCTTACTAAAACTAATTAAAAGCCAAAAACTAAAAATAAACTTAAATACTCTAACCATAATAACCCCAATAAACCAAATAAACACTAAAGATAAAACCAAATAAACCCCAAAATAAGAATAAATAACTAAAACAATAATAATTTAAACTAATAAACCAAAACCATAAAAAAACTAATAACTAACTAATAAACACTAAACTAAAACCTAAACTCTAAATTAAAAAAAACCTAAACCTAAAATAAAAATAAAATGAACCTAAACCTACACTAAAATAAACTAAACCAAAATAAATAAAAGTTAAACCTAAACCTAAAATAAACTAAACCTAAACCTAAACTAAATAAATTAAAATAAAATAAATATTAACCTAACCCTAAACTAAAAAATAAAACCTAAAAATAAACCTAAAATAAAAACCTAAAACCTAAACCTAAAAAAATAAAATAAAAAAATAAACCTAAACCTAAAAAATAAAATAAAAAGAAAACTAAACTAAAAAAAATAAACATAAAGCTAAACCTATACCGAATAAATAAACTAAAATAAAAAACCTAAATTAAACTAAATAAACATACAATAAATAAACTAAACTAAAAAAAAATAAAAAAATAAACCTAAATAAAATAATAAAGAAAAATAAATAAATAAATAAGAAACTAAATAAACTTAAGTTACTAATTTTTTTTAAAATGCTTAACTAACACCTAAACCCTAAACCCTAAACCTAAACCTAAACCTAAACCTCAAACCATAAAACTAAACCTTAGCTAAAAAACTCTAAACTAAACCCTAAAACCCTAAACCCTAAACCTTAAACCTAAACCCTAAAACAAATAAATAAAATAAAACAAAATAATAAAAAATTCTAACCCAAACCCAAAATCATAAAAACCAACTAAACCCTAAAACCCTAAACCCTAAACCCTAAACCTAAACCCTAAAACCATAACCTAAAATCCTAAACCCTAAACCCTAAACCCTAAACCAAAAAAACCCAAAAAACCACAAAATAAACCCTAAATAAATCCTAAAACCTAAAAATCAAAAATCCTAAACCTAAACTAAATAAAACCTAAAATAAAATAAATAAATAAACCTAAAAATAAAAAACCTAAATAAAATAAAAACCAAACATAAATAAAAAACAAAATAAACATAAAATAAAATAGAAACAAAACTAAATAAAAATCTAAACCTAAAAAATAAAACCTAAAAAGAAATAAAAAAAACCTAAACCCTAAAATAAAAAAAACTAAACCTTAAATAAATAAATTAAAATAAACCTAAACTAAAATAAACTAAATTAAAATAAATAAAACCTAAAGTTAAACTTAAACCTAAAATAAACTAAACCTAAACCATAAACTAAATAAAATAAAATAAGCTAAAAATAAACATAATCCTAAACTAAAAAATAAAACTAAAAAATAAACCTAAAATAAAAACCTAAAACCTAAACCTAAACTTAAACTTAAAAATAAAAAATAAAACCTAAACTTAAAAATAAAATAAAAATAAAACTAAACAAATAAATAAATATAAACCTAAACCTAAACCTAAAACAGGGCAATTATCACAGTGGTGGTTGGGGATTGGAGGTGCATATGGAGGTCACGGCCGAGCAAGGTGGTTATCGAGGTGGGAGGAACGACTGAGGTTTTAGTTGTGGTGGTGGCGGAGGGATATGATGGTGGATCCCGCTACTCGAGAGGCCAGGGTGATTCTGATGGAACTGGAGAAACTAATGAACAATGATCTGATCTGCTACTTATGGAACTATCTTTATAGTAAAGACGGTTCTAGTTATCTAGGGTTTTTGATTTGCTCTATGTGTGCTCATTTTTTATCGATGTCATCACTTGTGTCTTAGAAACCATGGTGTTACTTAGTTGATGAAATCAAAATGATGAAATGTTGAATGTAAATTTATTCTCTGTTAAAAAAACTAAAAACCATAAACCCTAAACTAAAACCAGAACACTAATCCTAAAACTCTAAACCATAAACCCTAAATCTTAAACCCTAAACCCTAAACCCTAAATGCCAAAACTAACAAAAAAACTCTAAACTAACCTTAAACCCTAAACCTTAAACCCTAAACCTTAAAAAGCTAAAAACATAAACCTAAACTAAATAAAACCTAAAAATAAAATAAATAAAAAACCTAAACCAAAATAAAATAAAATAAAATAAAAAGATAAAGAAAAACATAAACCTTAAAAAGGAAATAAAATTAAAAATAAAATAAACTAAAATAAAATAAATAAAAAGTTAAACTAATTTAAAAAATAAAATAAAAACTAAATCTAAAATATAAAAAATAAACCTAAAATAAAATAAAATAAAAAGTAAATAAAAACCTAAACCTAAAAAATAAACCAAAAAATTGAACCTAAAAATAAATAAAAAATAAAACCTAAACCCTAAACTAAAAAAACCTAAACCTAAAATAAAAATAAAAAAACCTAAACATAAACTAAAATAAATAAAACCTAAACCTAAACTAAATAAAATAAAATAAATTAAAAATAAACTTAAAGCTAAATAAAAAAATAAAAGCTAAAAATAAACCTAAAATAAAACCTAAAACTAAACCTCAAAAAAACAAAATAAAAACCTAAACCTAAACCTAAAAATACAAAATAAACCAAAACCTAAAAAATAAAATAAAAATGAAACTAAACTAAAAAATAAACCTAAACCTAAACCCAAACCTAAAAAATAAACTAAAATAAAAAGCCTAAACTAAAATAAATAAACTTAAAATAAATAAACTAAACTAAATAAAAATAAAAAAACCTAAATAAAATAAATAAATAAATAACTAAAATTAATAAAAAAATAAAATAAATAAACTAAATAAACCTAAACCTACTAGTTTACTTAATTTAAGTAAAATAAAAAATAAAAAATAAAAAAAATAAGAAAACCCTAACCCTAAACCCTAAATGCTAAAACTAACCCTACACCCTAAACCCTATATCCTAAACCTAAAACACTAAACCTTAAACCCTAACCCCTAAATCCCTAAAACCTAAACCTTAAACACTAAACCTAAACTAAATCCTAAAACCCTAAACCCTAAACCCTAAACCCTAAAGCCTAAACACGAAATCCTAAACCTAAACCCTAAAAACTATAACCTTAAACCCTAAAACCTAAACCCCAAACCCTAAACCCTAAACCTTAAACTCTAAACCATAAACCCTAAACCTTAAAAACCAAAAAACATAAACCTAAACTAAATTAAACCTAAAATAAAATAAATACAAAAACATAAACCTAAATAACATTAAAAAATAAAATAAAAGAAAAACCTCATCTAAAAACTAAACTTAAACCTAAACCTAAACCAAAACCTTAAACCCTCAATCCTAAATGCAAAACCCTAAACCCTAAATCCTAAAACTAACTTTAAACCCTAAACCCTACACCCTACACCCTAAGCCCTAAACCTTAAACTGTAAATGCTAAATTATAAACCCTAAACCCTAAACCCTAAACACTAAACCCTAAACCCTAACCCTAACCCTAAACCTAAAACCCTAAGCCCTATAACCTAAAACCCTAAACCTTAAACTCTAAACTAACCTTAAACCTTAAACCCTAAAACCTAAAAACCATAAACCCTAAATCTTAACCCCTAACCTTAAACCCTAAATGTTAAAACCTAAAAACCCTAAACCCTAACTCTTAAACCTTAAACTAACCCTAAACCCTAAGCTAACCTTAAACCCTAAATACTAAACACAAAACCCTAAACTCTAAACACTAAACCCTAAACCCTAAAATCTTAAACCCTAAATCCTAAACCTGAAAAACCTAAAAACCTAAAACCTAAACCAAAACTAAATAAAGCATAAAAATAAAATAAATAAAAAACTTAAACCAAAAATAAATAAATAATTTAAAATAAAAATCTAAACTAAAACCTTAACCTAAACCTAAAAATAAAATAAAATAAAAAATAAAAATAGACTAAATTAAAATAAATAAAAGCCTAAACTAAACTATAAAATATAATAAACCTAAGAGTTAAAAAAATGTAAAATAAAAATAAAATTAAAAAAAATATTAAAACTAAATGTAAAATAAAAATAAAATTAACCTAAAATAAAATAAAATAAAAACCTATGCCTAAAATGTAAACCAAAAAAAAAATAAATAAATAAAATAAATTCTAAACCCTAAACTAAAAAAAAATTTAAAGGTAAACCCAAACATAAACTAAAATAAACTAAACTAAAATAAATAAAACCTAAAACTAAATCTAAAATAAACTAAACCTGAACCTAAACCTAAATAAAATAAAATAAAATAAAATAAAATAAAATAAAAATAAACCTAAACATAAACAAAAATGTAAAACCTAAAAATAAACCTAAAATAGAAACCTAAAACCTAAGCCTATACCTAAAAATAAAAAATAAAACCTAAACCTAAAAAAGTAAATATAAAAATAACTAAACTAAGAAATAAACCTAAACCTAAACCTAAACCTAAACCTTAAAAAAAACAAAAATAAAAAGCCTATACTAAAATAAATAAACCTAAAATAAATAAACTAAAAAAAATGAAAATAAAAATAAAATATATTAAAATAAATAAAAAATAAACTAAATAAACTAATTAAATCTAAACCTACCAATTTACTTAATTTAAAAAAATAAAAAATAAAAAAATAAAATTGATAAGAAAACCCCAACCCTAAACCCTAAACCCTAAAACTAATCTTACAGCCTAAATCTATAACCCTAAACCCTAAACCCATAACCCTAAAACACCAAACCCTAAACCTAAGCACTAAACCCTAAAACCCTAAATCCTAAAACCTACAACCCTAAACCCTAAACCCTACAACCCTAAACCCTAAATCGCAAATCCTAAATCCTAAAGCCTAAATCTTAAACCATAAATCCTAAACCCTAAACCCTAAACATAAAACCTAAACCCAAACTATATAAAACCTTATAATAAAATAAATAATAAAACCTAAACCTAAATAAAATAAAATAAGAACTTCAACTAAAACCACAACCTATACCTAAACCTAAACCCTAAAACCTACAACTCTACACCCTAAACCCTGAACCCTATACCCTAAACCCTGAACCCTAAACCCTAAACCCTAAAAACCTAAAAACCTAAACCTAAACTAAATAAAACTTAAAAATAAAATAAATAAAAAAACCTAAAGCTAAATAAAAGAAAAAAATATAAAATTAAATAAAATTCTAAACTAAAACTTAAACCTAAACCTAAACCTAAACCTAAATCTAAAACCTAAAAAAAAATAAAATAAAATAAAATAAAAAAAAATAAAATAAAATAAATAAAAAATTATGCTAAAATAAAAATAAAATAAACTTAAAAATAAAAAAATGTAAATAAAATAAAACCCAAATAAAATAATAATAATAATAATAATAATAATAATAATAATAATAATAATAAACCTAAAATAAAATAAAATAAAAACTAAATAAAAACCTAAACCTAAAAAATAAACAAAAAAATAAAACATAAAACTAATTAAAAAATACCTAAACCCTAACCTAAAAAAAACCTAAACCAAAAATAAAAAAATAAAATAAACCTAAACCTAAACTAAAATAAACTAAACTAAAACAAATAAAACCTAAACCTAAACCATAAATAAAATAAAATAAAATAATCTATAAAGAAACCTAAACCTAAACAAAAAATTAAAACCTTAAAATATACCTAAAATAAAAACCTAAAACCTAAACCTAAAAAATAAATAAAAATAAAACTAAACTAAAAAATAAACATAAACATAATAAAAAAAATAAGCTAAAATAAAAAACCTTAAGTAAAATAAATAAACTTAAAATAAATAAACTAAAGTAAATAAAAATAAAAAATAAACTTATAAAATAATAAAAAATAAAATAAACTAAAATAAATATAAACTAAACTAAATAAAAAAATTAACCTAAACCTACTAGTTTACATAATTTATTTTTTAAAAAACTTAAACCTTAAACCATAAATCCTAAATCCAAAACCCTAAAGCTTAAACCCTAAACCCTAAACCTACAACCCCTAAACCAACAACCCAAACCAAAAAAAACCCTAAACTCTAATCCCTAAACCCTAAACCCTGAAAACCTAAAAACCTAAACCTAAACTAAATAAAACTTAAAAATAAAATAAATAAAAAAACCTAAAGCTAAATAAAAGAAAAAAATTTAAAATTAAATAAAATTCTAAACTAAACTTAAACCTAAACCTAAACCTAAACCTAAACCTAAATCTAAAAAACCTAAAAAAATAAAATAATAAAATAAAAAATAAAACTAAACTAAATAAATAAATAAAAAAATTTTGCTAAAAATAAAAAAATAAAATAAACTTAAAAATAAACCTAAATAAATTAAACAAATATAAAATAATAATAATAATAATAATAATAATAATAATAATAAATAAACCTAAAATAAAATAAAATAAAAACTAAATAAAATAAACCTAAAAATAAACAAAAAAATAAAACATAAAATAATAAAAAATACTTAAACCTAAACCTAAAAAAAAAATAAACAAACTAAAATAAAGCTAAACCTAAACTAAAATAAAATAAACTAAACAAATAAACCTAAACCTAAACCATAAATAAATAAAATAAAATAATCTAAAAAAACCTAAACCTAAACAAAAAATTAAACCTAAAATATACCTAAAATAAAATTAAACCTAAACCTAAAAAATAAAATAAAATAAATAAACTAAAAAATAAACATAAACATAATCCAAAAAAAAATAAACTAAAATAAAAAAACCTATAAAATAAATAAACTAAAATAAATAAACTAAACTAAATAAAAAATAAAAAAATAAACTTATAAAATAATAAAAAATAAAATAAACTAAAATAAATATAAACTAAACTAAATAAAAAAATAACTTAAACCTATAGTTTACATAATTTAAAAAAAACCTTAAAACATAAATCCTAAATCCAAAACCCTAAAGCTTAAACCCTAAACCAACAACCCAAAACCATAAAAAACCCAAAACCTTAATCCCTAAACCCTAAACCCTAAGCCCTACACCCTAACCCTAACTCCAAACCCTAAACTCTAAACCCAAAACCCTAAAATCAAAAACTCTAAACTCTAAACTAATTATAAACCCTAAAAATACTAAACCCTAAGTCTAAACCTAAAGTAATTAAATAAATTTAAAAATAAACCTAAACACTAAAACCTAATAAACCTAAACCTAAACCTAAACCCTAAGAATGGGTAGAACCTTGATGGTAGAATATCACCATCAACCGCTGGCCTAGATCTGATGGTGGAGGAGGCGGATGAAGGTTTTCAAGGGTGGTGCTCTGAGTTGGGTGGATATGGAGGTGGTGGTCAGAGCAGTGGTGGTTATGGAGGCAAGAAGAGTGATGGAGGTTACAATCGTGGTAGTAGCAGAGGGAGAGATCGGGGATATGATGGTGGATCCCGCTACTCGATAGGCGAGGGTGGTTCTAATGGGAACTAGAGAAATTGAAGAATGGCGATCTGATCTGTAACTTATAGAACTATGTCTTTACAGTAGAGATGGTTCAAGTTATCTAGGTTTTTTATTTGCTTTATGCATGCTCATTTTTTATCCATGTCATCGCTTGTGTCTTAGAAAACTTGGTGTGTTACATGGCCAATGAAATTAAAAAAAAGAAATGTTGAATATGATTTTATTCTCTTTTAAACATAAAAAGAAACCTTAAACAAAAACTTGAACCCTAAACCTTAAACCTAAACCATGAACCTAAACCTTAACCCTAAGCAATAAAAATAAATAATAAAAAATTAAGAAAAAATTTAAAAAATTTAAAAAATCCCTAACTCTAAAACCAACCCTAAACCCTAAACCTATAACCTTAAGTCCCAAACACTAAAACCTTAAACCTTAAACCCAAAATCCAAAACCCTAAATAATAAACCCTAAACCCTAAACCCTAAAAACACTAAACCATAAAGCCTAAAAACTAAACCCTAAATGCTAAAACTCTAAACCCTAAACCCTATACCCTAAACCCTAAAAACCTAAAAACCTAAACCTAAAAAAATAAAAATAAAACTCAACTAAAAAATAAACCTAAACCTAAGCTTAAGCCAAAAAAAAAACCTAAACTAAAATAAATAAATTAAACATAAATCTACTATTTTACTTAATTTAAAAATCCTTAAACCCTAAATCCTAAACCCTAAACCTTAAACCTACAACACTAAACCTACAAACCCTAAACCCTAAACTCAAAACCTACAACCCTAAACCCTGAATCCTAAAGAAACTTAAACCTTAAACCCTAAAAGAATTAAACCTAAAATCTTAAACCCTAAACCCAAAAACCTAAACCCTAAACCCTAAACCCTAACCCTAACCATAAACCCTAAACACTAAACCTGAACCCTAAACCCTAAAATTGAAACCCTAAACCAAAACTTAAAGTAACTAAATAAATTTAAAAATAAACCTAAACCCTAAAACCTAGTAAACCTAAACCCTAATAATGGGCAGAACCTTGATGTGAACATCACCATCAACCTTTCCCTAGATCTGGTGGAGGCAAAGGAAGAGTTATCGAAGTGGTGGTGGCAATCTAGAGGTTGGTGGATATGGGGGTGGTGGTTGGAGTGGATGTTGGTGGCGTGGAGGAGCATGGAGGTTACAGATGTGGTGGTGTCTTTGGGAGAGATCAGGGATATGATGATGGATCCCACTACTCGAGAGGCCTTGGTGGTTTTGATGGGAACTGGAGAAATTGAAGAACGATCGATCTGATCTATTGCTTATGGAACTACATCTTTACAGTAGAGACAATTTTAGTTATCAAGGGTTTTTGATTTGCTTTATGCATTCTCATTTTATCTATATCATCGCTTGTGTCTTAGAAAACTTAGTGTGCTACTTAGTTGATGAAATCAAGAAAAAAAGAAATGTTTAATGAATTTATTCTCAGATTAAAAAAATAAAAGCCCAAAACCCTAAACTAAAACCTAAACCCAAAACCTAAAATCTAAACCCTAAACTAAAATGTGAACCTTAAACCTAAAACCTAAACCCTAAACCCTAAACCATAAAAACAAAAAAAAATAAAAATTGAAAAAAAACCCTAACCCTAAATCCTAAACCTACAAACCTAAACTTTAAACCCTAAAACCCTAAACCCTAAACCCTAAACCCTAAACCCTAAACCCTAAACCTCAAAACCTAAACCCTAAACCCTAAATTGTAAACCCTAAAACCTACAACCCTAAACCTACAACCCTAAACTCCAAACCCTAAACTCTAAACCCTAAACCATAAACCCTAAAAACCTAAAAACCTAAACCTAAACTAAATAGAGCCTAAAAAGAAAATAAATAAATAAACTTAAACCTAAATATAATAAAAACTTAAACATAAACCTAAACCCAAACCTAAAAAATAAAATAAAATGAAAAATAAAACTAAACTAAATTAAAATAAATAAAAACCTAAACTAAATAAAAAATATAAAAAACCTAAAAGTTAAAAACCTAAATAAAATAAAAACTAAATGTAAAATGAAAATAAAATAAACCTAAAATAAATTAAAATAAAAGCTAGATAAAAACAAAAACTTAAAAAATAAACCTAAAAATATACAAAAAATAGATCCTAAACCCTAAACTAAAAAAACCTAAACCTAAAATAAAAAAAATAAAATAAACCTAAACCTAAACTAAAATAAATTAAACTAAAATAAATAAAACCTAAACTCTAAATAGAATAAAATAAAATAAACTAAAAATAAACCTAAATCTAAACTAAAAAATTAAATAAAACTAAAAAAATCAAATAAAAACATTAACCTAAAAATAAAAAATAAATCCAAAACATAAAAACTAAAATCAAAATAAAATTAAACTAAAAAATCAACATAAACCTAAACCTAAACCTAAAAAATAAACTAAATAAAAACCAAAACTAAAATAAATAAGCCTAAAAATTATAAACAAAACTAAATAAAAATATAAAAACCTAAATAAAATTGAAAAATAGAATAAACTAAAATAAATAAAAAAGAAACTAAATAAACCTAAACCTACCGGTTTACTTAATTAAAAAAAACTCCTGAACCTAAACCTACAACCTAAATCCTAAACCCTAAACCCATAACTCAAACCCTAAACCCTAAACCTTAAAACCCAAAACCCTAAACTCTAAACTAACCCTAAACCCTAAATCCTATACCCTAAAAACACTAAACCCTAAAGCGTAAACCCAAATCCCTAAACTAACCATAAACCTTCAGCTAATCCTAAACCCTAAATCCTAAACCCTAAACCCTAAAGCATAAAGCCTAAACACTAAACCTAAACCATAAACCATAAACCCTAACCCTAAACCTAAAACCCTAAAACCCTAAACCCTATAAACCTAAAAAACTTAACTTAAATGAAATAAAAACTAAAAATAAAATAAATAAAAAAACTTAAACCTAAATGAAATAAAATAAATAAAATAAAATAAAAACATAAACTAAAACCTAAACCTAAACCTAAAAATAAAAAAATAAAAAATAAATATAAACTAAAATAAAATAAATAAAACTTAAATTAAACTAAAAACTAAAATAAACCTAAGAATAATAAACCTAAATAAAATAAGAACTTAACATAAAATAAAAAATAAAATAAACCTAAAATAAAAAAATTAAAACTAAATTAAAACCTAAACCTAAAAAAATAAACTAAAATAAATAGAAAATAAAATCTAAACCTAAGATAAAATTAAAATAAACAAAATAAAATAAACTTAAACCTAAACTAAAATAAACAAACCCTAAACCTAATCCTAAAATAAATTAAATAAAAATAAAATAAATTAAATATAAACCTAAACCTAAACTAAAAAAAAATAAAACATAAAAATAAACCTAAAAACCTAAAACCTAAACCTAAAAAAATAGAATAAAAACTTGAACTTAAAACTAAAAATAAAAAATAAAACCTAAACCTAAAAATTAAAATTAAAATAAAAATCAACCAAAAGAAAACCTAAATTTAAACATAAACTTAAAATTTAAACTAAAATAAAAAATCTAAACTAAAATAAATAAACTAACAATTAATAAACTAAACTAAATAAATAAAAAAATATATTAAACTAAAATAAATAAAAAATATAATAAACATACTAAATAAACCTAAACCTACTTATTTACATAATTTAAAAAAAAATTTAAGCCCTAAATTCAAAACTTTAAACCTTAAACCCTAAACCTACAACTGTAAACCTACAACCCTAAACCCTAAACCCTAAAAAACCCTCAACCCTAAACCATAATCCCAAAACACTAAAATAACCCTAATCCCTAAACCCTAAACCCAAAACACTAAAAACCTAAAACCTAAAAACATAAACCTAAACTAAATAAAACCTACAAATAGAATAAAAAAACCTAAAACAAAATAAAATAAAAAATAAAATAAAATGAAACCCTAAACCTAAACCCAAACCTAAAAATAAAAAAAGTAAAAATATAAACTAAACTATAATTAAATAAATGAACACCTAAACTTAACTAAAAAATAAAATAAACCTAGGAATAAAAAACCTAAATAAAATAAAAACCTAAATGTAAAATAAAAATAACAAAAATAAAAAATAAAATAAAATAAAATAAAATAAAACTAAACAAAAACTTAAACCTAAAAAATAAAACCTAAACCCTAAACTAAAAAAAAGAACCTAAACCTAATATAAATAAAATAAAATAAACCTAAACCTAAATAAAAATCAATTAAACTAAAATAAATAAAACCAAAAATAAAATAAACCTAAACCATAAAATAAATAAAATAAAATAAACTAAAAATAAACCTAAAATAAAAACCTTAAACTTAAACCTAAAAAATCAAAATGAAACTCTAAATCTAAACCTAAAAATAAAATTGAAAACCTAAACCTAAAAAATAAATTAAAAATAAAACCAAACTAAAAAATAAACATGAACCTAAACCTAAACCTAAAAAATAAACTAAAATAAAAAGCCTAAAGAAAAATAAATTAACTGAACTTAATAAAAAATAATAATCAACCTAAATAAAAATAAAAAATAAAATAAACTAAATATACTTAAACCAGCAGGCTTAATTTTTTTTTTAAATAAAACTCTAAACCCTAAATCCTAAATGCTAAACTCTAAACTCTAAATCATAAAACCTAAACCCTGATTCTAACCCTAAACCCTAACCCTAACCCTAAACCATAAACCCTATACTCTAAAACCCTAAGCCCTAAATCCTAAGCTAACCCTAAATCCTAAGCCGTAAAAACCTAAAACCTAAGCCCTAAACTTGAAACTAAAACCCTAAACCTCTAAACCCTAAACCAAACCCTAAACCTAAAACTAATCCCTAAACCTAAACCCTGTTAAATGTAAACTAAACCCTAAACCCTAAACTAACCTAAACCCAGTTAACCCTAAAGCTGACCCTAAACCCTAAAACCTTAAACCCTAAAGCTAAAACCCTAAGCCTAAACTCTAAACCCTAATAACCTGAAAACCTAAACCTAAAGTCAATAAAACCTAAAAAAAATTAATAAAGAAACTTAAACCTAAATAAAATAAAAAAATAAACTAAAATAAAAACCTAAACTAAAACTTATACCTAAACCTAAAGATAAAATAAAGTAAAATAAAAACTAAACTAAATAAAATAAATAAAAATCTAAACTTAACTAAAAAGAAAATAAACCTAAAAATAAAAACTAAACATAAAACAAAAATAAAATAAACCTAATATAAAATAAAATAAAAACTAAATAAAAACCTAAACATAAAAAATAAACCAAGAAATAAAGAAAAAATAAAACCTAAACCCTAAACTAAAAAAAAACTTAAACCTAAAATAAATAAAATGAAATAAACTAAACCTAAACTAAAATAAACTAAACTAAAATAAATAAAACCTAAACTAAAAAAATAAAATAAACCTAAGAATAAAAAAACTTAAATAAAATAAAAACTAATCATAAAATAAAAATAAAATAAACCTAGAATAAACCTAAAATAAAATAAAATAAAAACTAAATAAAAACCTAAAATAAAAAATAAACCTATAAATAAAACATTAAAAAAATTAAAAAAACCTAAACCCTAAACTAAAATAAACTAAACCTAAACCCTAAACTAAATATAATAAAATAAATTAAAATAAACCTAAAGCTAAACTAAAAAATAAATCCTAAAAATAAGCCTAAAAAATAAATTGAAAACCTAAACATAAACCTAAAATAAAAAATAAACCTTAAAAAAATAAAATAAAATTGAAGTAAAAAATAAACATAATCCTAAACCTAGACCTAAACTTGAAAACTACATAGTTTATTTTAGTTTGGGTTTAGGTTTAATATATTTTTAATTTAGGTTGAGGATTTTTTTTTAATTTAGGGTTTAGAATTTATTTTTATTTATTTTTAGGTTTTATTTTAGTTTTATTATTTAGGTTTTATTTATTTTATTATATTTTATTTTAGATTTATTTGATTTTAGGTTTAGTTTTTATTTTTAGCTTTTTTTAATTTAGTTTAGGTTTTATTTATTTTATTTTATTTTAGTTTTTATTTTTATTTTATTTTCTTTAAATTTAGGATTAGGATTAGGTTTAGGTTTAGGTTTAGATTTTACTTAAGTTATTATTTTTATTTTATTTTATTTTGGTTTTTTTTTATTTATTTTATTTTTGGTTTGTTTAGTTTAGGTTTTTTTTGGCATTATGGTTTAGGGTTTAGGTTTGTGTTTGTGTTTTTAGGATTTGTGGGTTAGGGTTTAGGGTTTAGGTTTGTTCATGGTTTGGTTTCCATTTAGGTGTATGGGGGTTTTGTGGTTTAGCATTTACATTTTAGGTTTAGGGTTTAGATTTTTTGTTTATGGTTTGTGTTTTTGTTTTTTTTATAGAGAATTAATTTGGATTCAACATTTCTTCTTTTTGATTTCATCAAACAAGTAACACACCAAGTTTTTTAAGACACAACCAAAGACATAGATAAAAAATGAGCACTCATAGAGAAAATAAAATATCTTAGATAACTAGAACCATCTCTATTATAAAGATAAAGTTCCATAAGCAGAAGATTGAATCGGCCATTCTTTAGTTTCTCTAGTTCCCATCAGAACCACCCCAGCCCCTCGAGTAGCAGGATCCATCATCATATCCCCGATCTCCCTCATCAATAACCACCATGGCTATAACCTTCATCATTCCTCCCACCTCCATAACCACCACTACTCTAACCACCACCTTCATATCCACCAGCACATCTAGATTCCCCACCACCACTACGATAATGGCTGCATCACCTTCGCCTCCACCGCTAGATCTAGACTAAGCCTATTGTGATATTCTCGCCATCTCACTTATTCTTAGGGTTTAGGTTTAGCTTTAGGTTTATTTGGTTTTAGGGTTTAGGTTTAATTTATAATTTATTTAGTTACTTTAAGTTTAGGTTTAGGGTTTAGGGTTTATACTTGTGGTTTAGTTTGTTTTAGTGTTTAGTGTTTAGGGTTTGTGGTTTTGGGTTTAGGGTTTGGTTGTGGATTTAGGGTTTATATTTTTTTAAAATTAAATAAATGAGAGTTCAGTTTACTTAGTTTATTTAGTTTATTTTTTTATTTATTTTAGTTTATTTTATTTTTATTTAGGTTTATTTTTATTCTTGTTTTTAGTTTATTTATTTTATTTTAGTTTTTATTATTGTTATTTTTTTCTTTTAGTTTAGGTTTAGGTTTAGGTCTATTTTTTTAGTTTTGTTTTATTATTATTTTATTTTAGTTTCCATTTTATCTTTTTAGGTTTTGGTTTAGGTTTTCATTTTATT
The DNA here is from genome assembly GCA_021442155.1 of Cymbidium sinense. Taxonomy (NCBI): domain Eukaryota; kingdom Viridiplantae; phylum Streptophyta; class Magnoliopsida; order Asparagales; family Orchidaceae; genus Cymbidium; species Cymbidium sinense. The sequence goes on from CM038215.1 coordinate 13,887,104, forward strand.
TTTTAGTTTAGGTTTTAGGTTTTATTTTAGGTTTATTTTAAGTTTTATTTTAGTTTTGGTTTAGGTTCATTTTAGTTTATTTTATTTTATTTAGTTTCTTTGGTTTAGCTTAGTTTATTTTAGTTTAGGTTTAGGTTTTATTTATTTTAGTTTAGGTTTAGGTTTATGTTATTTTTTATTTTAGGTTTACTTTTAGATTATTTAGGTTTTTAATTTTTATTTATTTTTAGGTTTTTAGTTTTATTTATTTTATTTTAGGTTTATTTTATTTTATATTAGGTTTAGTTTTATTTTATTTAGGGTTTTATTTTTAGTTTAGTTTAGGTTTTATTTATTTTATTTTAGTCTGGTTTTTTATTTTAGTTTATTATGTTTAAATTTTTTTTTGTTTTATATTTTTGATCTTTATCTTGGTTTAGTTTTTCTATTTATTTTTTTAAGCTATTTTTACTTTAGGTCTAGCTTGGCCTACGAGTTGGGTTTAGTGTTGTGGCCTGGGATCTTTAGGGCCTTTGGGCTTTGGTTTGGGCCCAGTTTAGGGCTCAGGGTCAGGTCAGGATTAGGTTTCAGTAGATTTTGTGGGTTATGTAGGGCCTAGGTTAGGCTCAGTGGCCTGGGTCAGAGCATTTTCTCAAAATTTATTTGGGTTTAGGTTAGTTTAGTAGTGTAGGTTTATATTTTAGTGTTTAGGGCAAGTTTTAGTTATTGTTTAGGTTTAGGGTTTAGGATTTATAATTTTTAAAACAGCAAAACCCGATAGATTTAGGTTCAATTAGTTTATTTTATTTACTTCCATTTAATTTATTTATTTTATGTTTATTTATTTCAATTTACATTTTTTATTGTAATTTATTTTTTATGTTTAGATTTAGGTTTATGTTTTTGTTTATTTTTTAGTTTAGTTTTATTTTTATTTTATTTTTTATTTTTAGGTTTAGGTATAGGTTTTTATTTTATTTTTCAAGGTTTAGGTTTTTGGTTTTTATTTTAGGTTCATTTTAGGTTTTTTTTACCTTTAGGTTTAATTTTTTATTTATTTCATTTTATTTAGTTTAAGGTTTATGTTTAGTTTTTTTTGTTTATTTTAATTTAGGTTTAAGTTTATTTTATTTTATTTATATGGTTTAGGTTTATTAGGTTTATTTTATTTATTTTGAAGTTTATTTTTATTTATTTTTAAGATTAGTTTTATTTATTTTATTTTATTTTATAGGTTTATTTTTTATCCGTTAGTTTTATTTTATTTAGGTTTTTTTTTAGGTTTCTTTTTTTTTAGTTTAGTTTGATTATGTTTTATTTATTTGTTTTAGTTTCATTTTATTTTATTTTATCTAATTTTAGTTTAGGTAGGTTTAGGTTTAGTTTATGTTTATTTTATTTTATCCATGTTTTGATTTATTTAATTTAAGTTTATATAGTCATTGGTTTTAGCCTGTGGGTTTGGGGCTCAGTGTATTGGGCCCAGTGGCCTGGGTCAGTATGGTAGGTTTGAAGGCCCAGCTTTAGCGTTTAGTGGCCTGGGGTAGGGTTTAGTGTGGCCCAGGGTTTAGGGTTAGTCAGGGTTTATTTTAGGGTTGGGGTGTTAGGTCATTTATTCATTTATTTAGTTTAGAGCTGGGCTGTAGCTTTAGAGTTAGGGGCCTGTTTAGGTGGTTAGTGGCCTGGTTAGAGGTAGTATTTTCTTATTATTTTATTATTTTAAATTAAAACTTGTAGTAGTTTATTTATTTATTATTTATATTTTGAATTTTGATTTTGCTTTATATATATATATATATTTTATTTTAGCATTTAAAATTAGTTTATTATTTTATTTTTTTATTTTAGTTTAGAGTTGTTTATGTTTCTTTCTTTTTTTTATTTTTATTTTTTAGGTTAAGGTTTATTTTTTATTTTAGGTTTAGATTTAGGTTTTATTTTATTTTTGTTATGTTTATGTTTTATTTTAAGTTTATTTTAGGTTTTATATTTTTTTCAGGTTTAGTTTATTTTATTTTATTTTATTTAGTTTAGGTTTAGGTTTGAGTTTAGTTTATTTTAGGTTTATGTCTAGGTTTTACTTATTTTAGTTTAGTTTACTTTAGTTTAGGTTTAGGTTTATTTTATTTCTATTTTAGGTTTAAGTTTTTTTTTAGTTTAGGGTTTAAGTTTTCTTTTTCATTTATTTTTAGGTTTTATGTTTTAGGTTATATTTTTTAGATTTATGTTTTTATTTTTGTTTTTATTTTATTTTATTTCATGTTTATTTTATTTTTTCTTTAGGTTTAGTTTCAAATTTATTTAGGTTTTTTATTTTATAGTTTAGTTTTTTTTTTTTGGTTTTACTGGTAGTTTAAGTTTTTTATTTTATTTATTATTTTACTTAGGTTTTAGGTTTATATTTTATTTTATTTTATTTAGTTTTAGTTTAGTTATTATTTATTTTGGTATAAGTTTTATTTTATTTTATTTATGTAAGTTTAAGATTTTAGTTTTTTAAGTTAGGGTTTAGGGTTTTTTTAGTTTAGTTTAAGGATATAGTTTAGGGTTTGTGGATTTGTGGGGTTTAGGGTGGGTGGTCACTTGGGTCATGGATTTAGGTTTAGGGTGTGTGGGTTTGTATGTTTAGGCTCAGTTAGGGTTAGTTTAGTGTTTAAGGTTTAGGGTTAGGATTTTATTTATTTATTTATTTTTGAAATTAAGCAAACCGGTATAGGTTTGTTTAGTTTATTTATTTATTTTATTTTATTTTATTTTTTATTTAGTTTTATTTTTATTTATTTAGCTTATTTATTTATTTATTTAGCTTAAGTTTTATTTTAATTTATTTTTTGGGTTTAGGTTTAGTTAGGAATTTTAGTTTAGTTTTAATTTAATTTAATTTTTTCAGTTTAGGTTTTAATTTTTATTTTTAGTTTTAGATTTAGGTTTAGGTTTATTTTTAATTTAATTTATTTTATTTTATTTGGGGTTTAGGTTTTATTTATTTTACTTTAGTTTATTTTAGTTTAGGTTTAGGTTTATTTTATTTATTTTAGGTTTAGGTTTATATTGTGTTTAGGGTTTAGGTTTTATTTTTAGATTTATTTTTTAGGTTTAGGTTTTTATTTAGTTTTTGTTTTATTTCATTTTAGTATTTTTATTCTTATTTTATGTTTCGATTTTATTTTAGGGTTTAGGGTTTACTGTTTAGGATTTAGGGTTTAGAGGTTTAGGTTAGTTTAGGGTATAGTGTTTACGATTTAGGATTTAGGTTTTGGGTTTAAGTTAGTTTAGGGTTTAGGGTTTAGGGTTTAGGGTTTTGGTATGAGGATTTTTAGGATTTTTAGAGTTTAAGGTTTAGGGTTTAGGGTTTAAGGTTTAAGGTGATGGGTTTTTAATAGAGAACAAATTCAGATTCAACATTTCTTCTTTTGGATTACATAAACCATGTAAGAGACCAAGTTTTCTAAGATACAGGTGATGATATAATAAAAAATGAGCACGCATAGAGCAAATAAAAACCCCTAGATAACTAGATCCATCTCCACAGTAAAGACACATTTCCATAAGCAATAGGTTAGATTAGCCATTCTTCAGTTTCTCCAATTCCCATCAGAACCACCCTCGTCTATAGAGTAATGGAATCCACCATCATATCCTTGATCTATCCCTCAGCCACCACCATGGTTATAACCTCCATCGCTCCTCTTGCCTCCATAACCACCACCTCCATATCCACCAGCACCTCTAGATCCATCAACACCTCTAGATCCGCCACCTCCAGATTTTTCCAACATAACCACCACCTCCATAACAATCATCATATCCACCAGCACCTCTAATAGTGTAGGTTTAGGGTTTGGGGTTGGTTTAGGGGTTTAAGATTTAGGGTTTAGTTTTAGGTTTAGGTTTAAGGTTTAGGCTTAATATTTAGGGTTAGCAGGTTTCTGTTTAAGGTTTAGTTCGGGTTTATGGTTTTGGATTTAGACTTTATGAATTAGGGTTTAGGGTTTGGGTTTAGGTTTGTGTTTAGAGATTTGAGGTTTGAGGTTGTTTAGGGTTTAGGGTTTGGGGTTTAAGGTTTAGGTTTAGGGTTTATGGTATGAGTGTGTGTGATTTAGGGTTTATGGTTTTAGTTTGTAGGTCTAGGGTTTAGGTTTATTTATTTACTTATTTTTAAATTGAAATTAGTACATTTAGGTTTATTTATTTATTTTATTTTTTTATTGTAGTTTTTTATTTTTATTTTATTTAGGTTCATTTTTATTTTTATTTCATTTAGTTTATTTATTTTAGGTTAATTTCTTTTAGTTTAGGTTTTTTATTTTGCTTTATTTTTAAGGTTTAGGTTTAGGTTTAGGTTTAAGTTAATTTTTTTAGTTTAGTTTTATTTTTATTTTATTTTTAAGTTTTGGTTTTATAATTTATTTTTTAGTTTAGGTTTAGTTTTTATGTTATTTCTTTAGGTTTATGTTTTAGGTTTTTATTTTAGGTTTATTTTTAGGTTTTATTTTTTTTATATTATCTTTAGGTTTATTTTTAGTTTAATTTTATTTTTATTTTTATTTTTTATGTTTAAGTTTTATTTTTTATTTTTATGTTTAGGTTTATTTTAGGTTTTTATTTTAGGTTTATTTTTAGGTTTTATTTTTTTATTTAGGTTAGGTTTATTTTTAGTTTATTCTATTTTATTTAATTTATGTTTAGGTTTAGGTGTAGTTTATTTTAGGTTTAGGTTTATCTTTTATTTAGTATAGTTTAGTTTATTTTAGTTTTGGTTTATTTTATTTTTTTATTTTATTTTTCTTTTAGGTTTAGGTTTTTATTTAGTTTATGGTTTAAGTTTTCTTGTTTATTTATTTTTAGGATTAATTTTTAGGTTTAGGTTTTTATTTAATTTAATTTAATTTAATTTTAGGTTTAATTAATGTTTATTTTAGGTTCAATTTTTATTTATTTAGTTTTTTTTATTTTTGGGTTTATTTTTTATTTTATTTTAGTTTAGGTTTTTATTTACTTTATTTTAGTTTAGTTCATCTTTTTTATCTTATTTTATTTTTAGCTTTAAGTTTAGTTTTAGGTTTAGGTTTTTTTTATTTAGATTTTATTTTATTTTTTTTTTATGTTTAGGTTTAGCTTTTTATAATTATTTTATTTTTAGGTTTTATTTCATTTAGGTTTATTTTTTAAGTATTTAGGGTTTAGAGTTTAGAGCTTAGGGTTTAGGGTTTAGGGTTTAGGGTTTAGGGTTTTAGGGTTTATGGTTTAGGGTTTTATAGTTTAGGGTTTTAGGGTTTAGGGTTTAGGGTTTAGGGATTAGGGTTTAGTGTTTAGGGTTTAGGGTTTTAGGGTTTAGGGTTTATGTTTAAGGTTTATGTTTTAGGGTTTAGGGTTAGGGTTTATGGTTTAGGGTTTAGTGTTTAGAGTTTTATGGTTTTAGGTTTGAGGGTTTGTAGTTTAGGGTTTATGGTTTAGGGTTTAGGGGTTTAGGTTTATGGACCCTAAATAAACATAAACCTACAATTTTACTTAATTTAGAAAGAAAATAAATAAATAAATAAATAAACCCTACCCCTAAACCCAAAAACCTAAAACTAATCCTAAACCCTAAACACTAAACCCTAAACCTATAACCCTAAACCCTAAATCCTAAACTATAAACCTCAAACACTAAACCCTAAACCCTAATCCCTAAAAAAATAAAAACCTAAACCTAAACAAAATAAACCTAATAATTAAAATAAATGGAAATCCTAAACCTAAATATAATAAAAAATAAAATAAAATAAAAAGCCATAACTATAACTTAAACCTGAACCTAAACCTAAAAATAAATAAAATAAAAAATAAAAAACTAAACTAAAATAAAATAAATAAAAACCTAAACTAAAATGAAAAATAAAATGAGAATAAAAATAAAAAAAACATAAATAAAATCAAACCTAAATTTAAAATAAAAATAAAATAAAATAAAATAAAAACTAAATAAAAACCTAAACCTTAAAAATAAACCTAAAAATTAAAAACAAATAAAACCTATACCCTAAACTAAAAAAATAACCTAAACATAAAGTAAACAAAATAAACCTAACCTAAACCTAAACTAAAATAAATAAAACTTAAACCTAAACCTAAAATAAACTAAACCTAAATAATAAAATAAAATAAACTAAAATAAACCTAAACCTAAACTAAAAAAATAAAACCTAAAATACACCTAAAATAAAAACCTAAACCTAAAAAATAAAATAAAAATAAACCTAAAATAAACAAAACTTAAACCTAATATAATAATAATAACCTAAACCTAAAAATAAAATAAAATAAAACTAAACTAAAAAGAAACATAAATATAAACCACGAAATAAAATAAAATAAAATAAAATAAACTAAAATGATAAATAATCATAATAAATAAAACTAAATAAAAATAAAATAAACCTACATGGGTTTAAACTTTTAAAAAAAATACCCTAAACGCTAAACATTAAATCTAAACATAAACCCTACCACAAAATAAAACCTCAACCCTAAATCTACCTGACCTAAAACCTACCTACTCTCTCTAAACCATAAACCCCAAACCCCTAAACATACCCTAAACCCTAATCCCAACACTAAAAAAACGAAACCTAAAGAAACTTAAAATAAAATAAATAAAAAAAAACTAAATAAAATAAAATAAAATAAAATAAAACCTAAACTAAAACCTAAACCTAAACCTAAACCTAAACCTAAACTTAAAATAAAATAAAATAAAAATAAAGCTAAAATAAAATAAATAAAACTACTATAAAATAAATTAAACCTCAAAATAAAATCCTTAATAAAATAATTGAAAATAAAACTAAAATAAACCAAAATAAAATAAAATTAATTAAAACCTAAACCTAATATATAAACCTAAAATATAAACCTAAAAATAAACCTAGAAATGAATAAAAAAACCTAAACTTTAAACTAGAAAACCTAAAATAAACAAAATAAAATAACCCTAAACCTAAACTAAAATAAATAAACTACCTAAACCAAAACTAAAAATAAAATGTAAAATAAACCTAAAATAAACCTAAAATAAAACCTAAAACTTAAACCTAAAAAATAAAATGAAAACCTAAACCTAAAATAAAAAAAAAACCTAATCCAAAAAAATAAATAAAATATAACTAAACTAAAAGTAAACCTAAACCTAAACCTAAAATAAACAAAAATAAAATCATAAACTAAAATAATAAACCTAAATAATTAAACTAATCTAAATAAAATAAAATAAACCTAAATAAAATAAAATAAAATAAATAAAAAATAAATAAAGCATACCTTTTTTGTAGAGAAAGAATAAATAAATAAATAAACTAACCCTAAACCAACCAACCTAACACCTAAACCACCCTAAACCCTAAAGCGTTAAAACCCACTCCTTCTTACCTACCCTAAACCCTCCCTAAACCTAAACTCACCCTAAACCCTAAAACCAGAACCTAAACCTATAAAGAAACCTAAAATAAAATAAATGAAAACCTAAACCTATATATATAAAATAAAATAAAATAAAACCATAAAACTAAACCTAAACGAAACAAAAAAAATAAATGGATTAAAAAAAAAAATAAACTAAAATAAAATAAATAAAACCTAAACTAGTGAATATAAAATAAGCATAAAAAATAAATAAAATTAAATAAAATCAAACCTAAATGTAAAATAAAAATAAAATAAAATAAAAACTTAAACCTTAAAAATAAACCTAAAAATAAATAAATAAAATAAAACCTATACACTAAACTAAAAAAAGAACCTAAACATAAAATAAACAAAATAAACTTAAACCTAAACCTAAACTAAAATAAATAAAACCTAAACCTAAACATAAATAAACCTAAACCCTAAACTAAATAAAATAAAATAAACTAAAAATAAACCTAAACCTAAACTAAAATAAAACCTAAAAATAAACCTAAAACAAAACCTAAAACCTAAGCCAAATAAAATAAAATAAAACATAAACTTAAACATAAAAAACCTAAAACTTAAACCTAATAATAAATAAAACTAAACCTAAAAAAATAAAATAAAAAAGCAAAATTAAACTAAAAAGAAACATAAATATAAACCTAAAAAAAATAAAATAAAATAAAATAAAATAAAATAAATAAAATAAATATACTAAAATAAATACAAATAAAAAATAAACCTAAATAAAATATAAAATTAAATAAACTAAGTAAACTAAATAAACATAAACCTAGTTTCTTAATTTTCTAAATAAAAAAACCTTAAACCTAAACATTAAATTCTAAAATAACCCAAAATTGTGACCACTAAACTACCGGACCCTAAATCTGACCTTGGACCCTAAACCCTAAACCGAATCCTATGCCCAACTGAGCCTAAACCCTAAACCCTACCACACCACTAAACCACTACCCTAAAACCCTACCTAAACTATAAATGACCATAAACCCTAAACCTTAAAACCCTAAACTCAAGCTACACCCTAAACCTTAAACCCCCAATCTGACCCTAAACCCCTCCCTAAACCCTAAACCCAAACCTAATACAAAATAAAACTAATAATGGTAAAATAATATAACTAATAATACTAATGAAAACTAATAAAATAAATAAATAATAATAATAAAATTAATAATAAACCTAAAACTAAAACTAAAATACTAATTATAATAATAATAGACTAAATAAATTAAATTAAAACCATAAAACCAATAAATAAAATAATAATAATAATAATAAATAATAATTAATAATAACTAATAATAATAATAATAATAATATTATTATTATTAATAATAATAAATAATTAAAACTAAACCCTAAAATAATAAGAATAATAATAATAAACTTAAAACTAAAATTAAATAAAACTAAAACCCTAAAATCCTAAAAATAATAAACAAAACTAAACCCCAAAAAACCTAATAAAACTAACTAAACTAAGAATAACTAATAAACTAAAAAATAAAATTCAAAACTAAAATAAATAAAAACAACAACTAATGAATAACTAAATTAAAAACCTTACTAAAACTAATTAAAAACCAAAAACTAAAAATAAACTTAAACACTCTAACCAAAAAAAACTCCAATAAACCCAAATAAACACTAAAGCTAAATCCAAATAAACCCCAAAATGAATAAATAATTGAAACAATAATAATAATAATAATTTAAACTAATAAACCAAAATCATAAAAAAAAACTAATAACTAACTAATAAACACTAAACTAAAAAACCCTAAATGAGAAAAAAACCTAAACCTAAAATAAAAATAAAATGAACCTAAACCTACACTAAAATAAACTAAACCAAAATAAATAAAAGCTAAACCTAAACCTAAATAATAAACTAAACTAACCTAAACTAAAATAAATTAAAGAAATTAAAATTAACCTAAACTAAACTAAAAATAAAACCTAAAAATAAACCTAAAATAAAACCTAAACCTAAACCTAAAAAAATAAAATAAAATAAATAAACCTAAAAAAATAAAAAAAAAGAAAACTAAACTAAAAAAATAAACATAAAGTTAAACCTATACCGAATAAATAAACTAAAATAAAAAACTTAAATTAAACTAAATAAACATACAATAAATAAATTAAGCTAAATAAAAATAAAAAATAAACGTAAATAAAAATAACAATAAAGAAAAATAAATAAATAAAGAAGTAAAAAAACTTAACTCAGATTACTTAATTTTTTTAAAATGCTTTAAACTTGCACCCTAAACCATAAACCCTAAATCTAAACCACACCCTAAACCTCAAACCATAAACTAACCCTTGGCCCAACTCTAAACCCTAAACCCTAAAACCCTAAACCTTACCAAACCCTGACCCTAAATAAATAAAATAAAATAAAAAATAAAAACTCTAACCCAAACCAAAATCAAACCAAAACCCCCACTAAACCATAAAAATCTTAACCCTAAACCCTAAACCCTAAACCAAACAAACCACAAACCCTAAACCTAAACCACAAATCCTAAAACCTAAAATTAAAAATCCACACTAAATAAACCTAAAATAAAAAAAATAAATAAACCAAAACCTAAATAAATAAATAAAACCTAAACATGAATAAAAAACAAAATAAACCTAAAATAAAATAGAAACTAAACTAAATAAAAAGCTAAACTTGAAAAATAAACCTAAAAAATAAAACCTAAAAAGAAATTAAAAAAAACCTAAACTCTAAAATAAAAATAATTAAACCTAAAATAAATAAAATAAAATAAAATAAACCTAAACCTAAACTAAAATAAACTAAATTAAAATAAATAAAACCTAAAGTTAAACCTAAACCTAAAATAAACTAAACCTAAACCCTAAATTAAATAAAATAAAATAAACTAAAATAAACATAATACTAATAAAAATAACACTTAAAATAAACCTAAAATAAAAAAACCTAAAAATAAAATTAAAAAAACCTAAACTTAAACTTAAAATAAAAATAAAACCTAAACTTAAAATAAAATAAAAATAAAACTAAACTAAAATAAATATAAACTAAACTAAACCTAAAGATAAACTAAATCAAAATCTAAAATAAATAAATAAACATAAAATAAATAAAATAAAATATAAATATTTTTAAATCTAAATAAACTAAACTAAATCTAAACCCTAAACCTAAACTTCTAAACCTCTTACTACCCTAAAACTAAACCCTGACACTCCAAACCTAAACCTAAACCACACCTGACTCACCCTTACACCCTAATACCACTGAGTCTCCCAGGCCAACCCACCCCATCTGGGCCACTAAACCTAAACTTTCTAACTCCCTCTTTAAACTAAACTAAACCCCTCTTAAACTAAATATAAAACTTAACCTAAACTAAAATAAATAAATTCTAAAATATAACTAAACTAAAATAAAATAAATCTAAAAAAAATCTTTAATAAAATTAACTTAAAATAAATAAAATATAAATAAAAATAAACTAAAATAAAAATAAAAAAAAAATAAAACCTAAATAAATAAAAAATATAATAAACCCTAAGAAACTTAAACAATTTAAAACTAAATAAAAATCAAAAAAACCTAAACCTAAAATAAAATAAATTAAATAAAATATATAACAATATAACCTAAAATAAATAAAACTAAACTTAAACTAAAATAAATAAACTTAAAAAAAAAATAAAATAAAAAATAAAATAAACCTAAATAAAATAAAATAAAACCTAAAACTTAAATGTAAAATAAAAAATATAAATATAAACTTAAAATTGAAAAAATAAAAATAACCTAAAAAAAATAAAATAAAAAAATAACTCGACTTAAAAATAGACTATAAAACTAAACCTTTAAAATGAATTAAAATAAAAAACCTAGACTAAAATAAATATACAAAATAAATAAACTAAATTAAGTGAAATAAAAGTAATCTTAAATAAATAAAAAAAAATAAAAGTACATTAAAATAAATAAAAAATAAACTAAATATCTTAAATAAACCTAAACTGTCGATTTGAATTTAAAAAATCTTAAACCCTATATCCAATACTAGACTCTAAACCCTAAACACAACTCAACCCTAAATAAAAACCATAAACCCTAAACCCTAACCCTAAACCATAAAAACTAAAACCATAAACCCTAAAACCCTAACCCCTAAAGCCTAAACTCTAACCCTAAACACTAAACCCTAAACTCTAAACCCTAAACTCTAAACACAAAACTTTAAACCTAAACATAAAGTAACTAAATAAATTAAAAAATAAACCTAAACCCTAAAACCTAAAAAACATAAACCCTGAGAATGGGCAGAACTTTGATGAGGAACATCTATCAACCGTCTAGATCTACTAGTGGAGGTGTAAGATTATCGGTGGTGGTGGTGGGGGATTTGGAGGTGCAAGTGGATATGGAGGTCACGATCGGAGTAGTGTTGGTTATCGAGGTGGGAGGAATGACTGATGTTTTAGTTGTGGTGGTGGCAGAGGGATATGATGGTGGATCCCGCTACTCGAGAGGCCAGGGTGATTCTGATAGAATTGGAGAAACTAATGAACGGATGATCTGATCTGCTACTTATGGAACTATCTTTATAGTAAAGATGGTTCTAGTTATCTAAGGTTTTTGATTTGCTCTATGTGTGCTCATTTTTTATCTATGTCATCACTTGTGTCTTAGAATCCTTGGTGTGTTACTAAGTTGATGAAACCAAAATGATGAAATGTTGAATGTGAATTTATTCTCTGTTAAAAAAAACTAAAAACCCTATACCTTAAACTAAAACCTGAACACTAATCCTAAAACTCTAAACCATAAACCATAAACCCTAAACCTTAAACCCTAAACCTAAACCACAAATGCCAACAAAACTCAAAAACTAACCTTAAACCCTAAACCCTAAACCTAAACCTTAAAAATAAAACCTAAAACTAAATAAAACCTAAAAATAAAATAAATAAAAAACTTAAACCAAAATAATATAAAATAAAAAGATAAAGAAAAGCTTAAACTTTGAAAAGGAAATAAAATTAAAAATAAAAATAAACTAAAACAAAAAAAAATAAAAAGCTAAACTAATTTAAAAAAATAAAATAAAAACTAAATCTAAAATAAAAAATAAACCTAAAATGAAATAAAATAAAAAGTAAATAAAAAATTAAACCTAAAAAATAAACCAAAAAATTGAACCTAAAAATAAATAAACCTAAACCCTAAACTAAAAACCTAAACCTAAAATAAAATATAAATAAACCCACTAAAATAAATAAATAAATAAACTAAAATAAATAAAACTAAATAAAACTAAACTAAACTAAAACTAAATAACTAAAATAAACTAAAATTAAATAAACTAAAATAAAATAAACCCTACTAACCTAAACTATAAACTAAACTAAATAAACTTAAAATAAGTAAAATAAACTAAATAAAATAAAATACAACTAAATAAAATAAATAACTAAACTTAATTAAAATAAAATAAACAAACTAAATAAACCTAAACCTACTTGGTTTGCATTTAAGTAAGATAAAAATAAAATAAAAAAATTAGAAACCTGACTACCCAAGTGCTTTGCTACAGGCCATCCTGACCTGGGCTTAAGCCCCCTATCCCAAACCTAAACTTAGCCAGGCTGGGCCCTGATCCTCAGTCCTGGGCCCTGGGCCCTAAAGGCCTAAACCTGGGCACCTGGGCCCCTGCTACAGGCCAAATCTCAAACCAGGCCTGGGCCTTTGGGCTCTACCAGGCCTGGGCTAAACCAAAGGCCTAAACCTAGATAAATATATGAAGCCTGAGCCTATAACGTTAAGATAAGATGAGGAAAGCTCTCTAAATAAAAGGCTGAGCCTCTTAAACTCCCTCAGTGCATGCAGGCATCTAAAGAATGACATCCACAGACTGGGCCCTGCCATAGGCTCCAGGTGAGTCTCTATGGGCCCTGGGCCCTAAACTTGACCACTGACCCCCCCTCTAAAACTCCTGCAAAACTCAGCTCTGGGCCCTGACCAGGCTCTCCTAACCTCCCTACCCTATCTTGATCCCTGACCCACCCTGAGTGTTAACCTAAACCCTCCTGACTCTTGGGCCAGCCAACCTAACTGCTGACCCCAGAATCTACTGAACCCTGGGCTCTGACTAGGCCTCTAGATCTTTGACTAAACCTAAACCCAAAACCTAAAACCTAAAACCTAAACCAAAACTAAATAAAGCATAAAAATAAAATAAATAAAAAACTTAAACCAAAAATAAATAAATAATTTAAAATAAAAATCTAAACTAAAACCTTAACTTAAACCTAAAAATAAAATAAAATAAGAAAATAAATAAAAGCCTAAACTAAACTATAAAATATAATAAACCTAAGAGTTAAAAACAAAATGTAAAATAAAAATAAAATTAAAAAATATTAAAACTAAATGTAAAATAAAAATAAAATTAACCTAAAATAAAATAAAACTAAATAAAAACTAAATAAAAACTTATGCCTAAAAAGTAAACCAAAAAATAAATAAAAAAATAACATCTAAACCCTAAACTAAAAAAAATATCTAAAGGTAAACCCAAACCTAAACTAAAATAAACTAAACTAAAATAAATAAAACCTAAAGCTAAATCTAAAATAAACTAAAACTAAACCTAAACCTAAATAAAATAAAATAAAATAAATAAAAAAAACTTAAACTGTAAAACCTAAAATAAACCTGATAAAACCTAAAACCTAAACCTAAAAAATAAAATAAAACCTATACCATAAATAAAAATAAAACCTAAACCTAAAATTAAATTAAAATAACTAAACTAAAGAAATAAACTAAACCTACAAAATAAACTAAAATAAATGCTAAATAAAATAAACTAAATAAAATAAAATAAAATATATTAAAATGATAAATAAACTAATTAAATAAACTAATTTATAAAATAAAAAATATAAATTAAGATAAAAACTGAGCCACTAAACTAAAATAATCACAAAATCCTAATGACCTAAAACCTGAAACTGACCCAAACCAGACAAGACCTGAGGCCCTGGGCCACCAGGCCCTGCCTACCAGGCTACAGGCCACCCCCCAAATCCTGAGGCCAGATCCTACAGGCCATAAACTGAGTTTAAAACATAAACCTAAACCATGTATGGGCGGGATAAGATAAATAACAAACCTAAACCTAAATAAGATAAATGGGCTTCACTAAACCAACCTATGCTATACCCTAAACCTGACCTGCACCCTCAAACAGGCCTGACCTGGGCTCCCAAACACTGAGCATTAGGCCTAAAACAGACCCCCTAAACTAAATAAACCTAAAAATAAAATAAATAAATAAACTGGGGCTAAATAAAGAAAAATTTTAAATAAGATCTAAACTAAATTAAACCTAAACTAAACCTAAACTAAATCTAAAAAAAAAATAAAATATAAAATAAAACTAAACTAAAATAAAATAAATAAAAAATTTATGCTAAAATAAAAAATAAAGTAATAATAATAATAATAATAATAATAAACCTAAAATAAAATAAAATAAAAACTAAATAAAAATCTAAACCTAAAAAATAAATAAAAAAATAAAACATAAAACTAATTAAAAAAAAAACTACAACCTAAAAAAAAACCTAAACCAAAATAAAACAAAATAAAATAAACCTAAACCTAAACTAAAATAAACTAAACTAAAACAAATAAAACCTAAACCTAAAATACAAATTAAATAAAATAAAATAAACTATGAGAAACTTAAACTAAAAAAAAAATTAAACCTTAAAATATACCTAAAATAAAAAAACCTAAAACCTAAACTTAAAAATAAATAAAAATAAACTAAAATAAATAATCATAAACATAATCCAAAATAAATTTAAAATTAAAAATAAGTAAAATAAATAAACTTAAAATAATAAAAATAAAATAAAAATAAACTTATAAAATAATAAAATAAAATAAAGAATAAATATAAAATAAACTAAAAAAATAACTAAACTTGGTTTGCATTTATTTTTTAAACTCTAAAACACCATAATCCTAAATCCAAAATAAAGGCCACTGAACTTGACCTGACTACCAGGACCACTGATAACCAATGATCCAAAACAAAAGCCACAAGCACTAAACTGGCCCTACCCCACCCCCAAAACTGGGCTCTACCAGACCACAGATCAAGGCTCAGGCTAAATGATCATACCCTAAATGCTAAAATCACCCAGACCTGGGCCACACAATGAATGATCTTGGACCCTGACACAGATCCTGGATTCTAAATCCTCCAGCCTGATCCTGACACTAAACCCAAGGCCCACAAACCTAATACAAAAAAAAAAAAATGAGCTGATAAATAAATAAAAACTTAAAATAAAACCTAAAATAAACTTGAAATTAAAATAAAATAAACTAAGAAAAATAAACTAATATAAAATAAATAAAAATGTAAACTTAACTAAAAAATAAAATAAACCTAAGAATAAAAAAACCTAAAAACATGTAAAATAAAAATAAAATAAAATTAAAAATAATTAAAACCTAAACTTAAAAAGTAAACTTAAAAATAAAATCAAAAAATAAACAAAAAATAAAACCTAAACCTTAAATTAAAAAAAAAGTCTAAACCTAAAACAAAAATAAAATAAACAAAATAAAATAAACCTATACCTAAACTAAAATAAACTTTAAAAAAACCTAAAACTTAAAAATAAACCTAAAATTAAAACCTAAAACCTAAACCTAAAAAAATACTTAAACCTAAACCTAAAAATAAAAAATAAAACCTAAACCTAAAAAATAAAATAAAAGTAAAAGTCAACTAAGAAATAAACCTAATTCAAAATCTAAACCTAAAAAAGATAAACTAAAATAAAATACCTAGACTAAAATATATTAACCTAAAAAAATAAACTAAACTAAATAAAAAAATTAAAAATAAACCTAAATAAAAATAAAAATATAAGTAAATTGAAATATATAGAAAATAAACTGAATATACTAAACAAATGTAAACCTACTGATTTACTTAATTTAGAAAAAGGGAAAAAACCTTAAACCCTAAATCCCAAACCCTAAACATACAACCCTAAACCCTAAACTCTAAAAAATGCAAAACCATAAAAGCTTAAACACAAAAAGAATAAACCCTAAAACCCTAAACCTTAAACCCTAAACCCTAAACCCTAAGTGGTAAACCCTAAATACTAAACCCTAGCCCTAAACCCAAAAACCTAAACCCCAACCCCTAAACCTAAACCTAAAGTAATTAAATAAATTTAAAAATAAACCTAAACACTAAACCTAATAAATCTAAACCTAAACCTAAACCCTAAGAATGGGCAGAACCTTGATGGTAGGAATATCACCATCAACCAGGGCTTAGTAGATCATGGAGGGAGGCGGATGAAGCGGTTTTAGCGATGGCGATGGGGGCTCAGAGTTCTTTGGTGGATATGGAGGTGGTGGTCAGAGCAGTGGTGGTTATGGAGGCGAGAAGAGTGATGGAGGTTACAATCATGGTAGTGGCAGAGGGAGAGATCTTGGATATGATGGTGGATCCCGCTACTCAATAGGCGAGGGTGGTTATAATGGGAACTAGAGAAACTGAAGAATGGATGATCTAACTTATGTGTCTTCTGGTAGAGATGGTTCAAGTTATCTAGGGTTTTTATTTATTTTATGCATGCTCATTTTTTATCCATGTCATCACTTGTGTCTTAGAAAACTTGGTGTGTTACATGGTCAATGAAATAAAAAAAAAAGAAATGTTGAATATGAATTTGTTCTCTTTTAAACATCAAAAAGAAACCTTAAACAAAAACTTGAACCCTAAACCTAAAACCTAAACCCTGAACCTAAACCTTAACCCAAAGCCATAAAAATAAATAATAAAAAATTAAGAAAAAATTTAAAAAATTTAAAAATCCCTAACTTTAAAACCCTAAACCTATAACCCCCCCACACTAAAACCTTAAACCCAAATCCAAAACCCTATAATAAAAAACCATAAACCCTAAAACACTAAACCATAAACTAAAACTAAACCCTAAATGCTAAAACTCTACCCTAAACCATATACCTCTAAAACCTAAAACCTAAACCTAAGAAAACTTAAAATAAAACTCTAAAAATAAACCTAAGCTGAGCTGAGCCTAAAACCTAAACTAAAATAAATAAATTAAACTAAATAAAATAAACATAAATCTGTTATTTAACAGTTTAAAACCCCTAAACCCTCCAAACCTACACACTAAACCTACAACTCTAAACTTGAAACCTGCACCTTACAATCTTGGGCCTTAAACCCCAAAGCATTAAACCTAAAACCCTGGCCCTAAACCCAAAAAACCTAAACCTAAACCCTAACCCTAACCATAAACCCTAAACACTAAACTTGAACCCTAAACCCTAAAACTGAAACCCTAAACCAAAACTTAAAGTAACTAAATAAATTTAAAAATAAAACTAAACCTTAAAACCTAGTAAACCTAAACCCTAATAATGGGTAGAACCTTGATGGCAGGAACATAGCCATCAACCTTTCTCAGTCTAGATCGGGTGGTGGAGGCAAAGGCAGAGGTAGTAGTTATCACAGTGGTGGTGGGGAATCTAGAGGTTGTGGTGGATATGGGGGTGGTGGTTGGAGCAGTGGTTATTATGGTGGCAGGAGGAGTGATGGAGGTTACAGATGTGGTGGTGTCATTGGGAGAGATCAGGGATATGATGATGGATCCCACTACTCGAGAGGCCTGGGTGGTTTTGATGGGGAAACTGAAGAACGGTCGATCTGCTTATGGAACTACATCTTTATAGTAGAGACAATTCTAATTATCAAGGGTTTTTGATTTTCTTTATGCATTCTCATTTTATCTATATCATCGGTTGTCTTAGAAAACTTGTGTACTTAGTTGATGAAATTGAAGAAAAGAAATGTTTAATCTGAATTTATTAAAAAAAAACCAAAACCCAAAACCCTAAACTAAAACCTAAACCCAAAAATCTAAACCCTAAACCAAAATCTCAACCTAAACCTAAAACCTGCCACAATAAAAAATAAAAAATATAAAATAGAAAAACCCTAACCTAAATTCTAAACCTACTAAATCCTAAACTTTAAACCCTAAAACCTCAAAACCTAAAACCCTGACCAAACACTAAACCCTAAAGCTAAACTATAGCCACAACTGACTACAACCCTCCCACAACTCCAAACCCCAAACTCTAAATCACAACCATAAACCCAAAACCTAAAAACCTAAACCTAAACTAAATAGAACCTAAAAAGAAAATAAATAAATAAACTTAAACATAAATATAATAAAAACTTAAACATAAACCTAAACTTAAACCTAAAAAATAAAATAAAATGAAAAATAAAAAGTAAACTAAATTAAAATAAATAAAAACCTAAACTAAATAAAAAATATAATAAACCTAAAAGTTAAAAACCTAAATAAAATAAAAATAAAATAAACCTAAAATAAATTAAAATAAAAGCTAGATAAAACCAAAAACTTAAAAAATAGACCTAAAAATATACAAAAAATAGATCCTAAACCCTAAACTAAAAAACCTAAACCTAAAATAAAAAAAATAAAAAAACCTAAACCTAAACTAAAATAAATTAAATGAAAATAAATAAAACCTAAACTCTAAACTGAATAAAATAAAATAAACTAAAAATAAACCTAAATCTAAACTAAAAAATTAAACCAAAAAATAAAACTAAAAAAATTAAATAAAAACTTTAACCTAAAAATAAAAAATAAATCCAAAACATAAAAAGCAAAATCAAAATAAAATTAAACTAAAAAATCAACATAAACCTAAACCTAAACCTAAAAAATAAACTAAATAAAAAATAAAACTAAAATAAATATGCCTAAAAATTATAAACAAAACTAAATAGAAATATAAAAACCTAAATAAAAATGAAAAATAGAATAAACTAAAATAGATAAATAAGAAACTAAATAAACCTAAAACCTGGGTTGCTTCATTAAAACCGGGAACACACACAAACTGATCCTACCCCTAGGCTGTGACCTGGGCCCTACCTTAAACCCAAACCCTAAACTCTAAACTAACCCTGAGCCACTATCCCCCTATACCCTGACCCAGATCCACTAACCATAAACCGGTGGGCCCTGAGCCCAAATCCTAAACCCTAAACAAGGTGTAAAGGCCTAAACACTGGGCCTTAAACCATAAATCATAAACCCTAACCCAACAACCAAACCCTAAACCCTTAAACAAAACAGCATGAAATAAAACTAAAATAAAATAAATAAAAAACTTAAACTTAAATGAAATAAAATAAATAAAATAACATGAAACATAAAAACCTAAACCTAAACCTAAAAAATAAAAAAATAAATAATATAAATAAAATAAAATAAATAAAACTATAAACTAAAATAAACCAGAATAATAAACTAAATAAAATAAAAACTTAACATAAAATAAACCTACAATAAAAAAATAAAACTAAATTAAAACCTAAACCTAAAAATAAACCTAAAATAAATAAAATAAAACCTAAACCTAAGATAAATTAAAATAAACAAAATAAAATTAACTAAACTAAACTATAAACAAAATAAACCTAATCATAAAATAAACTAAATAAAATAAAATAAATTAAATATAAACTAAACCTAAACTAAAAAATAAAACCTAAAATAAAATAAAAAAAACCTAAACCTAAACTAAAATAGATTAAAACCTAATCCTGGACACAAAATAAAATAAAACCTAAACCTAAAATTAAAATTAAAATAAAATCTAAAAAAACCTAAATTTAAACATAAACTTAAAATTTAAACTAAAATAAAATCATAAAATAAATAAACCAAAAATTAATAAACTAAAACTAAATAAATAAAACCTAAATAAAATAAAATATAGTAAAATAAAATAAATATACTAAATAAACCTAAACTGGGTTACATAATTAAAAAAAAAATTTAAGCCCTAAATTCAACCTTAGGCCTTAAACCTGACCCTGACCCTAAACCCACAGAGCCCTCACCACTAAATCCTAAACCATAATCCCAAAACACTAAAATGACCCTAATCCAACGTCCTAAACACTAAAGCCTAAAACCTAAAACATAAACTTAAACTAAATAAAACCTACAAATGGGATAAAACACAAAATAAAATAAAAATAAAATAAAATGACCAAACTAAACCCAAACCTAAAATAGAAAAGTAAAATATAAATTAAACTATAATTAAAATGAACACTAAACTTAACTAAATAAAACCTAAAATAAATAAAAACCTAAATGTAAAATAGAAAAATAAAAAACTAAATAAAATAAAATAAAACTAAATAAAACTTAAACCTAAAATAAAACCTAAAACCCTAAAAAAGAAACTAATATAAACAAAATCAAATAAACCTAAACAAAAATCAATTAAACTAAAATCAATTAAACTAAAAATAAACCTAAAATAAAAACCTTAAACTTAAACCTAAAAAATCAAAATGAAACTCTAAATCTATACCTAAAAATAAAATTGAAAATCTAAACCAAAAAAATAAATTAAAAATAAAGCCAAACTAAAAAATAAACATGAACCTAAACCTAAACCTAAAAAATAAACTAAAATAAAAAGTCTAAACAAAATAAATTAAGAACTAATAATAATAATAATAAACCTAAATAAAAAATAAAAAATAAAATAAACTAAAATAAATAAAAATAAATTAAATACACTAAACCGGGGTTTAATTTTTTTAAATAAAACTCTAAATCCTAAATCTAAACCTAAACCCTAAATCATAACCTAAACTGAGCCTAACTCCTACCTAAACCCTAACTAAACTGAGCCACTAAACAGGCTAGATCACAAGCTAACCTGAGCCACAGGCACAAACCCTAGGCCACAAACCCTAAACCCATTTAAATGTCCCTAGATCCTAAACCTTAATACACAACCCAAAGCTAACCCTAAAGCTGGACCACACTAAAACCTAGGCCACACTGACTGAGTCAATAAACCTAAAAATTAATAAAACCTAATGAAATAAAAAAAATAAATTAAAATAAAACCTAAACTAAAACTTAAACCTAAACCTAAGATAAAATAAAGTAAAATAAAACTAAACTAAAATAAAATAAATAAAATCTAATTAAAGAAAATAAACCTAAAATAAAACTAAATAAAACAAAATAAAATAAACCTAATATAAAATAAAATAAAAACTAAATAAACATAAACATAAAAAAAATAAACCAAGAATAAAGAAAAAAAAACCTAAACCCTAAACTAAAAAATAACCTAAACTAATAAATAAAATGAAACTAAACTAAACTAAAATAAACTAAACTAAAATAAATAAAATCTAAACTAAAAAAAATAAAATAAACCTAAGAATAAAAAACTTAAATAAAATAAAAACTAATCATAAAATAAAAATAAAATAAACTTAGAATAAATCTAAAATAAAATAAAATAAAAACCTAAACCTAAAAATAAACCGATAGATAAAACATTAAAAAAAATAAAAAAACCTAAACCCTAAACTAAAACAAAACTTAAAACCTAAAATAAACAAAACCTAAACCCTAAACTAAATAAAATAAAATAAATTAAAAATAAAACTAAACCTAAACTAAAAAATAAAATCTAAAAATAAGCCTAAAATAAATTGAAAACCTAAACATAAACCTAAAATAAAAAATAAAACCTAAACCTTAAAAATAAAATTAAAAAAAACTAAAGTAAAAAATAAACATAATCCTAAACCTAGACCTAAACATGAAAACTAAATAGTTTATTTTAGTTTAGTTTATTTTAGTTTAGGTTTAGGTTTAATCTATTTTTATTTTTAGTTTAGGATTTTTTTTAATTTAGGGTTTAGAATTTATTTTTTATTTATTTTTAGGTTTTATTTTTAGTTTTTTTATTAAGTTTAGGTTTTTATTTACTTTTTATTTTATTTTATTTTAGATTTATTTGATTTTTATTTTAGATTTAGTTTTTATTTTTTAGGCTTTTTATTTTTTTAATTTAGTTTAGGTTTTTCTTTATTTTATTTTATTTTAGTTTTTATTTTTTATTTTATTTTCTTTTTAAATTTAGGATTAGGATTAGGTTTAGGTTTAGGTTTAGATTTTAGCTTAAGTTATTATTTTTTTAATTTTTTTTTATATTGTGGTTTAGGTTTTTTTATTTATTTTATTTTTGGGTTTTGTTTAGTTTAGGTTTAGGTTTTTGACTTTTTAGGTATAATGGTTTAGGGTTTAGGGTTTGGGGTTTTGGGTTTAGGGTTTAGGGTTTAAGGTTAAGGATTTCTTGGTTTCTCATTTAGGGTGTATAGTTTAGGGGTTTTAGGGTTTAGCATTTACATTTTAGGTTTAGGGTTTAGATTTTAGTTTAGGGTTTTGGGTTTTTGTTTTTTTTTTGACAAAGAATTAATTTGGATTCAACATTTCTTCTTTTTGATTTCATCAAACAAGTAACACACCAAGTTTTTTAAGACACAACCAAAGACATAGATAAAAAATGAGCACTCATAAAGAAAAAAAAATCTTAGATAACTAGAGCCATCTCTATTATAATGATAAAGTTCCATAAGCAGAAGATCGAATCGATCATTCTTCAATTTCTCTAGTTCCCATCAGAACCACCTCAGCCCCTCGAGTAGCAGGATCCACCATCATATCCCTGATCTCCCACCTCCATGACCACCATGGCTATAACCTTCATCATTCCTCCCACCTCCATAACCACCACTACTCTAACCATCACCTTCATATCCTCCAGCACATCCAGATTCCCCACCACCACTACGATAATGGCTACATCGCCTTCGCCTCCTAGATCTAAACTAAGCCTAGTTGACGGTGATATTCATGTCGTCAAGGTTCTGCCTATTCTTAGGGTTTAGGTTTAGGTTTAGGTTTAGGTTTATTTGGTTTTAGGGTTTAGGTTTAATTTATAATTTATTTAGTTACTTTAAGTTTAGGTTTAGGGTTTAGGGTATAGGGTTTAGGGTTTATACTTTTAGGGTTTAGGGTTAATGGTTAGTGTTTAGTGTTTAGCGTTTAGGGTTTTTTAAGGTTGTAGGTTTAGGATTTAGGCTTCAGGATTTAGGGTTTATATTATTTTTTAAATTAAATAAACCGATAGGTTAGGTTTACATAGTTTATTTAGTTTATTTTTTATTTATTTTAGTTTATTTTTTTATTTTTATTAAGGTTTATTTTTTATTCTTATTCAGTTTAGTTTATTTATTTTAGTTTTGGTTTTTTATTATTATTTTTTTTCTTAGGTTTAGGTTTAGGTCTATTTTTTATTTTAGTTTTATTATTATTTTTTTAGGTTCCATTTTATCTTATTTTTAAGTTTTAGTTTAGGTTTTCATTTTATTTTTTTACGTTTAGGTTTTTATTTTAGATTTATTTTTAAGTTTTATTTTTCAATTTTGGTTTAGGTTCATTTTTAGTTTATTTTATTTTATTTAGTTTGACTTTTGGTTTAGGTTTAGTTACTTCTAGGTTTAGGTTTTATTTATTTTAGTTTAGGTTTAGGTTTATGTTATTTTTATTTTAGGTTTATTTTTTTAGATTAGGGTTTAGGTTTTAATTTTTATTTATTTTTAGGTTTTTTAGTTTTAATTTTATTTTATTTTAGGTTTATTTTATTTTTATATTAGGTTTAGTTTTTATTTTATTTAGGGTTTTTATTTTATAGTTTAGTTTAGGTTTTTATTTATTATTTTAGTTTGGTTTTTTTTATTTTTAGGTTTAGGTTTATGTTTAAATTTATTTTTTGTTTTATTTTATTTTTTGATTTTATTTTGGTTTAGGTTTTTCTATTTATTTTTTAAGTTTTATTTAGTTTAGGTCTAGCTTTTTAGCTTTTTAGAGTTTAAGGTTTAATGTTTATGGTTTAGGGTTATAGTTTATGGTTTGGGTTTAGTGTTTAGGGTTTAGGATTTTAGGTTTTAAGTTTTTGGGTTTTGGGTTTTGGGTTTTGGGTTTAGGGTTTAGGGTTTAGGGTTTAGGGTTTAAGGTTGTAGCTTTTAGGGTTTAGGGCATAGGGTTTAGGGATTAGGGTTTTAGGGTTTAGGGTTTAAGTATTTTCTTAAAATTTTTTATTTAGGGTTTCAAGTTTAGAGTTAATTTAGGGTTTAGCGGTGTAGGTTTATGTTTTAGTGTTTAGGGTTAGTTTTAGGGTTTATTGTTTAGGGTTTAGGGTTTAAGATTTATAGTTTTTTTTTAAATTTAGCAAACTGATAGATTTAGGTTCAATTAGTTTATTTTTTATTTATTTCCATTTAATTTATTTACTTTATGTTTATTTATTTTAGTTTACATTTTTTATTGTAGTTTATTTATTAGGTTTAGGTTTAGGTTTATGTTTTTGTTTATTTTTTTAGTTTAGTTTTATTTTTATTTTATTTTTTAGGTTCAAGTTTTATTTTTTATTTTTAGGTTTAGGTATAGGTTTTTATTTTATTTTTTCAGGTTTATGTTTTTGGTTTTTGTTTTAGGTTCATTTTTAGGTTTTATTTTTTTACTTTAGGTTTAGGTTAATTTTTTATTTATTTCATTTTATTTAGTTTAAGGTTTAGGTTTAGGTTTAGGTTTTGTTTTGTTTATTTTAATTTAGGTTTAGGTTTATTTTATTTTATTTATTTGAGGCATAGGTTTTTTTTAGCTTATGGTTTAAGTTTTTTTTTATTTATTTTTAGGTTTTATTTTTAGGTTTATTTTTTTAGGTTTAGGTTTTTATTTAGTTTTTATTTTATTTTATTTTAGGTTTATTTTTTATCTTACATTTAGTTTTTATTTTATTTAGGTTTTCTATTTTTAGGTTTATTTTATTTTTTTTAGTTTAGTTTGGTTTATGTTTTTATTTATTTTGTTTTAGTTTAATTTTATTTTATTTTTTAAGTTTAGGTTTAGGTTTAGATTTAGGTTTTGGTTTAGGTTTTAGTTTATGTTTTTATTTTATTTTATTTATGTTTTGGTTTTTTTTATTTATTTAATTTTTAGGTTTTATTTAGTTTTCATTTACATTTTAGGTTTTTAGGGTTTAGGGTTTTGGGCTTGGGGCTTAGGGTTTAGGGTTTGGGGTTTAGGGTTTATGGTTTAGGGTTGAAGGTTTTAAGGTTTAGCATTTAGTGTTTAGGGTTTAGGGTTTAAGGTTTTAGGTTTAGGGTTTTGGGTTTTAGAGTTTAGGGTTATAGGTTATAAGGTTTAGGGTTTAGTTAGGGATTTATTTATTTATTTATTAAGGAGTTTTTTAGTTTAAATTAGTTTATCTTTAGGGTTAGTTTTAGGGTTCAGGATTTAGGGTTAGTTTTAGGGTTTTAGGTTTAGGGTTAGGGTTTTTCTATTATTTTTATTATTTTAAATTAAGTAAACTTGTAGGTTTAGGTTTATTTAGTTTATTTATTTATTTTTATTAATTATATTTTGGAATTTTGATTTTGCTTTATATATATATATATTATTTTAATCTCATTTATTTAAATTAGGTTTATTTATTTTATTTTAGGTTTTTTATTTTAGTATATTTTTTAGGTTTAGAGTTAAGTGTATGTTTCTTTTTTACTTTTGTTTTATTTTCAATATTTTTTAGGTTAAGGTTTTATTTTTCATTTTTAGGTTTAGATTTAGGTTTTTATTTTAATTTTTTATGTTTAGGTTTTATGTTTTTATTTTAAGTTTATTTTTAGGTTTAATATTTTTGTCTATGTTTAGGTTTATTTTTTGGTTTATTTTATTTTATTTAGTTTAGGTTTAGGTTTAGGTTTAGTTTATTTTAGGTTTATGTTTAGGTTTTACTTATTTTAGTTTAGTTTATTTTAATTTAGGTTTAGGTTTATTTTATTTCTATTTTTGGTTTAAGTTTTTTTTAGTTTAGGGGTTTAAGTTTTCTTTTTTATTTATTTTAAGGTTTTATTTTTTAGGTTATATTTTTTAGGTTTAGGTTTTATTTTTTTATTTTATTTTAGGTTTATTTTACTTTAGGTTTAGTTTCAAATTTATTTAGGTTTTTATTTTTAGTTTAGTTTTATTTTTATTTTATTTTCCTTTGTGTTTTGGTTTAGGTTAAGGTTGGTTTATGTTTTTTTTATTTTATTTTTTTATTTTACTTAGGCTTTAGTTTAGGTTTATTTTTATTTTATTTTATTTTATTTAGTTTAGGGTTTAGCTTTAGTTTATTTTTGGTTTTGGTATAAGTTTTATTTTATTTTATTTGGGTTTAGTTTTTTATTTATTTTATTTTTAGGTTTTATTTAGTTTAGGTTTAGGTTTTTAGGGTTTAAGATTTAGGGTTTAAGGTTTAGGGTTTTGGGTTTAGTGTTTAGTGTTTAAGGTTATAAGTTTTAGGCTTTAGGGTGTAGGATTTAGGGTTTAGGGTTTTAGGGTTTAGGGGTTCACTTTAGGGTTATGGATTTAGGGTTTAGGGTTTAGGGGTTAGGGTTGTATGTTTAGAGTTTACAGTTTAAGGTTATGGGTTAGTTTTAGTGTTTAAGGTTTAGGGTTAGGATTTTATTTATTTTTTTTTTAAAGTTAAGTAAACTGGTAGGTTTAGGTTTGTTTAGTTTATTTATTTATTTTAGTTTATTTTATTTATTTTATTTTATTTAGGTTTGCTTATATGTTTATTTAGTTTAGTTTATTTATTTAAGTTTATTTATTTTAGCTTAAGTTTTTTATTTTAATTTATTTTTTCAGTTTAGGTTTAGGTTTAGGTTAATTTTTTAGTTTAGTTTTAATTTAATTTAATTTTTTAGGTTTTGGTTTTTTTTATTTTAGTTTGGGTTTTAGGTTTTAGTTAGTTTATTTTTAGGGTATGTTTTAATTAGGTTTAGGTTTATTTTTAATTTAATTTATTTTATTTTATTTGGGGTTTAGGTTTAGTTTATCTTAGGTTTAGGTTTAGGTTTTAATTATTTTACTTTAGTTTATTTTAGTTTAGGTTTAGGTTTATTTTATTTATTTTAGGTTGAGTTTATATTTAGTTTAGGGTTTAGGTTTTATTTTTTTAGGTTTAAGTTTATTTAGTTTTATTTTATTTTTTATTTTAGTATTTTATTCTTTTTTTATGTTTGGGTTTTATTTTAGGGTTTATGATTTACTATTTAGGATTTAGGGTTTAAGGGTTTAGGTTAGTTTAGGGTATAGTGCTTACGATTTAGGATTTAGGTTTCGGGTTTAATTTAGTTTGGGGTTTAGGGTTTAGGGTTTAGGGATTAGGGTTTAGGGTTTTGTTTTTTTTTTTTGGGTTTAGGTTTAGGGTTTAGGGTTTAAGTTTTAAGGTGATGGGTTTTTAATAGAGAATAAATTCAGATTCAATATTTCTTCTTTTGGATTACATGAACCATGTGAGAGACCAAGTTTTCTAAGATACAGGTGATGACATAAATAAAAAATGAGCACGCATAGAGCAAATAAAAACACCTAGATAACTAGATCCATCTCCACTATAAAGACACATTTCCATAAGCAATAGGTTAGATCAGCCATTCTTCAGTTTCTCCAATTCCCATTAGAACTACCCTCGTCTATAGAGTAATAGAATCCACCATCATATCCTTGATCTATCCCTCGGCCACCACCATGGTTTTATCCATCCTCTTGTCTCCATCTCCATATCCACCGTTCCTAGATGCCACCTCCAGATTTTTCCAACATAACCACCACCTCCATAACTATCATCATATCCACCAACATCTCTAATAGGGTTAGGGTTTAGGGTTTATGGTTAAGGTTTAGGGTTTAAGGTTTACGGTTTAGTTTTTAGGCTTTAGGTTTAGGGTTTAAGGTTTAGGGATAGCTTAATATTTAGGGTTAGTTTACGGTTTAGGGTTTTAGGGTTTAAGGTTTAGTGTTTAGGGTTTATGGTTTAGGATTTAGGCTTTATGAATTAGGGTTTAGGTTTAGGTTTAGGTTTAGAGTTTAGGATTTTATTTTATTGAGTTATTTAGGGTTTAGGGTTTAGGGTTTAGGGTTTGGGGTTTAAGGTTTAGGGTTTAGTGTTTAGGGTATAGAGTGTAGGATTTAGGGTTTATGGTTTTTAGGCTTTAGGGTCTAGGGTTTAGGTTTTAGGGTTTATTTATTTACTTATTTTTTAAATTCAATAAATTAGTAGGTTTAGGTTTATTTAGTTTATTTAGTGTATTTTGTTTTTATTGTAGTTTATTTTATTTTTTGTTTTTATTTAGGTTCATTTTTATTTTTATTTTTTTTAGTTTATTTATTTTAGTTTAATTTATTTTAGTTTAGGTTTTTTATTTTACTTTATTTTTAAGGTTTAGGTTTAGGTTTAGGTTCATTTTTTAGTTTAGTTTTATTTTTATTTTATTTTTAGGTTTTGGTTTTATAATTTATTTTTCAATTTAGGTTTAGTTTTTATGTTATTTCTTTAGGTTTATGTTTTAGGTTTTATTTTAAGCTTATTTTTAGGTTTTATATTTTTTAGACTATGTTTAGGTTTATTTTTAGTTTAATTTTATTTTTATTTTTATTTTTTATGTTTATGTTTTATTTTTTATTTTTATGTTTAGGTTTAGGTTTTTAATTTATTTTTTTAATTTTATGTTTTAGGTTTTTATTTTAGGTTTATTTTTAGGTTTTATTTTTTTATTTAGCTTAGGTTTATTTTTATTTTATTCTATTTTATTTAGTTTATGTTTAGGTTTAGGTTTAGTTTATTTTAGGTGTAGGTTTATCTTTTATTTAGTATAGTTTAGTTTATTTTAGTTTTGGTTATTTTATTTTATTTTATTTTATTTTCTTTTAGGTTTAGGTTTTTATTTAGTTTATGGTTTAAGCTTTCCTTTTTATTTATTTTTAGGATTAATTTTTAGGTTTAGGTTTTTATTTAATTTAATTTTATTTTATTTTAGGTTTAATTAATGTTTATTTTAGGTTTAATTTTTATTTTATTTAGTTTTTTTTTAGGTTTATTTTATTTTTTATTTTAGTTTAGGTTTTTATTTACTTTATTTTAGTTTAGTTCATCTTTTTTATCTTATCTTACTTTTAGGTTTACGTTTAGTTTTATGTTTAGGTTTTGGTTTTTATTTAGGATTTTATTTTATTTTATTTTTTTATGTTGTTTAGGTTTAGATTTTTATAATTATTTTATTTTTAGGTTTTATTTCATTTAGGTTTATTTTTTAGGTATTTAGGGTTTAAGTTTAGAAGTTTAGGGTTTAGGGTTTAGGGTTTTGGTTTCTGATTTTAGGGTTTATAGTTTATGGTTTAAGGTTTATGGTTATATGGTTTTAGTTTAGGTTTAGGGTTTAGGGATTAGGGTTTAGTGTTTAGGTTTAGTGTTTTTTAGGTTTAGGGTTTAGGTTTAGGTTTAGGTTTATGTTTAGAGTTTAGTTTAGGTTAGGTTAGGTTTATGATTTTGAGTTTAGGTTTTAAGTTTATAGTTTAGGTTTGAGTTTAGGGTTTAGAGTTAGGGTTTAGGCTTTATAGTTTAGGGTTTAGGGCTTAGGGTTTAGGGTTTAGGGTTTAGAGTTTAGGCTTTAGGGTTTAGGATTTTTAGGTTTTAGGGTTTAGGGTTTGCTTAAGGTTTAGAGTTAGTTTAGGGTTTTAGGGTTTAGGGTCAGGGTTTAGGATTTATTATTTAAGGTTTATGGTTTAGGGTAGCGGTTTAGGGTTTTAGGGTTTAGGGTTGTTTAGGGTTTGAGGTTTAGGATTTAGGGTTTAGTTTAAGGTTTAGTGTTTGGGTTAGGGTTAGGGTTCATGGTTTAGGGTTTAGGGTTTAGGGTTTTTTTTAAGTTATTTTTTTTACTTTTTTTAAATTAAGTAAATTAGTTGGTTTACATTTATGTAGTTTATTTAATTTATTTTGTATTTATTTTAGTTCATTTTATTTTTTTATTTTTATTTAAGTTCATTTTTATTTTTATTTAGTTTAGTTAATTTTTTCAGGTTTATTTCCTTTAGTTAAGGTTTTTATTTTAGTTTATTTTAAACTTTTAGGTTTATATTTTAGTTTAGGGTTTAGGGTTTAGGGTTTAGGGTTTAGTTTAGTTTTATTCTTATTTTATTTTTTTATGTTTAGGTTTTATTTTTTATTTTAAGGCTTAGGTTTAGGTTTTAAGTTTTTATGTTAGGTTTATTTTTACGTTATACTTTTTAGTTTAGGTTTAGGTTAATTTTTAGTTAATTTTTAATTTATTTTATTTTATTTAGTTTTGGTTTTGGTAAACAGAAAGCAAAGTATGGAAGAAAAAAAAACCACAACGCAGCTGACCATATACCAATCAACAAAGAAAACAACCAAAAAGAAAACACCAACAAACCAGAAAAAAAACCATAAAGTCAGAAGAGTCCAATAGGCCACCCAACAACAAACCAGGACAAAGTTACAATTCAATAAAGGTAATAAGATGTTAATTCAATACAAATCACAAAAATGGGGAAAGAACAACAAGTATATCCACAACCCACTGAGATCTCCAAAAAAACTAAGAAACAAAATTGGTAGTCACTTAGCCAGACAAAAAACCACAATATAAAATTCCAAATAGAACCACCCAACCACAAGCAGCAAATTAGTGAGGAAAGAAATAAGGCCAGAGGTAAATAAAGCCCCTTCCAAACCCTGAAAAGCAGATAATCACCATATAAGATAAAATAAAAGGGAAACAACTAGAAAAAAGCTACCTCTAATCCACAAGGCAGAGGGAAAAAACCAGTGAAATAAATCAAGAAAGGAGAATAGCAACCACCAAAAGCTCAAAAAAGCCAAACCGGAAGAGACCAGATGAAAAAATGACCACCCAAAATAGTCAAGTAGATGGAAGAAGTAAATTACAACATCTAGCAGAACCAACCATAACAGCAAAAAATCTAATTCAAATAAGGTAACAGCCAACCAAAACCTGAGGCAAACCCAACATCAATTAGTAAAAGGGGTAGGCCAAAATCAGGAACAACCATAACTCAATAGGAGACCCCCAAAACATCACTAGCATGAAAAAAGCATAACGTAAACCATAGAAATAATACCACCGTCTGAGGATAGGAAAATTAATTAAAAATAGCACCACTATGACCCAGATAAGGGTCAGCCAAGTATACAATGGGGTAAAGAGGAAGGGGGTTTAAGTTTTGAAACAAACTAAAACCAACAAGGAAACTTTGATATAAAGTGAGATTGACCAGGACCCTAATGAAAAATAGCAAAAACCAATTCCTGCTGAGGGAAGCACAAAAAAACAACCAAAAAGTAGACTAAATAAAATAACCCTAGCAATATGATCAATAAAATAATTGAAAGTTAAAATCTGAGGTAAGGCAGTCCAGTGTTATCCAGATTGACCAAACCATGCGGATGCTTAAGTAAGTTATGGTTATCAAATAAAGTGAGCTCATTTAATTCAGCTCCCAAATTAGCCAAGAAATTTACACAAGCATTACCTTCACAAAGAATGTGAGAAATATTTTAACAAACTTGAGAAAGAACCCTATTACTGTGATTAATAAGATAAAGTAATTTAGCATTCCCTATTTTATTAGTATTGAACATATCAAGTAAAAGAAGAGCATCAACTTCAATCCTAATATTAAAGATGTCTTTGCTTAAATAAATATCATTAGCTTTATTACGACCATGAGCTCGGCATAAAAATGAGAACAAGCTTTGAGGGGTAGGCAAAGCACAAATGATAGTACCTTTAGAATCCCAGAATTCCACCACAACCATATTTATTAGGAAACAAAACCATTTGTATTGATCTTAATAAAATTTTCTTTAGGCTTAATCCAATGTATAATCCTAATACTCTTGTAGGAAGGGTCATCATGCAAAGTGATACCCAATTTCTCAGCCACAAATTTATCACCTCTAAATTGAAGATTACTAATTAAATTTGCATTAAACAAAGCACGAATTTTTTTTCTTTAGTTCTAGCAAAGATCCTTTTATGGTTCATTGGTATGCCTCGATATTTAGCATCATTTCTGTCCATCCAAATGAACCAAATAAGGGTAATAGAAATTAAAACTTTCATATGACCTTTCACGCTTTTTGAAACAAACTTCAAGAAGTTCATATATATAAGAAAGCCATGAAAATAGTTAGTGTTAAATAAATCATCATACCATATCCAAAGTTTGGAAGTAATGGCACCATTGACAAAAACATGATTAACATTTTCAATATGATAACAACAATAGCACTTAGAAGGTAAATAAAACCCTTTAAGCTAGAGTAAAGAATCTACAGGAATGAAGTCATTCAAAATCCTCCAAGCTAAAATAGAATAAGAAATGTAAATGATATTGTTCTAAAGTTTAATGAAAAAATTAAAGGTGTTTTGTTTATTTCTAATAAATTTCCAAACCTCTTTAAGAACAAAATCACCATTGTAAGAGAGCTTGAAAACAATTTGAACAGGCTTATTAGAAAAGATAGTGATGTTGCAAAACTTGTAAAAAATAAAAATAGGAATGTAGTTCTCAAGTTTGTTTTCATTCCAATTGTTATTAAGCCAAAAAGAGTTAACTTTGATAGTAGTAGTAGAGTGTGTTGATCAAAGGGAGTCAAAAGAGCCATTGCCAATCCAATTATCTTGCCAAAAGAAAGAAGAGCTTGAATGAATACCCCAAGATATTAATGATTCAACAACCCATTTAATGGAGCAAAGCCTTTTCCAAACCGGAGAGTCACCAACTTTATAAGCATAGATAGGAGGGTGTTTACCTTAACAATATTTTTCCATCATAAAATTATCCGAAAGGCTATCATTCTTTTTAAAATTCCACCAAAGCATATGAGAGAAGGCAGTCATAGCTTCATGAATATGTTAGCAACAAAGACCACCTTCTCCCAAAGGACCACATTTATGGGGATGTGCATTCTTTTAATAGAATTATTGGATCCCAAAAAATATTAAGTAGCGATCAATTCGATAAGAGTAGAATTAGTGGGAATAATAGTTTGAATCAAATAAAGTGGCATAGAATTGAGAGTGCTTTTAAGAATAGTGAGCCTGTCACCAAAGGAAAGTAAATGGAATTCCCAAACCAAAATTTTATTTAAAATTTTTTTGAATTAACTCATAAAAAATATGGGGTCATTTTGGACCTTCAAATAGAGGAGCACCCTAGTACTTAAGAGTTAAGTGTTGATGTTTAAAATTAGTGATATGGCAGATTTGATTGATTTTATTATTAGAGATACCTGAAGAAATAATAAAATATCTTTTGTTATCATTGATAGAAAGACCACTTTCTCTGCCAAATTTATTTAAAAACAATCTTGAGGTTCTTGATATGTTGAATTGAAGCATTGCAAAAAGTAATGAAAGCATCTACAAAGCTTAAGTGGGAAATAGGAAGACCACCAAGAGTTCTATAGTACATACTAGGATTGTTTAAAAATAACTCATTGATGCTCCTAGATAAGTACTCAATAATAATAATAAATAATGTGAGAGATAAAGGATCCCCTTGTCTTAAGCCATGGGAAGAAGTTAAGAAGTCCAAAGCTTTCCCATTTAGCAAAATAGAAAATATGGCATTATTAATACAAGTTTTAATAAGAAAAGTAAATTTATCAGAAAACCCAAATAAATTCATAATATGGAAAAGGAAATCCCAAGAGATATTATCAAAAGCTTTGGTAAAATCTAATTTTGAAAGAACATTTCAACCTCTAGTCTTAGCATCTTAGTCATGAATTAATTCCTCGGCAAGTCAAATGTTGTCAGAAATAGATCTACCTCTAACAAAACTAGTTTGGTTGAGAGAGATAATCTTATGAAGTAAAAGACTAAGCTTGATGGCAAGAATTTTGGAAATCATAAAAAGAAGACTAAGAAGGTCTAAGATCACTCCAATAGTTTGGATTATCTTTCTTGGGTATGAGAACAATATAAGTGCTAGAAAAATATCAATGAAAAGGATTACCATTAAAAATAATCAACCACAACCTCAATCAAATAATTTTTAATAATAAACTAATAATTTTAAAAAAATTGAGTAGTGAAAACCTCCAGACTAGCAATAGAATCTATGTTCATGCAATTAATAACTTTAAAAATTTCATCTTCATTAGGCACAATAATAAGCAATTCATTATCATCATTGCAAATAATAGAAGGAATCAAGTGCGATTTAAAAATAGCTTCATAAGAGCAACTCTTATTAAGCAAATTTCTAATGTAATTAATAATCGAAATGTTAATATCATTATTCACCATAATCCATTCTCCATTGCCATCTTTAATTTTTATTAATATTATTTAATGCTCTCTTTTTAATAACTAAAGCATGGAAATACCTAGTATTCCTATCACAATCAGCAATATATTACTAGTAGCTTTTTGAAGCCAATAAATCTGCTCCATATTTTAAATATTAACAAGTTTATCTTACACCTTAGTCAAGTCCTTAATCATAGAAGGATCAGACATAATAGAGACCTCAAGATCACAAACTAATCTTTCCATATCTTTGATATTAACAAAAAGGTTATTATAACAATGCTTGTTCCACCAACCCATATTTTGCTTAAGTCATTTAAGCTTAAACTAAAGTCTATTCATCCCCATAATCAAATTATCAAGATGTAAAGGCGCTTTCCAATTGTTAGCCACAACTTTAAAAAAATTAATATGCTAAATCCACATTATCTGAAATCTAAAAGGAGAGGAATTTTTTAATCTATTATAATTATCTTTACCATAAATCAAAAGAGGAGCATGATCAGAAAAGGTTATGCTTAAATGATCGATAGAAGTAATATGCCATTGAGTAATCTAATGAGTATTAAAAAGAATCTGATCCAAACTTTGTCAATGTCTAGAGTTTTACTAAGTATAATTAGAACCTTTAAAACCAATATCAATGAAATTATAATCAGGGATCATATTATAAAATTCTTCCATGGAATAAATATTAGGAGAGCAACCACCACTTCATTTAGAAGTGAATAAAATAGTGTTGAAATCACCACCAACAAACAAAGGTTTATTGACATAGGTAGCAAAATTCCTCAAATTATCCCAAGAAGATTTCTAGATCTAAGCCCAAAACACAATAATCACCATAAGAGATTTGAGCATTGACAACATTTTGAAAATCATCAAGAATAGAAACCTCTACAAGGTTATTCCAAAAACACTTAATCTTATTACTGACATTAGAGAAAAATTTATTGAAAATGATCATTCTAGCAACATGGTTAATTTTGTTATCATGAATAAGAGGCTCTAGAAAAAATAAGTAAAGAAATATTATTTATATGACAAAGATTTCTAATACGGTTATGAATAGAGAGGGTACCGATCCCTCTAACATTCCAAACAATAAAATTAAACATACAGAAATAAAATGGGGTTAAGAAAAGGTTAATTAGGAGAGGAGAGGGAGCCCGTAACCAATCTAGTGTTTCTTGGCAATTTGGGAGGGACTTTTTTTAACATTTTTTCTCTTTTTAGCATGATAAGTTTGGAAACTATTTTCTTTTCCCATATAATCATCATCTGAGAAGGATTTAGCAACATTAGTCATAGATTTCAAAGAAATCTTTTGATTAAAAATGAGTTCTCCTACTTCCAAGACATTATAATTTATTAAATCTAAATGTGCATTAGGAATAATAAGAGAGAGAGAGAGAGAGAGAGAGAGAGAGAGAGCATAAACAGATTTATTAAAAGGCAAGTGTGAACACCAAGCTCTTCCTTTCCATGACCCAAATTATTAGTCAAAGCCAAATCATTTTGAGAATTTAAATCATCCTGAATCTGGAAAATAAAATCAATTTTTTCAACCTAATTATCATGGGGTATTAAAGCCATAGTATCCATTGAATTTGAATGATGCATAACATTAATATCTTCATTTATATTCTCAATCAAAGCTTCATTTTCATCAATCAAAGCTAGCAAGGATGCAAGGATTGAATCGGAGGAAATAGAATCATCATCCAAAAGTTTAGAAAAACTAATATTGCTCACATTAGAAGCTTCAATTGCACAGAAGAAGTAAGAGGTAAAATATTCTTATTTGGAACATTCAAAAAATCCTTTTTTTTTCTGAAGTAGCTTTTTGATATTTAATAGTGATCAGCCTAGGGTTAGGAATACAATTTTCCTTAACAGGAATTTTTTTAGGTGAGGATGAAGAATGAAGCATTCAGAATTATCGTACCCATGGATTTTACAGTGAGAACAAATGATAGGGAAATTTTCAAATTCAATTCTTTGTATACAACTATAATTTTCATATACCAACCAGATTTCTTTGGGGTGTTTCTTGGTAATGTCCAATTCAACAAGGATTCTAGCCACTGAAGGACAAGATTTTATAGACATTGTCTGGTCAATTTGTAATGGCTGACCAAATAAAGCACCCATAATAAAAAGGAATTGATGGTTAATGAAATAAATTTGCATATTTGGGAGAGAAATCCAAACGGGAATGTCTTTGAATGATTTCAAAGTAGTTGAAGCCAAGATAGTTGATGCCATAGCAGGATCCATAAGATCCTTCAGTTTTCCCCAATGAATCATCAGGGAAGAAGCCAAGCCATATTATTACTCCAATGAAAACATGAAATAGGCCAGTGACCATTGATTCAAGAAGTAATCCAATGAGAATCACATTGCAAAATAGCCGGCAAGCAGCGGCCAGAAAATAAAAAATCAGAGGGGGAAAGGGAAATCACTAGAGCACTTGGACAAGGGCTTGGGTAGTGGTTTTTTGGGTTTTTATTTAGGGTTTAATTTTAGTTTAGTTTAGGGTTTATGGTTAGTTTAGGTTTAGGTTTAGGTTTATATTTAGGATTTAGGGTTTAGGGTTTAAGTTTAGGTTTAAGTTTAGGGTTTAGGTTTAGGTTTATGTTTACATTTAGGATTTAGGGTTTAGGGTTTAGATTTAGGGTTTAGGTTTTGTTTATAGTTCAAGGGTTTTAATTTAGTTTAGTTTAGTTTAGGTTTAAGTTTAGTTTGTTTAAGTTTAGGTTTAGTTAGATTTAGGATTTAGGTTTAGATTTAAGGTTTTTAAGTTTAGGATTTAGTTAAGGTTTAGGGTTTAGGTTTAGGTATAGGTTTTTTTAAGGTTTAGTTTAAGTTTAAATTAGAGTTTATATATTTAGTTAGTTTAAGTTTAAGTTTAGGTATAAGTTTAGATTTAGGAGTTTAGTCAGGGTTTAAAGTTTAGAGAAGTTTAAGTATATTTAGGATTTAAGTTTAGGTTTAGGTTTAGGTTTAATAGTTATTAGTTTAGGTTTTGGTTTAGGTTTAGGTTTAAGTTTAGGTTTAGGTTTAGGTTTATCATTTAGAATTAGGTTTAATGTTTAAGGTTTAAGTTTAGGGTTTAGGGTTTAGGTTTAGGTTTAGATTTAAGTTTAGGGTTTAGGTTTAGGTTTAGGTTAGGTTTAGGTTTTTTCTTAGGTTTAGGTTTATGTTTAAGGTTAGGTTAAGGGTTTATGTTTAGGTTTAGGTTTAGGTTTAGGTTTTAGATTTAGTTTAGGCTTTAGGTTAAGTTTCATTTAGGTTTAAGTTTAGGTTTAGGTTTAGTTAGGTTTAGGTTTAGGTTTGAGTTTAAATTTAAACTTAGGTTTAGGTATAAGTTTAAGTTAGTTTAATGTTTAGGTTTAGTGTTTTATGGTTTAGGGTTTAGCATTTAGGGTTGCAGGTTTAGGGTTTAGGTTATAGGTTTAGGGTTTATGGATTAAGGTTTAAGGTTTAAGGTTCTTTATTTAAGTTTAGGGTTTTTGAGGTTTAGGGTTTGGGTTTAGTTTTAGGTTTAGGGTTTAGGTTTTATTTGAGTTTTAGTTTAGAGTTTAGGAGTTTAGTTTTTGGTGTCTATTTTCAGTTTCATTTGTGTGTGTATATGTGAGGGGACATCATGCGAATCTGAGGATGTACTTATTGAGGTGATCGGGTATGACATCAAGGAATAGTGCACTATCTCAAAAGATAGAAATCACTATCCTACGATGAACCTAATGACCTAATAAGGACTCCTAAGCTATCATGGGTCTTCGAATATACTAGAGATTTTTTTCTATACTTTACTTGGAAATGTAAAG
Source organism: Cymbidium sinense (assembly GCA_021442155.1). NCBI lineage: Eukaryota > Viridiplantae > Streptophyta > Magnoliopsida > Asparagales > Orchidaceae > Cymbidium > Cymbidium sinense. The sequence goes on from CM038215.1 coordinate 13,925,568, forward strand.
CAGGGTTTATTTAAACTAGGTTCATTAAGTTCTCTATGGAGGTAAGCCGCCATAGTTAATTACATCTTAAGAAAAATGAATCCCTTAAGAGTACTCTCAATTAAAGTAGGTGATTATTGTCTCCAAAGAATTCAAAGATAGCACTATCAATAAATTGGTTGTATTTTAGAAGATCAAGTGGGATGGATCAAAAGGGAAGAGTTATTATTGAAAATAAAGGAGATGGGTAGGGAGTGCTCAAGATACTAAGAAGCATAGTGAGCAGTCCAATCTATCCTATGGTTGGGCTTTATATATTTGAAATTGAGGAGATTTATTTATTTGATTTTAAAATTTTTTTAGAAATCGAGGACTTATAATTTCAGAATATAAGATTGTGGAAATACCGAGGTGATGACTTATGTTTGTAGCCCGCAAAGAGAAATAGCAGCCTCAGATTCTAAATCTAGAGAACTTTGGCGAGGGCCAAATCATGACCGAAATCTAAGGAGAAAGTGGGTATATGGTTTACCTACATAAGATAGAGTAAACCACCTAACTACTGGACTTATTATCACTTGGAGTGGCAGCCAACTAACTCCTCTTGTGCTTTAAATCCATGTAGGCAAGTTATATGTTTTTGGGAGATGGCTAGGTTGTTATAATTTAGAAAAGAGACTAAGTCCTTGAACCCACTCCTTAAGAGACTAGAGCATGGGGGGTATGAATAATGACTTAAATCTAATGCAAATTGTTATCAAATTTTATTTAATTTAGGACTCATTATTTTGACACAGCCTATAGGATTTTGTATGCCTAAATGCATGAGAAGTTGATTATGGGCCAAACCAAAAGGGAAAAGGTGTTCTTCCATCATAGGCTCTCAAAGGTTAAGTCCATTCTATAAAGAGATGGAAGCCCTCTCTTAATAAGAGTGAAACAAGATGATTATGCATGATATTAAACATATAACATCTAACTAAGGGGTTGCTAAATATTTTCTTATTTTGATTTAATGCCTAGGTTTTTATATAAGATTATGAGTTATTTTAAAAGTTTAGTTATGAGTTATTAATGGGATAGAAAATTTATTTTTATCCTAAGAGGCTAATCGCATTTAGGCTATACAACAATCACCAATCATAAACAAACTATGAAAAGGAATGCTTTTTTTAATACACAGGCTAAACAAAACATCAAACAATTTTGACAAAGCCATTGCAAAAGAATAAATTCCAACGTGGTCTACTTTTGTCGTACATCCCAAAAAGAAATGTGGGTAGCTAAGTTCTACTCTTATACAACCCGGATTACATCAGAACAATTACAATTACAAATGATGAATGTTATGGGGGTTTTCATTCTTCATTCTTCCTTCTTCATTTCTTCATCTTCCATTTCTTCTTTTGATTTGCTCTATTTCTTCCTTCTTTGTGGATTGATTTGGATATGCTTGCTCTAAAGGAATTACATGGTACATAAGACTTGGTATTATAACCAATGCTCATCCTAGCCCCCATAATACTCATCCTAATCCTAGTACAAAATTATATTAAAAGAAGGAAAGTAAATCTAGCTACACTTGCAAAATAAATGTTAGCTAAACTCACCATAAAACCCAAGTAATTATATAAATAATTTGGACTTAGCACCCTACACACATACACCCAAACATCCAATATACAATAATACATCACAAAACAAGCATACATCAAACCATACATCTCTACATAACAGCTATAAATGGTGACTTAGTCTGTGTGTGAATTAAAGCTTGTGTGGTATGTCCTAACTAGGCTTTAGAGTTGTAATTTGCTAATGAGTGTGATTTAATTTATAAAGAGGTTGATTTTTCTTTAAGTGATTTGATTGATTTAAAGCTTTAGTGTTTTCTTTTGTTTCATATGGTCTACACTTAACAAGTGTTATAAAAGAAGAAGAGAGAGAACCTCAATTTCATCCCTACCTTAAGTCACTTCTAAAGTAAGTTAATTAATCAATTTCCTTTAGTGAATAGCATATTATATGTTTTAATTAGTCCTAAGTTTAGGTTCACTATAAATAACCTTATTCAATAAGAAAGGCATCTTAAGATTAATTAGAATGAATTACTATCACATTAACACATGTTTATTCATTTCTTTTCATCATGCAAATCATGCATATGATTAAATCCTAAGCATACCTATACATGCAATTTATATTTTAGCATACTTGAATAATGAATGCAAAGAAGTGTGTTTAAAATTTAATTATTTCATTTGATTGAATTATGAATGCATGCCTTTTTAAAAGAAGAAGGGATTTTTCATCCATTAGCTAGATACACATTCACATGTATAAAAGTTTTAAGTGAGTGCATCACCATTATTCTGCACCAGGGGTGTAAGATACAAGACCTAATTAAGGCTACTTAAAGTCTCGCAGCTTCGGTGTATCTAGACTAATATACCACCTTTCTTAGATACATATAGATGTATAAGTAATTACAAGGATTGGAAAAACCCATGGAAAAATTGTATTTGACTTATATGAGTTATGATTCTTATTCATTGGCCACATCACACATACACATGTATAAGAGTTTTAAGTGGGTACGACACCATTGTTCTGTGCTAGGGGTGTAAGGTATAAGACCTACTTAGGGCTACTTAAAGCCTCGACCAGGGTGTCGGACTAATATACCACTTTTCTCAAATACTGGTGAATGTATGAAAGGAACCAAGAAGAAAAAAGTCATGCAAGAAGTCATATTTGATTCGATTATATGATTTACATATATGGTATAAAATTCTTCCTAAGTCTTAGCATGGAAATGCATAGAAATTGATTTAGACAAATGTTGTGTGCTTTTCAAATGAACTATACATTTATAATTCCTATGTGAATCCATGTAAGATAAAGATAGAGAAACTTCATATTGCATATCTTATATTATCAACACATGTAAACCTATAGATATTTGTAATTAACATCATTTCATTTATTATAATTGATTTATGAGCTTTTGAAAATAACTTTTGATTTAATAGTGATAATAGCCACACTATTTTTAATTTAAATCAACACATGCAATTTGACATAAAAGAAACCATTTCATTTAGTTAATTTTAAAAAAAATGAATGCATGATTACACATGGGAAGTAACATTTAACATGATTGGAAAGAAATAAAGGAACATAAGCACATTATCTCATTCATTCCAATTAATTCCTAAGGACAATCATACTAAATAAAGCCATTTAAAATAAACTAAAGTCCTTTAATGAGATTTCTTAATTTTGAGTTTGATTTCATTTAGGAAATGAAAGAGATTTGTTGATCCTAATCCCATTCCTCATGTGTGAGTTAATTTGATTTGATGAAGAAGTATTTTAATTTATTTTATGGTTTAACTAGGTTATGGTATGAATTATGCCAATTAATGAATCCTTACCTACATCACCTTAAGTTAATTAACTAATTAATAATGAGCTAATATGATATGCAACTACATGGAAAGTAAATTTGCAATGCTCCTAAGAACTGAGGGGCCAAATGCAATTGGCTCATGTTTAATAGTTAATTAAGCTTAAGGGATCTCACTTAACTACTTTTATAGTTTTCTCACACATGTGAGCTAACCATAATTTCATTGCCTCCCCCCTTTGGATTATTGAACACCCAAAGAGCTACCCAAGATTAAATAGAAATAGATTCAATTAAATTAATTAAATTCATTAATCAATTAATTAAACTCAACCTTAACTAATCAAAATGAGATGGGCTTAGAGAAAGAGACAAAGAGAGCCTAAGTCTCAATCCTTAAATCCTTATAATTTGTTGATTAAAGTTGTATGTGGTTAGTTTTTGATTAATCTTATTAATTAATTAATAATTTAAGAGGGATTAGAAGACTTAAAGAAAAGATTGGAAGAGGAGTCCCCATTTCTCTAGACTTATCATCATTAACAATAGGTTAATAAGCTTAATTGATTAATTTACTATTCATTTGCTTAATTATCACTAATTATATCAAGAAACTTATTAAGCATTAACCCATTGGTTTCCCTAATTAAGCAACCAATAAAATACCAAAAAATAGGGGTGGTAGATGTCATCCCCCTTAACATGCACAGAAAGTTTGAGATTAATTGGATGGTTAATTGAAGAGTAATTAGACTAATTACATTTCTAATTAAAATTTAAATTGCTCAAAATCAATTAATAATAATTTTCCGAATTTTACTCTAAATTATCTTTAAAATCAGCTAAGTTTGTATTTTTTGATTTTCTAGAATTAGTTCTAAATTTAGGAAGTTTTGATTAAAAAGTTAATTAGCCTTAATTAGAGCCTTAATCCCATCGGGCCAAATAGCGGCTGACATGGCTCACTGACACGGCGCACTTTACATGTGGCATGATGGGATTTGCTATTTAAGTTATCACATCCAAGTGATAACTCACGCGGTAACTCTGTGGACTATCTAATCTAAGATCGGATGACCATGATTAAACTTGTGATTTTGAAGGATTAATCAGAGGTTCTAAGCGTGATTAGATTAAGATCGTTCATCCCAATCATGGGGGATGGACATTCCATGATATATCACCTCCTGAGCATCAAATAATGGCTACCATCCATGATCATCGCTTGATCCAAGCTCACCCAAGCTCGGATGGAGATAAAAATGATCCCACACCTTCGGGGAAGCACAATAAGAATTTCAAATAGAGGAAATGGAATGACATGAAATTTCTTTCACAAAAGACAAACCTATTTTCATTCAAGGATCTGTTTCAATGGCATAACTCATCGAAGCTTATGACTAGCAGTTCCAACAATTGAGAAAGCTTTATTTGGTAGAAATGAAGCTCTATTGAGCTGCACGAGCTTTGATTTGGTGTAGTTTGCTTGGAAGACCAGCCCACTAGGTGTAAGTGCTCGGGCTTGATCGAACTCTACCCTCTGACTATCGAGAAGCTTGGGAAAAAAAATTCATTGACTTGGCTACATGGAAGGTGTGCAAAGTTAATTGCACTTTGGTGGGTTGAGTGAGAATGAAGGTGGCCTCCGTTATTTTGGTTTTGCATAAACGAGAATGTAGATTTTTGGGAGTGTGGGAAGGCTTGCAAATTTCTCTAGGAACTCTCTCCTTGGATGCTAAAGTTGAATCAAGTGTGAGTGTCTGAGTTTGAGTGAGAATGAGGGGGGAATACCCCCTCATTCCTTGGATCAAAAGACCACATCTTCTTTGGATTTTTCTTGATAAATTAGAAAAAATTGAGGTGGTGGAGGTCCTTCGATGCGTGATGTGGCTCAGTTTAGTTGGGTGAGGGTGTGGAGGGTGTTGTCAAGGGAGTAGTGGGAGTCCGATGGCTATTTGGAAAGCTCCAATGGGGATGGGGAGGTGATTTGACCTCACCATGGATCATGGCCGACCCAACACCTTTGGGTTAGGTCAACCATGGTCCTAGGTGCCTAAGTGGACTTATGATTGGGTGTCAAGTGGCTAGGGGGAGAGAATGACTAAATGAGCATGTGTCTTATCTCATGGGATGCCCTAAACCCAAGGAAAAATGGTCATTTGGCTATGGGTTTGGTTTGGAGATTTGGGATGTGTCAAAAGTGGGTTGCCCAATTTCAAGTGGTTTGGAGTTTATTTGATTTGGCTTAATTTAACATATTAGGTCAAAGTTAGGTTGGGTCAAGTTGACCAATTGGTCAAATTGGGTTAAACCAAGGTTTGGGTCAAGTTCAATTGGCTAATTGAAAATGATTGTAGGCTTAGGTTTGGTTAATTTGGAAATAATTTGGATTTTTGCTAATTTGACCCTTTAGGTCAATTTGGGTTAAGTTAGGTCAAGTTGACCAAGTGGTCAAATTGGGCCAATCATGGTTTTGGTCAAGTTCAATAAGTGATTTTGAATGAAGTTGAGCCATTGGTTACAGTCAATTTGGGTTGGATTGTGATTTGCCTTATTTTGGCTTTTTAGGTTAATTTGGGTCAACTTGGGTCAAATAGCCATTTGGGCTTGGTTTGGCTCAATTGAGGGTTTGGTCATGTTCAATCATTGGTTAGGAATGGGTTTGTATCAATGGTTTCAATCAATTTGGCTTATGGTAGATTTTGTCTAATTTGGGTTTCATTTGGGCTAAATGTTGACTTGGTTAATAGGCTAGGTTGACTTAGTTTTTAATTCAAATAATTGATTAAGCTAAGATGATTGTTGATCATGTTGTGAGGTTTGGATGGGCTTAGTTCAATCTAATTTGGGTTGAATTAGAACTTGGCTCGAAAAGGTCTTTTAGGTCACTTTGGGTCAAGTGGACCTAAATGGGTTAATTGGCTTGATCATGGCTTGATTCAAGTTTAATTATATTAATAAATGGGTTTGATATAGAAATATAAATCCATTTGCAAGTAACTTGGATCCATATGGATTTTGGTTCATATGATAATTTCAAGTCAAAAAGGGCTAACTTGGGTTTGATTTAGGTTATCTTGGATTTGGTTTGATAATTATAGATTATATTTATATTTGGATATATGATTGTAGAATGTTTGAATCATGAGGAAATCCATAATTTTTGAATTGATTTATTATTTATCCAAGTTCAAGAATTTGGCTAAAAGGGCTAAAATTAGGAATTTGATTTGATTTGGGTTTCAACCATTTGGAGTTTGGAATTGATTTATGATTTATAATTTTATTTGAGATTGAATTTGATAATTGAGAAAATGAATTGAATTGTATTTGAATTTGGTTAAGGCTAAGTCCATAAGACAAAATCAAAGGGCTCAGGAAGGCATTTGGAGTTTGAATTTGATCATGGGTTTGAATCATTTGATAGTTGGATTTGATTTTGTAATTTAGATTTAAATTTAAGATTTGATTTGGAAGAATGAAGCAAGGATTTGGTTTGGGATATAGGGTAGGCAAGTTCTCTCTAAATCAACTACCCTATGGCTAACTCTTTTAAATCTCTAGGTTAGGTTAAGTGTTCACCTAATCACTACAATGTCTTAAGAGGCGAGGAACTCTATGTGTCTGTGAGAGTCCTAGATCTATGATAAGGAAGTTGAGAGCTCACTCTAAAAGTGAGGTCAACAGGTTTATGGATTAAAGTTTTAGGGTTCAGGGTTTGTGTTTAGGGTTTATGGTCTAGTGTTTAGATTTTGTGGTTTTAGGGTTTAGGGTTTAGGTTTTAGGTTTAGGGTTTAAGTTTTAGTTTAGCATTTATGGTTTAAGGTTTTTTTTAATAGAGAACAAATTCATATTCAACATTTATTCTTTTGATTTCACCCAAGTGGTGCACCAAGTTTTCTAAGACCTGGCGATGACATAGATAAAAATGAGCACACATGCATTTATGGTTTAAGGTTTTTTTTAATAGAGAACAAATTCATATTCAACATTTATTCTTTTTGATTTCACCAACCAAGTGGTGCACCAAGTTTTCTAAGACACAAGCGATGACATAAATAAAAAATGAGCACACATAGAGTAAATCAAAAACCCTTGAGAACTAGAACTATCTCTACTTTAAAGATAGAGTTCCATAAGCAGCAGATTGGATCGACCGTTCTTTAGTTTCTCTAGTTCCCATCAGAACCACCACCACCTCTTGAGCTGGGATCCGCCATTATATTCCTGATCTGTCCCTCCGTGACCACCACTGTTGTAACCTCCGCCTCCCCTCCATAACCACCACTACCACCACCACTTCCATATCCACCGACCTCTAGATCCCCACCACTACGATAATCGCCTTCACCATCACCTACATTGAATCAGAGCCTAGTTGACACCGCTACCTCAGGTTCTTCACATTATTAAGGTTTAGGTTTAGGTTTATTAGGTTTTAGGGTTTTGGTTTATTTTTTATTTATTTAGTTTAGGATTACATTAGGGTTTAGGATTTAAAGAAAGGGTTTAGGGTTTAGGGTTTAGGGTTTAGGAAGGGAGATTTAGGGTTAGGTATTTGGTGGAGTGGGATTAGGGTTTAGGTTTAGGTTTAGTTTAGTTTTTTAAGGTTTATGGTTAAGTTTGGTTAGTTTAGGTTTAGGGTTTAGTTTTAGGGTTTAGTTTAGGGTGGGTTTAGGGTTTAGGGTGGATTTAGGGTTTGGTGTGGTAGGGTTTAGGGTTTAGGGTGGGGAGTTTAGGGTTTAGGGTGGGTTAGGTATTTATTTATTTATTTTTTTTTTAAATTAAGTAACCCATAGTTTTAAGTTTATTTAGTTTATTATTTTATTTATTTTAGTTTTTTTTTTATAGGTTCAATTTTATTTTTATTTAGTTTAGTTTATTTATTTTATTTTAGGTTTTATTTAGTTTATTTTTTAGGTTTAGGATTATTTTTTAGTTTTGATTTTTTTTTATTTGATTTTATAGGTTTAGGTACAGGTTTTTATTTTACTTTTTTAAGTTGAGGTTTTAGGTTTTTATTTTAGGTTTATTTTAAAGTTTTATTTTTAGTTTAGATTTAGGTTTATTTTTAGTTTATTTTATTTTATTTTGTTTAGATTTAGGTGTTTATTTTAGGTTTAGGATTTATTTATTTTAGTTTAGTTTATTTTAGTTTCGGTTTAGCTTTATTTTTTATTTTAGGTTTATGTTCTTTTTAGTTTAGGGTTTAAGTTTTATTTTTTATTAATTTTTAGGTTTATTTTTTAGGTTTATGTTTTTATTTAGTTTTTATTTTATTTTATTTTTATTTTAGGTGTAGTTTTTATTTTATTTAGGTTTTTTATTTTTTTAGTTTAGTTTAGGTATTTATTTATTTTATTTTAGTTTTATTTTTATTTTTTATTTTATTTTCTTTTCAGGTTTAGGTTTAGGTTCTAGTATAGGCTTTTATTTTATTTTATTTTATTTATTTTAGTTTAGCTTTTTAGGGATTAGTGTTTAGGGTTTTACGATTTAGGTTTTGGGTTTTGGGTTTTTAGGGTTTTGGGTTTATGGTTTAGGTTTAGGTGGGTTCAGGTTTTAGTTTTGGATTTAGGGTTTTGGTTTTTTTTTATTTTCAAAAGAGAACAAATTCTAATTCAACATTTCTTCTTTTTGATTTAGTCGTAACACATTAAGCTTTCTAAGACATAAGCAATAGCATAGATAAAAAATGAGCATGCATAGAACAAATCAAAAACCCTAGATAACTAGAACCATCTCTACTATAAAGAGACAATTTGATAAGCAGCAGATCCGATCGATCGTTCTTCAGTTTCTCTAGTTCCCATCAGAACCACCCCGGTCTCTCGAGTAGCAGGATCCACCATCATATCTCTGATCTCTTCTTCCACCACCACCATGGCTGTAACCTTCATCACTCCTCCTACCTTTATGACCACCACTGCTCTGACCAACACCTCCATATGCACTAGCACCTCCAAATTTCCCACTACCACTATGATAACCATTGCCTATGCCTTTCCCTCCATCGTCAGATATAAACTGTGCCTCGTTGATGGTGATGTTCTTGCCATCAAAGTTCTGCCCATTCTTAGGGTTTAGATTTAGGTTTAGGATAATTAGGTTTTAGGGTTTAGGTTTCTTTTTAATTTATTTACTTACTTTATTTTTGGGTTTAGGGTTTAGGGTTTACGGTTAGAGTTTAGTGATTATTGTTTAAGTTTTAGGGTTTTAGGATTTATGCATTTAAGTTTTAGGTTTAGGGTTTGGGTTTAGGGTTTAAGAGTTAGGTGAGTTGAAGTATAGGGTTTAGTTTAGAGGTTTAGGGTTTTAGGGTTTAGGGTTTAGGGTTTAGAGTTTAAGTGTTTACGATTATTTAAGGTTTAGGGTTTAGGTGGGGAGTTTAGCGTGGTTTATGTTTATTGGTTTAGGGTTTAGAGTTCTGTTTTAGGTTTAGTGTAGGTTTTGGTTTTAGGTTTAGGGTTTTAGGGTTTAGTTTAGGGTTAAGAGAGTTTAGGGTTTAGGATTTAGGGTTTAGGGTTTAGGGCTTAAATAAGTTTAGATTTTTTTTTTAAAAAAACTAAATAAATCGATAAGTTTAGGTTTAGTTAGTTAATTTTTTAATTATTTTAGTTTATTTTGTTTTTTTAATTTTATTTATGTTTTTCTATTTTTATTTAGTTTACGTTATTTATATTAGGTAAATTTATTTTAGTTTAGGTTTTTTTTTTTTGTTTATTTTTTTCAGGTTTAGGTTTATGTTTTTTTGTTTAGTTTTAATTTTTTTTATTTTTTAGGATTAGGTTTTATTTTTTATTATTAAGTTTAAGTTTAGGTTTTTATTTTATTTTTTTAGGTTTAGGTTTTAGGTTATTATTTTGGTTTATTTATAGGTTTATTTCTTTTAGTTTAGGTTTATTTTTAATTTAATTTATTTTATTTAGTTTAAGTTTTATTTATTTTAGTTTAGTTTATTTTAGTTTAGGTTTACATTTATTTTATTTTGTTTATTATATTTTTCTTTTAGGATTAGTTTTTTTTAGTTTAGGGTTCAAGAGTTATTTTTTGTTTATTTTTAAGTTTTATTTTTAGGTTTATCTTTTAGGTTTAGCTTATCATTTACTTTTTATTTAATTTTATTTAAGATTTGTTTTATTTTTATTTTAGATTTAGTTTTTATTTTATTTAAGTTTTTCATTTTTATTTTTATTTTATTTTTTATTAAGTTTAGGTTTTGATTTATTTTTTTTATTTTAGTTTTTTTTTTAGGTTTTGGTTTAGGTTTAGGTTTAGGTTTTTGGTTTATTTTATTATTTAGGTTTAAGTTTTAGGATTTAGGGTGTATGGTTTAGGGTTTCGGGTTTTAACATTTAGGGTTGAGGGTTTAGGGTTTAGGGTATAGGGTTTAAGGTTTAGGGTTTAGTGTTTAGGGTTTAGGGTTTAAGTTTTAGGTTTTGGGTTTTAGGTTTAAGGTCTTTTTTTAATAAAGTTTTGGGTTTAGGGTTTAGCATTTTGGGTTTAGGGATTTATGGTTTAGGGTTTAAGATTTAGGGTTTAGGGTTTAGGGTTTAGGGTTTAGGGTAGGTTTAGGGTTTAGGATTATAAGTTTAGGATTTAGGGCTTAGGGTTTAACATTAATTTTAGGTTTAGGGTTTTTTTATTTTTTATTTCTTTTAAATTAAGTAAACATGTAGGTTTAGGTTTTATAGTCTATTTTTTATTTATTTTAGTTTATTTTATTTTTTATTTTTATTTAGGTTTATTTTTATTTTTATATCATTTAGTTTATTTATTTTAGTTTAGGTTTTTTATTTTAGTATATTTTTTAGGTTTAGGTTTAAGTTTTATTTTTATTTTATTTTCTAATTTTATATGTTATTTTAAGATTTAGGCTTAGGTTTTTATTTTATTTTTTTAGGTTCAGGTTTTAGGTTTTTATTTTAGGTTTATTTTTAAGTTTAATATTTTGGTTTAGGGTTTAGGGTTTTTCTAAAAAAAATTAAGTAAACTGGTAGATTTATATTTATTAGGTTAATTTTTCATTTATTTTAGTTTATTTTATTTCTTATTTTTATTTAGATTTATTTTTATTTTATTTTTTATTTAGGTTAGTTTATTTTATATTTTTATTTATTTTAGTTTAGGTTTTCTTTCATTTTTGTCTTCATTTCTTTTAGTTTAGTTTAGGTTTGTTTATTCTTTCCTTAGTCTTAGTTTTATTTTTATTTTAATTTTTAGGTTTAAGTTTTATTTTTTATAAATAGGATTAGGTTTAGTTTTTTATTTTATTTCATAGGTTTGGGATTTAGGTTATTATTTAAGGTTTATTTTTATGTTTTATTTTTTAGTTTATGCTTAGATTTATTTTTAGTTTATTTTATTTTATTCAGTTTAGGTTTAGGTTTTGGTTATATTTATTTTAGTTTAGTTTATTTTAGTTTGTTCAAGTTTATTTTATTTTATTTATTTTATTTTTATTTTAAGTCTATGTTTTTTTTAAATTTAGGGTTTAGGTGTTATTTTTTATTTATTTTTAGGGTTTCTTTTTAGGTTTATTTTTTAGGTTTAGGTTTTCATTTAGTATTTATTTTATTTTATTTAGGCTTATTTTATTTTTATTTAGGTTTAGTTTTTCTTTATTTAGGTTTTTATTTTTAGGTTTATATTATTTTATTTTTATTTAGTTATGGTTTTTATTTATTATATTTTAGTTTAGTTTTTCTTTTCTATTAAATTTTTTATTTGATTTAGGTTTTGGTTTAGTTTTAGGTTTAGAATTAGGTTTTAATTTAGGTTATTATTTTGTTTTATTTTATTATTTTATTTAGGTTTAGGTTTTAGGGTTTAGTATTTATGGTTTAGGGTTTTAGGGTTTAGGGTTTAGGGTTAAGGGTTTAGGGTTTAGTAGGGTTTAGGGTTTAGGGTTTAGGGTTTAGGGTTTAGGGTTTACATTTTAGTTTAGGGTTTAGAGTTTAGGGTTTAGTATTTAAGTTTTTTTTATAGAGTTTAGGGTTTAGGGTTTAGGGTTTAGGGTTTAGGGTTTAGGGTTTAGGGTTTAGGTTTAGGGTTTAGGGTTTAGGGTTTAGGGTTTAGGGTTTATGGTTTAGGATTTAGAGTTTAGGGTTGTAGGTTTAGGGTTTAGGGTTAGGTTTTTTTTATTTTTTTATTTTATTTATTTTATTTCTTTTACTTAAGTAAACTTGTAGGTTTAGGTTTATTTAGTTTATTTTTTATTTATTTTTGTTTATTTTTTAGTTTTATTTAGGGTTATTTTTATTTTTACTTTGTTTAGTTTAGGTTTTTTTATTTTAGTTTATTTTTTCGTATAGTTTTATTTTTATTTTATTTTTTATTTTTAGGTTTAGATTTAGGTTTTTATTTTATTATTTTAGGTTTAGGTTTTGGGTTTTGATTTTAGGTTTATTTTTGGGTTTTATTTTTAAATTTATGGTTTAGGGTCTTTGTAAAAAAAATAAGCAAACTCGTAGGTTTTGGTTTATTTAGTTTATTTTTTATTAATTTTGGTTTACTTTATTTTTTATTTTAATTTAGGTTTATTTTTCTTTTTTTTTAGTGTATTTTATTTATATTAAGTTTATTTATTTTAGTTTAGGTTTTGTTTATATTAGTTTAGTTTTTAGGTTTTGGTTTAAGTTTAGGTTTATCTTTTTGTTTAGTATTATTTTTATTTTATTTTTTAAGTATAGGTTTTATTTTTTATTATTAGGTTGAGGATTAGGTTTTATTTTATTTTTTTAGGTTTAGGTTTTAGGTTGTTATTTTATGTTTTTTAAGATTTTTTTAGTTTAGGCTTAAGTTTATTTTTAGTTTATTTAGGTTTAGGGTTTAGTTGTTATTTTTTATTTATTTTTAGGTTTTATTGATAGTTTTATTTTTTATGTTTGGGGTTTTTGTTTAACTTTTATTTTATTTTATCTTAGGTTTATTTTATTTTTATTTTATGTTTAGTTTTTATTTTATATAGGTTATTTATTATTTGTTTAGTTTAGGTTTTTATAAATTTAATATTAGTTTAGTTTTTATTTTCTATTTTATTTTATTTTTAGGTTTAGGTTTAAGTTTAGGTTTTAGTTTAGGTTTTTATTTTATTTTCTTATTTAGGTTTAGGTTTTAGGGTTTAGGATTTAGGGTTTACGGTTCAGAGTTTTACGGTTTAGGGTTTAGGGTTTAGGATTTATGGTTTAGTGTTTAGGGTTTAAGGTTTAAAGTTTAAGGTTTTATTTTTTTAACAGATTTTAGGGTTTAGGGTTCAGGGTTTAGGGTTCTATGGTTTAGGTTTTAGGGTTTAGGCTTTAGGATTAGGGTTTAGGGTTTAGGGTTTTACGGTTTAGGTTTTAGGGTTTAGGTTTATGGGTTTAGGGTTTAGGGTTTAGGATTTAGGGTTTAGGGTTATAGGTTTAGGGTAGGTTTAGGGTTTAGGGTTAGGGTTTATTTATTTATTTATTTTCTTAAATTAAGTAAAATGATAGGTTTAGGTTTGTTTTTTTATTTATTTTAGTTTATTTTATTTTTTATTTTTATTTTTATTTAGTTTAGTTCATTTATTTTAGCTTAGGTTTTTTATTTTAGTTTATTTTTTAGGTTTAAGTTTAGGTTTAGGTTTATCTTTTAGTTTATTTTATTTTTATTATATTTTGTAGATTTAGGTTTTATTTTTTATTTTTAGGTTTAGGTTTTAGGTTTTTATTTTAGATTTACCTTTAGGTTTTATTTTTTAGTTTAGGTTTAGATTTATTTTTAGTTTATTTGATTTTATTTAGTTTAGGTTCAGGTTTAGTGTTCATTTAGTTTATTTTAGTTTAGGTTTAGGTTTATTTTATTTTTTATTTTAGGTTTAATTTTTTTTAGTTTGGGATTTAGGTTTCATTTTTTATACTTTTTAGGTTTATTTTTTAGGTTTAAGTTTTTATTTAGCTTTTATTTTATTTTATTTTAGGTTTATTATATTTTTATTTTAGGTTTAATTTTCATTATATTTAGGTTTTTTATTTTTTAGTTTAGTTTAGGTTTTTATTTATTTTATTTTAGTCTAGTTTTTATTTTTTATTTTTTTTCTTTTTAGGTTTAGGTTTAGGTTTAGGTTTTAGTTTATGTTTTTATTTTATTTTATTTATTTTATTTTATTTTGGTTTATTTAAATTTATTTTTTTTCTTTTTAGATTTTATTTTGTTTAGGTTTTGGTTTTTAGCTTTTTAGGGTTTAGGGTTAGTTTAAGGTTTAGGGTTTAGGGTTTAAGGTTTGGGGTTTACGGTTTAGGATTTTGTTTTTTTTTTTTGATAAAACCCATAGTGGGGAGAAAGGAGTTCAAAGTCCTTAAGAAGGAAAATCCTCAAAACTAATGCTCAAGAACTACAATCAACAGAGAAAATTCCCAAACTATTACAACGAGAAACAAGAAAATAAAAGAAACAAAAAAAAAACACAATGACCAAAACAGGAGGGAGGTAGTAGAAACCACAAGCTCAAGCCGACACAGAAAAGAAGAAAGACCTGAGAAAGGAAAGTAGAGAAAGATCAAGGAAGAAAAAAAGGAAGGGATGAAGAGTGAATGAAAGGTTCGATTATAGAAAGGGGCAACAAATTTTGTGAGTAGCCAAACCTCCAGAAGGGTTACAATCTCAAAATAAGGCTACCAACCAAAAGGAAAAGGAACATCCGACCATCATTGCCAACAAATCTGCCTAGAAATGCACTGACCAAGAACAAGGGATAGCAACCACCATCATAGAAGGAGAATATGAAATTAAGTAAATCTGACATAAGGAAAACCGGCTTGATATAAGGTAGAAAGGCCTCTTTATTGCTTTGGAATATTATCATTGGAAAATAAAGTAAAATAAAAAAAGATTACTCCCCGAGCTAGCAAAAAAATCAGCACTAGGATTACCTTCTCTCAAAATATGAGTCATCTTAAAATATAATTTAAAAATAATAGCTTTAATATTCTTAAGTAGAAAAATTGAGCATTACCCTTGTGATTTGAGTTGATCATAATAACAGCCATCTCAGCATCTAATTCCAACCAAATGGAAAGAAAATTCTTCTCCAAACAAAGCTTAAGAGCTTGATAAACAACCATTAGTTCATCCATAATAATAGAAGTAGTAGAGAGAGGAGTGGAGAAATCCAAGATAATACTCCCAAGATTGTTACGAAAAATACCACCATAGCCAGATTTGTCAAGTGCAAAGCCAAGATAATACTCCCAAGATTATTATAAAAATACCACCACAGCCAGATTTGTTAAGTGCAATAGAGCCATCAGTGTTCATTTTAAGAGGCTTAATCCAGTAAATGATTTTATAAGAAAGAGGCATATCACTATAAGGAAACTTAATAACCAATTTAGAAGCAACAAACATGCAACCTCTAAAATTAGGACCATTAAGAAGCACAACCTTATGTAAAGAAACTATTTTTTTCTTTAGTCCTATCAATAATCCTCTTATGATTCATAGGCACATTATGATGTTTAGCATCATTTCTATCAAGCCAAATGAACCAAATCAAAGTAGCAGCCACAACAATTTTGATATACCATTTGACAGCATTAAGAAAGTTAGAGTTAAGGAGCTTCATTAAGGTAAAGTTACTATTAAAAGAACTAATGTTGAATAAGTCCTCATACGAATTCCAAACTTTGGAGGCAATAGCACCATTAACAAAAACATGGCTAACATTCTCAATATGAAAACAAAACAAGCATTTAGAAGGAAGATAAAAACCTTTCTCTAAAAGTAAAGAATCAACAACAATAAACCTGTTAAAATCCTCCAAACAAGAATAGAATAAGAGGTAGGAATAATGTTATTCCAAATCTTAAAATTGATAGGCGAAGAGGGTTTAAAGGATGTTTACCTTTGCATTTCCAACCAATAGAGTCACCAAGCTTATAGCTACAAGTTAAAGGATGTTTACCTTTACTGTATTTGAAATTCATAAAATTAGACCAAAGACTAACATTCTTCTTAAAATTCAACCAAAGTTTAAAAGAAAAACCATTAGTGGAATCCAACAAGGACCTACAGCCAAGACAACCTTCAAATAAAGTACGACACTTGTTATTCCAAGAGGGCCAATAAAATCTTTTGTACTTGAGTAATTAAAAAGCCTTTCAATCCACATAATAATTTAAGTAGCAAATAAAGGAAGAGAGTAAATTAATAGTAATTAATCTGCAAAAGATAAAATATGAAATTCAAGGGTAAAAATCTTAACAATGTTCGGATAACCTCATCAAAAGGTGAGACCTCTTAGGACCACATATAAGGAGAACCTAAATACTTGATAGGAAGACATTGATGAGAAAATCTAGTAATATCCTTTATTCTATTGATTCTGAGCAAAATAGAAACAAGGAGATAAAAAACTTTTGAGTACTAATCAAGAGGCCACTCTCTTTTCCAAACTTATTCAAAAACACCTTCAATTTTTTAACATATTGTAATGAGCCATTACAAAATATAATGAAGTCATCAGCAAAACTTAAGTGGGATATAGCCAAACCACCTAGATTTTTGAAATACATGATAGAATTCTTCCCAAACAAAAAATTAAGCCAATGAGACAAATATTCAATAGCAATAATAAAAAGTGATGGAAAAAGAGGATCACCTTGTTTAATACCTTGGAAACATTTAAAGAAGCTAAAGTTTTCACCATTTATAACTAAAGAGAACCAAACATTACAAATGATATTGTTTACCAAAGAGATAAATTTAGTAGAGAAACCGAATAAAGAGATAATGATGTTAACAAAATCCGAAGAAATGTTGTCATAAGCTTTGGAAATATCAAGCTTGAAAAGTAAATTGCCACCTATAATTTTTACATTTAAATCATGAATTAATTCTTGCACAAGCAAGACATTGTCAGAGATTGTCCTACCATTCGCAAAGCCAGTTTGATTGAGAGAAATAATCTTAGGAAGAAATTTACCAAGCCAACTAGTCAGAATTTTAGAAATCAATTTATTAAAGAAATTACAAAGACTAATAAGTCTAAAATCATTCTACAAGTCACGATTATCTTTGTTGGGAATAAGAATAATATTTGTTGAAGTGAAGTATTTAGGATTAGAGTTCCAAAGAAGAAATCCCTCATGGCATTAACAAGATCAAATTTAATAATAAACCAAGCTTTTTGGAAGAATAAAGTAGAATAGCCATCCGATCCTGCAACAAAATTAACATTCATACCGTTAAGAATATTAAAAATTTTCTCATCTGAAGGTGAAGAAACCAAGCAATCATTATCCTCAAGAGACATAATAGTAGAAATGATAAAGGGGTTAGATAACTAGTCAAGGTGACAATTTTTATTTAAAAGATCTTTAAAATAGTTCATAACAAAAGAAAAAATATCCTCTTTTTCGGTGATCCAAGAACCATCAAAATTCTTGATTTTATAAATTTTCCCAAGAACTCTCCTTTTCATAACCAAAGCATGAAAATATTTAGTGATTCTTTACCCCTCAAAAAGATGTTTAGAAGCAGGCTTTTATCTCTAGTAGGTTTCCTCTATATCCTAAAACTTTGTGAGATTAACTTTAGCTTCAACAAGGTTAGAACAAAAAGGGGAATCATTAATAACAAGTTCTTCCAAATCTTTCACCTATTGTTCCATGTTCTTGATATTATCAAAAAGATTTTTGAAATAATTCCTTTTCCACCAATTAATATGATGCTTAAGCCTTTTTAATTTAAGCTAAAATCTCTTCATACCAAAAGCAGAATCATCAGGAGTAAGAGGAGCATACCAATTAGATGTAATAGCATCAAGAAAGCCACTATCTTGCAACCTCATATTTTGAAAACGAAAATTTTTAATAACATTATTGTTATGAACAACATCCTTAATGGAAATTAAAAGAGGAGCATGATCTGAGAGAGTTCTACTAAGATGTTCAACCAAAGTCAAAGGCCAATGATTTTACCAAAAATTATTAAATAAGGCCCAACCCAAACGTTGCCAAAGTCTATGATTATTCCAAGTGAAACGAGAGCCAATAAAACCAACATCATGCAAATTACACTCCAAGAACATATTCAAAAAATCTTCCATAGAATGTAAATTCAGTGAAGAACCCCTTTTCTTTCATTCACAAAAGGACTATATTGAAATCCCCACCAACAATCCAAGAAACAATAACAGTTGAAGCAAAAGTAGATAATTGATCCCAAAGAATCCTCCTCTCAATCATATTACAAGTAGCATAAACAAAAGAGCCAAAAGCATGATAATCACAAAAAGAAATATCCACATTTACAACTTGATGAAAATCATTAATGACATTAATAGAAATAAAATTATTCCAAAATAACAAAATCTTATTGCCATTGTTAATAAAGTAATTGGAGAAACCAATCATTCTAGCCGCATGCATAATTTTAGGAGAAAAAAAATAAAAGGTTCAAGAATAACCAAGAAACTTCCATTATAAACCCTACAAAGGTTCTTAATCCTATTCCTAATAGCAAGAGTACCAATGTCCGAACATTTTAAAAAAAATTAAACATTAATTCTTATTAGGCAAAGAAGATGAAGAAGATCGATCGATCTAGAAACTTTTGGAGGAAAATTTTTGAACTATTTTTTCTTTTTCACAAAAATAGTTTGAGAAAATCAGTTTCATTTCCCGAAGATTCATCATCAGAAGGAGCATTAGAACTCTTAATAACTATAGATTTGGTAGGAGAATCCAATTGAAAAGGCACTAAAACATTAGTATCCATTAATTGAGAAGAAATCATAGGCAAAAATTCATCAGAAATAATAGTTAAAGAAGGAGAAGAAATAGATTTGTTAAGCAAACAAGAAGCAGGTTGCACAACATCCATCTTATCCAAACCATCAACAACTTCCATATTAAAAGAATTAAAATCATCCTTTTCTTTAAAAGGTTCTTGAAAATCAGAAAGAAAGACATTATCTTTAAAAAATTTAGGAGCTATATCACAACAATATTTAGTAGAGGAAACTAAAATCGGAATAACATCATCTTGAATATTTCCAGAAACCATAGGATCAATAGAATCTAAAATCTGATTACCATAGCATCATCATCATTTTTAGAAGCATTTTCAAAAGCATTCTCAGAAGTTAAAAAAATTCAATTAGCAACATCTTTATCTTTTTCAGAAGAAACATAACTTTTTATTTCTATTAGTTAAAAGATCTCCAAGTTGATCAATCAACTTATGATTTTTAATAATTTTTTTTTTATGTTGAGGATGAGCAATGAAACAATCTAAAAAGTCATGACCATGGGTTTTACAGTGATTGCAGAAAGAAAGAATTTTTTCAAATTCAACCGATTGAAAGTACCCATACTTTTTGGACCCTATCCAAATCTCGTTAGGAAACTTCTTTATAACATCAATTTCAACAAGGATACTAGCAACTGAAGAGTGGGATTTAATCGTAGTTCCTTCCTTAATTTGTAAAGATCTACCAAAAATAGACCCAACCACAAGAAGAAATGGATAATTAACAAAATGAATCCTAAGATTAGGCAAAGTAATCCAAACAACACTATAGGAGATTCTTCTTGAATGTCAAAAATGGAGTCCATTATAGGATAAGCATTTGACAATTCTTAACATAATAAGATCGGCGAGGGAAAATCTGGCTATAGTCAAGATCATTACATAATTTATGAGGACATGATGACCATCCAACAAACCAACATAAAACACACTGGAAAGCTTTAAATAATGAAAGAAAAATCGAAATTCATCCATATTAGGCCATCAAAAATAAAATTTGGCAATCATAGTAAAAGCATAAGGCTCAGCAAGTTTCTCAATATCTAAATCAGAACACATTATTGTCAAAGCTCTTTTAAACAATGTATGAACATGATTAAATAAAAAATTCAGGGGAGGTTGAAGAATCTTTACCAGATAAGGCATCTTTGAAGGATTTAGAAGAAGCAACCTTAGATTTACCCAAGAAATTTTAGTCTAGGAGGACTTTAGGCATCAGTTTATAGACAGGTCGACTCCAAGGCAATTGAACTAGTGGAAAAGAGGGGAATCGGCCAAAGGCCAAGGAATGAGAGCCTTGCTAGTGAAGATCATCAAGGAACCATGGAAAAACCCAAAGAAATGAGGGTTTCTTGAACACCAGGAAGCCGAGAGGGAAAGGCATGCATGGGCCCCAAGTTTAGGGTTTAGGTGATTTTTTAGTTTAGGGTTTACGTTTAGGGCTTAGGTTTTAGGGTTTATGGTTTAGTGTTTAGTCTTTAGGATTTAGGGTTTAGGGTTTAGGGTTTAGGATTTAGGTTTTAGGTTTAGGGTTTAGGGTTTAGGGTTTTTGGTATTTATTTTTTAACAGAGAACAAATTCAGAATCAACATTTCTTCTTTTCAAATTCATCAACTAATTAACACACCAAGTTTTTGAAAATACAAGGGATGACATAGATAAAAAATGAGCATGCATAGAGTAAATTAAAAACCCTATATAACTAGAATCGCCTCTACTGTAAAGACATAGTTCAATAAATAATAGATCAGATTGGCCAATTTTTAGTTTCTCTAGTTCCCATCAAAACCACTACGGCCTTTTGAGTAGCGGGATCCACCATCATATCTCTGATCTCTCCCTCCGCTATCACCATGGTTATAACCTCTGTTGCTCCTCCTACCTCCATAACCACCACTACTCTAACCACCACCTCCATATCTACTAGCACCTCTAGATCCCCCACCACCACTATGAAAATCGCCGCCTCTGCCTTCACCTCCACTGCTAGATCTTGACTATGCTTGGTTGACGGTGATGTTCCTGCCATCAAGGTTCAGCCCATTCTTAGTGTTTTTTTAAATCAAAAGTGGGAGAATTTTATTGCAAGAAAGAAAGGGATAAAAGGTCCTTAAAATGGATAAATCTCTAAATTATAGCTCAGATAGATATAATTAGCCTAAAGAGGTAAATCCCCTACCTATTACAAGAAAACCAAATCAAAAGAAAGAAAAGACAAAACTAAGAAAGAAGTAGCATAAAGTTCCAAGAAGGGCATCCAAAGCCATCGATATTCTGAAATCTTCTAAGAGATGCACAAACCACCTACAGCCCCAAACCTGCCACAAACCTACAAATTACTTAAGATATAGATAAGCATCTAGAAATAAGGCCTACCTAAGTACACAAAAAGAACAAAATGATAAAATTCTTAGATAAGGCTCAGGCTCAGTCACATTCATCTCAAGGGGAAACAATATATGTGAGTATCCAAACTTCAAAAGAAGGGTTACAATCACATATGGTGCTACTAGAAAAAAGGATAATAGGGGAAACATCCCAACCATCATAGCCAACTTAAATTGATTAAACCAAGCAGCCAATAGCAAAGAGCTAGCCAAGTTCCAGTATCTATCATCAAGATTAAATAAGAAACTAATCAACAAAACATATAACCAAACCAGAGTAAAGAAACCAACCAAAAAAGATAGCAGCCAAAAAATATCCACCATCAATGCCACCCAAAATAAACGAAGACCAAAGGTAAAGAACCAAAAATTTTGTAGATCCACCAACCTACATTACAACTACAGCCAACCATCATGGCCACCCAGCCAACCATATTAACAAGAATTAGTAAAAATAGTAATAGAGCCAAGAACAGCCAAGACCACATACAAGTTTATCCCATAACAAAAAGAAATGAAAAGACAATGGGCCATCCAGCTAACAGGCAAAATCCATTAAAAAACTTCAAAATAACTACCATAAAATGGGAACGAAAACTAGATGGTAAGTAATAGCTCCAGAGAGAGTAACTCAGCCCAGGAAGGAACAAATCCCACGTCCAGGCTCAACCAATAATCAAGATGCCATATAGCTAAAAATGAAACCAAAAGGCTGGAAAAGACCCCAACCATCAAGCAACCACCATCCAATAAACCTTCATGGGGAAAAAAAGAGGTTAGGGAAAAAGGAAAATAAGTAAGCTCTGAAGCCTACCAATCACTAGACCATCCTAAAACCAACACAATAGAAGACCAACAGGAGGAGAGAACCACCAAAACTAGAGTGTAACCAAAGCTCAGCAGTACCAACCAAAAATAATCATGACCTCCATCAGAAGGAGATACCATTCTTAGGGATTAGGTTTACGTTTAGGTTTATTAGGTTTTCGGGTTTAGGTTTATTTCTTAATTTATTTAATTACTGTAGGTTTAATTTTAGGGTTTGGGGTTTAAGGTTTAGGGTTTAGAGTTTAGGGTTTAGGGTTTAGGGTTTATGGTTTAAGGTTTAAGGTATAGGGTTTTAGTGGTAATGATTTTAGGGTTAGGGTTTAGGGTTTAGGGTTTTTTAGGGTTTAGGGTTTAGTGTTTAGGGTATAGAATTTTAGGTTTTGATTTAAGAGTTTGATTGATTTAGGGTTTATGATTTTCTTAAATTAGTAAACATGTTAGGTTTATTTAGTTTATTTTTTTATTTATTTTAGTTTATTTTATTTTTAATTTTTTTATTTAGTTTAGTTTATTTATTTTAGGTTTATTTAATTTAATTTAAGTTTTTTATTTTAATTTATTTTTTATGTTTAAGTTTAGGTTTAGGTTTATTTTTTAGTTGTGTTTTATTTTTATTTATTTTTTAGGTTTAGAAAATCTTTTAGGTTTAGGTTTAGTTTTAATTTATATTTTTTAGGTTTGGGTTTTAAGTTTTTATTTTAGGTTTATTTTTAGGTTATATTTTTTTGTTTAGGTTTAGGTTTTTTTTAGTTGATTTTTTTATTTAGTTTAAGTTTAGGTGTAGGTTTTATTTATTTTAGTTTAGTTTATTTTAGTTTAGGTTTAGGTTTATTTGATTTTATTTATTTTATTTTATACTTTAAGTTTATTTTTTTAGTTTAGTGTTTACGTTTTATTTTAAGGTTTATTTTTTAGGTTTAGGTTTTCATTTTATTTTTTTTTATGTTTATTTTATTTTATTTTAGGTTTTTTATTCTTAAGTTTATTTTATTTTTTAATTAAGTTTAGTTTTTTATTTATTTTATTTTTGTTTATTTTATTTTATATTTATGTTTAGGTTTAAGTTTTAGTTATTGTTTTAATTTTATTTTATTTTATTATTTTATTTAGGTTTAGGTTTATTTATTTTATGTTTAGGTTTTTAGGTTTTTATGGTTTAAGGTTTAGGGTTTAGGGTTTGGGGTTTATTGTTTGGGGTTTATGGTTGTAGGTTTTAGGGTTTAGGAATTAGGGTTTAGGGTTTTGGGTTTTTTTTTTAAAGGAAGCTCCATGTAGGGGTGTTTTATTGCATAAAAAGGGGGTTTCAAAGTCCTTAAAGGGGATAAACTCTAGAACTACTGCTTAAAGAGCTATAATCAGCCTAAGTAGTAAATCCCCTATCTAAGTACATCCAAAAGCAAAGGAAGACCTTAAAGCAATCAAAAGATACAAGTAGATAAACATAATAAGCCAAAGAAAGGTTAGGGCCATTCAAGAACTTGAGAATGCATGACAATATGGAGCAAACTTGCAAGAGAGAATCACACAAAAAGGATAAGAGAGAATGCCAAAATAATAATAAGAAAGAGATTAGAATAGTTAAGATAATCTGAGACAAAGGATGAATGAAAACAACATAATATGAGAATGATAGTAAGGAATTGAGAGTGGGATCAGTCACACCTGTTGGCGGATGCAAATATCATCCAAACTTGAAGGGTTACATCACAAGAGCTAGTACCAAACCAAAAGAGAGTGGAATCCTCACAGCCATCATAGCCAACAAACCTGTGAGAAGATAACAGCCAGTTGTTGAAAGTCTTGTGGGCTTTATTACCTGTAGACCTAAACAAAACTATAAAGAATATAAAGAGAAAATTGTTAAGGGCAGATAAATGAGTGATCCCATGCCGAAAAATGATCCTCCATATAACCACCCTGACATGAGGATACTTATCTATATATATGAAATAGGCCAGCATAGAAATAATCCATATGAAAATAGCAGTAGAAGAGGTAGCCAGCTGAAATCCTGCTAAGCAAGTCAATGAGTCTATAAGTTACACCATCCCAATTATATGATATATAAATGAATCTGTCGGGCTAGAAGTACAGCTTTGAGGTAGATGTAAAGTCCAGAAAATGAGCCCAATCAAAATAAAGAATGCAGATTGGAACAAGCCCCTTATTAGTATCCATATTAATAGTTGGCAAAAATCAATTGTAAGGAAAAGCAACAAAACCAAAAAGCAAAGAAAATACCATATAAGGATAATCAGAATTACAGCTCCAGTAGTAGCAAGCTGGACTAAAGACCAGAGAATCCAGATCAACAAAAAATGAAGGCAACAGCATAAGAAAGTAGCAATTGATAGTACCACCCCTTAATAATAGAGATTGTATTCCAAGGAGTAAGCAGCACAAACCTGACTGATCCCAGATGGAAAATACTAGGAGCCTAAATAGGATCCACATTAGAATCCAGAAAAAACATGACATTAGATAACCAAGACCAAAAAATAGCCCAGGCAGTAGCAACCAAGATAGCCAAAGCCAAGACAACAAGGGACTGCATAGAGATTGCATTCCAAGACTGATCCCCAAATAGGATCCACATTAGAATCCAGAAAAAACATGACAGCAGATAACCAAGAGAAAAAAAATAGCAAGCGGCGACAAATGACCCAAGACACATAGGGACAACATAGAGATTGCATTCCAAGGAGAAAGCAGCACAAGCCAGTCTGAACCCAGTTGGGAATAAAAAAAGCAAGGGTAGTGTAGATCACATCTATCAAAAAATAAACACCCCAGACAGAAACATCAAGGGCAATCTGAAAAAAAACCCCAACAACAAAATAGTTAGTGCAGCATTGGATCCCACCAGAGGATAGATCAAAATAGGGATACAAATTAGGATCCACAGTAGAATCCAGAAAAACAAGATCTCAGATAACCAAGACAAAAAAATAGTCATGGCAGTAGCAGACAAGATAGCCACAGCCAAGACAGGAAGGGACAGCAATCAGCATAGACCTAGCAAAGGTTAGAAACCCAGTAGATAGAGCATAGTACCATAGATTAGTAAAGCCACAGCCCAGACACCAATGAGCAAAATAATCAGAAATAGCATAATCAGAAAGAGCATGCAGCAGAGAAGGCAACATGTTGAAACCCTTATCAATATCCAAAGCAGCATAGCCGAACACAGGAAAAGGACTGCAACCAACCAAAAAAGGCACCAAATGAATACAATCAGAGTTACATCGCTAGTTGCACCATTCAGGACCAGAAATCTGATAATCCAGATTAACAAACAACCAAGATAGCAAGACAACAAAAGGTAGCAACTAGCCATAATACCAGCCAATCAGCATAAACAGTGCATACGACAGTACAAACCTAACTAAATCGAGAGGGGAATAGAGACAACAGCAGGTAATGAAGAACATAACTAGCAGGTGATGAACAACGACCTAGGCGAGAGCGACCTGCTTTGAGCCAACCCCAACGAGAGGTTATTACCACAATGGAACCCACCAGCAAAAAGATCAAAAATTAGATTCAAATGAGTATCATCATTAGAATCCAGCAAAAATAAGACAGCAGGTACCAAGGCAAAAACTAGCCAGGATAGCAATAATTAGGACAACAACATTCAAGACAGGAAAGGACAATAAGTTGGCCATAAAGCCACACAATCAGAGTAGACAAAGCCATAGTTAACAACCAAGTAGATATAGCATAATAATAGGTATCTTGAATGCAGCAATCCAGACAGCAAACACCAAAAATCCTCAGAACAGCAATGTTAGAAACAACTTGCTGAGCATAGGACCAGTCCTACAAAGGATTGAGCCAACATAAGAGTCACGAAAAACCAAAATAGACAAGAAACAACCAAGATAACAAGAACCGGTTTGCTTGCCACCCATCCAGGATAAATATTGCAATAAAAACAAGTTTAACTGCAAGAAGATGGAGAAGGCAATAGCAAATAAAGTAAAATAATGAATTAAACTAATAGGCATATAATAAACCATTAAGGGGGATCAAAGCAAAATCCACCCAGCAATCAACAACTTCAAAGGGGAGTTGAAACAAAACCGACAAGGCCCCTAGACGAAGATGGAGTATTAATCCGTTGACAACAACCAAGCGTTAATACCAACAAGTGAGTCCACCCAAAAGCATTAGTAAAGAACCAAGAAATCAGATGGATAATCCCAGGGATCTCAGCAAAGGCAGAATGAAAATCCTTTAAGTAAATCAAAACCTACTGAGAATGGGACATAAGTCTAGAAATAATAGGATAGCCAGTAGCCTCAAGGGTCCAATTCAGCCAACAACTAAGAAAGGGGATACCAACAAGTTGACCATAGGAAAAGCCATTAAGAGTAGAGAGTTCATAAAAATGAGCCCAAAATAAAAGAGGAGAATTCTAACTATGACAAACAGAACCAGGATGAAGAGAGCCACAGCATGTGTGATCAAAAATAGCCCAGCTGGTAATAAAACCAACTGTAGGAAAATCGAGAATCATAAAATAGCCATAAGTCATAAAGAAAACAATCTGGAAATAGGTCCCAAAAACAAGACCTTTCTAGATCAGAAAAAATAGACTAAAAAGGGGGCGAAGAGAGGAGAAACAAAGTAGAAACAAAAGAGAGAGGTAAACATGAAAGCCCTATCCTAGGAGTAAGGGAAAATAAGACAAAAACCCTTATCCAAGTATACATCAAAAGGTTAAGCTTTTGAGATAAAACCACATTATCCAAGTTAACCACACAAGTGTTTGGGTAAGGTGATCAAAGAAAATGATACCATCGATCTAGCACCCAGTTGGCAAGGTAGTCGCATAAGCATTTCCTTCCAAACATGAGTGATGTTAAAATTCAGAAAGAAGAGCTCTAGTTTGCTTGAGGAGGTAACAATTCGGTCTTTGCTCATTTTGATGGAAGTCAAAAGATCAATCAGAAGAGCATCCACCTCAATCCAAATATTGAGCCGACCATTTTGGAGGCAAATCTCAAGTGCTTTGTGAGCGCCATAAGCTCAAGAATAGACGTCGGGAAGTAAGGGGATAAGCAAAAACACATAGTACTATACCCTTAGAATTCCTGAAAATGCCACTACAACCAGAGCCATTATGGGAAACAGAGCCATCAGTATTAATTTTAATAATGTGGTCAAGAGGTTTTTTCCAATAAACAATCGTGTCATTTGGACAATAAGGTTGGTCAGGCAGAATAAAACCCAGTTTATTGGCCACAAATTTACAACCTTTAAATTGTCTGTAATGAATAAGATTGGCTTTAAACAAGTCAAGAATTTTGTTTTTAGTTCTAGCAATAATCCTCATGTGTTTCATAGGATCCCATGATGTTTTGCATCATTTCGATCCATCCATATGAACCAGATAAGAGTGATAGCAGTGATGACTTTAATGTGACCTGGAATAATATTATCAAAATAGACTTCAAGAAGTTGATATAAAGTAAGAGAGCCATTGAAATTGACAATGTTAAAAAGATCATCATACCAAATCTAATGTTTTGAAGTAATGGCCCCATTGACAAAAACATGATTAACATTCTCAATATGGAAACAACATTGACATTTAGAGGGTAAATGAAAACCTTTTCCCCACAACAAGGAATCAACAGGGATAAAATTTTTTAGAATACGCCATGTAAGAACAGAATAAGAAGTAGGGATATTGTTATTCCAAAGTTTAGAGAACACATAGGAGGAATCATGAGTATCTTTAATGTGGAGACACATTTTTGAGGTTGAAATCACCATTATGTGAGAGTTTAAAGAGAATCTGGTCTTGTTTGATTGGAGTGATAGGAATAGTAGAAACCATATTCAAGAAAGTAATAGGGATAAAATCAGCAAGCTTACTATTATTCCACTTGTTGTTATGCTAGAAAGAGTTTACTTTAATAGCGGCAGTGGAATGGGTGGAGAGTAAGTCATCAATGGATCCACCTCCACTCCAGTTATCTTGCCAAAGAAAGAAGTCCCAGAGTTAATGCCCCAAAAAATTAAGGATTGATCCCATTGTGAGAACAAAGTCTTTTCCACATAGGAGAATCACCCGGTTTAAAGGGACAAATGAGGGGTGTTTACCCATATTTAGTAGTCATGAAATTAGCCCAAAGACTCGATTACTCTAAAATTCCACCGAGTTTATAGGAAAAGGCATTGATAGCTTCTTTTATGGATTTACAACCAAGACCACCTTCTCAAAGGTGCCACAACTTTTAAACCAAGAGGTCCAGTGCATTTTTTAGAAGAGGTATTGGAGCCCCGAAAATTTGTTTAGGAGGCTTCATTGATGATAGAAATGGTCGGCACAATGGTTTGGATGAGATATAAATGCATGGAATTAAGAGTGCTCTTAATCAAGGTAAGCCTACCACCAAAAGAGAGTAAATGAAATTCCCAAACTAAAATTTTATTAGATATTTTCTAAATAAGGTCATCAAAAAGATGAGATCTTTTCGCCTTTAAAAGCGAGCCGAGATAATTAATGGGAAGTTGACTATGCTTAAAATTAGTAATTCTGGAGATTTGATTTAGTCTATTGGTAGGAATCTTAGCTGAGGGAATAAAATAACATTTTCTTTCATTAAGGAAGAGTCCACTAACTTTGCCAAAGTCATTTAAGAGATTCTTAATAGTTTTAACATGTTGAAGAGAAGCATTGCGAAGATTATAAAATCATCAAACAAAGCTAATATGAGAGAAACCACCATGACTTTTATAAACTATGTTAGGTTTTTAATGAAAAGATCATTGAGGCTCCTCAAAAGATATTCAACAGCAATGATAAAAAGAGAAGGAGAAAGAGGGTCACCTTGACACAAACTATGGCTCGAAGTAAAGAAACTAAGGGACTCACCATTTATGATAACAGAAAACCAGATGTTAGTGATACAACTTTTTATAAGCTGGATAAAATTATCAGAGAAACCAAACAAATGTATGATTTGAAAGAGAAAATCCCATGAGAGGTTATCAAAGGCTTTAGAGATGTCCAGTTTGAAGAGAATATTACCTCCTCTGAAACATCAATGTCATGAACCGACTCTTGTGCGAGAAGAATATTATCATATATAGCTCTATTTTTAATGAAGCCAGTTTGGTTAGGGGAGATGATTTTAGTTAGCAGGGGGCAAATCCTATTATTAATTAATTTAGTAATGAGTTTTTGGAAAAAAGTTCAAAGACTAATAGGTCTAAAATCACCCCAAGATTTAGGATTGTTGGTTTTGGGAATAATGATAATAGAAGTACTTGCAAAATATCTGGGAATAGGGCTGCCATCAAAGAAATCAATAACAGCATCAACAAGATCAGATTTAATAAAAGGCCAACAATGCTAAAAGAAATGAGTCATAAAACCATCAGGGCCATGAGTCATGATCATCTTTGAGGTACTAATCTTCCGAGGGATGCATAGTGAGCAGATGGTTATCCTCATTGCTAATCATAGAAGGGATTAGATGGGTGTTGGAGGGGGTTTCTAACGATGGATTAGAGTTTAATAAATTTTAAAAGTGATGTATGATAGATTCCTTTATATTATTGTTATCAATTATCCAGCCATCATTAGAGTTCTTAATTTTCTTAATCGAATTTAAAGCTTTCCGTTTATTGCAAATAGCATGGAAATACCGGTGTTTACGTGCCATCGGCAATATGTTTGCTAGCGGCTTTTGACTCCAATAGGTTTCCTCCATATTTTGGTAATTAATCAAGCTATCTTTGGCAATGCTCAACTCATCAAGCTTACTGGGATCAGTTAAGATAGCCTCTTCAAGAGAACAAACCACTTGTTCCATAGCTTTATGATTGGTAAATAGATTTTTAAAAATATGCTTGTTCCACCAATTGAGGTTTTGTTTAAGCCTCTTGAGCTTAAGCCAAAATCAAATCATGCCTTTAACGGAATTATCCGGGTGAACAGGAGCCATCCAATTAGTGAAAACAACATTAATGAAATCTCCATGTTGGGTCCACATATTTTGGAATCTAAAAGGTGAGGGAGTAGAAGGGTTAAGGGGGGAGTTTTGATAGAGATCAAAAGAGGAGCATGATCGGACAAAGTTACGCTCAAATGCTCAGCAGTAAGAGGCCATTGATTGATCCAAAGAGAATTAAAGAGGGTCAAGATCTTTGCTAAAGTCTAGAGTTATGCCAATGTGTAATCGAAAAAATGTCAATCGATTGTAATCTATGATCATATTAGAGTCTTCCATGGAATGGAGGTTAGGAGAACATCCTCCTCCTTTAGAAGCAATGATAGTGTTAAAATCACCCCAAAGCGAGGAAGGAAGGTTCTTAAGTGATTCCACAGGATGTTCCTACCGGCTTTATTACAAGAAGCATAGATAAAGGAACCAAAAGCCAAAAACTCACCTAATGAGATTTTGACATTAACCAATTGATCAAGATCATCGATGATGGAAATGGTGATGGAATTATTCCAAAAACACCACATTTTATTATTAAGATTGAAGAAGAAATTTTGAAATCCAAGCGATCTAGCAACATGGGAAATGTTGGAAGAGTTAATGAAATGCTTAATAATAACAAGAAATTTGATGTTATGAGTGCAATAGAGGCTCCTAACACGGTTGCAGACAAGGAGAGTCCCACAACCCCGAATATTCTAAATAAGAAAATTAATCATAATAAAAAAAACTAGAAAGAAAAAGGTAAGAAAAAGAGGAAACAGAAAAAGGAAGAGAGGAGGACATAATTATTTGTGAGGTGTTAGAGAAGAACATGTAGTTCTAGTGAAGTTATTATTAGTCATTTTGGTTTATAAGATTTTTTTTTAATAACAGTTTGGAAGGGTCTATCAGTATCCAAAGCATCTCAATCAAAGAGATTGGTTTTTGGTATCCAGAGTAGGAGTAGTATCAGTCAATATTTTAGTAGTGGTAATTTCTCCTTCTTTAGTATCAGAGTTAGAATGAGAAATTTGGATTGCCTGAGTATCACTCTGTAGAGAAATAGAAAGGGAGGTTCTCTTAATAGTACAAATATCATTTTCATTGCCATGATGCATATTATTTTGGTTCGACACCAAAGGATCAACATTATTTTGATCCAATATAAGATTCCCATTCAAATTATCATTAATATTCAAATAAAGCAAAGGATTGTCATGAGAAGCCAAATAATTACAAGTAGGAGTAATGCTAGGTAAGTTATCATTAGTTTCTGCACACAACTCAATAGTAGTATTTATACTAAGCTCAGAATGTTTTTCATTAGACAAATTAGTAGGTAATAAAGGGGTAGGTGTAGGAGGGTGAATTCCATTATGAGTAGCTTTAGGAACATAAGCTAACTTATTAGTTTTCCAGTTCCAAGAGAGGTATTAGAATCCTGTGGTCTATTCTTTTTAAGGTTATGGTGTAGCACAAAGCATTCAGAATGATCATGACCATCGATCTTACAGTGAGTGCAAAAGATAGGGAAATTTTCAAATTCTACTTTCTGATTATATTCGAATTTTTCTGATCCGATCCAAACTTCTTTGGGGTATTTTTTGGTAATGTCAATCTCAACCAAGTTATGTGCAACAGATGGTCGAGATCTAGCGGCAGTGGTTTGATCAATTTGAAGGGGTCTATCAAATAGAGCACCAACCGTAAACAGAACTTGGTGAGTAACATAGTGAATTCTCATGTTGGGAAAAGCAAGCCATAAAGGAACAATAGGGGATTCCTCTTTGAGATCAAAAAGGGGGGACCATTTCAAGAGCCGCATTTGACAATTATACACAAAATAGGAGCGATGAGCAAAGACTCGAGAATAATCTAAATCATTTGATAATTGAATGAGGATATATCGAGGATCAATCAGCCCAATAGTGAAGACTCCTGAAAGCTTTAAGTTATGGAAGAATGATCAAATATTATCTAGAGTAGGGCACCTTAGAGAGAATTTACCAACCAAAGAGAACTCAAAAGGCTTAGCTAATTTCTCCACATCACGGTCGAACACATGGGAATCCATGGAATGAGGTTGAAATTAAGTTAACCAAGGCATTAGAGTTAGGGATCTTACCAGAAAGAGTGTCCTTAAAGGACTTGACAGTAGGTGCACTAACGGATGAAATCGGATCCAAAGTACCTTTAGGATCATAAAGTTGGCGATCCAGAGCGGCTTGGCTTGAGAGTGATGCCTCCACCATTGAATGATCTAGAGAGAGTCACATAAGCAACCAAGCTAAGAAAGGAAGCACAACCAAGCAGTAAAATAGCGATCATGGTCGGAGGAGCCCGAAATGCGGCCAAACTATAGAAAATTGCACGGGAACACAAAATTGCAAAAGGGAGTGCAGCCGAGAGGAATCAGAGGGTTTTGTTTAGGTTTGGGTTTACAGTTTAGGGGTTTTGGGTTTATGGTTTAGGGTTTTAAGGTTTAGGGTTTAGGGTTTAGCATTTAGGGTTTAGGGTTTAGGGTTTATGATTTAAGGTTGTAGGTTTAGGGTTTAGAGTTGATTTTAGTTTAGGGTTTAGGGTTTTTATTTTTTTTTAATAGAGAAAAAATTTAGATTCAACATTTCTTCTATTCAATTTCTTCAATCAAGTAACACACCAAATTTTCTAAGACACAAGCGACGACATAGAAAAAATATGAGCACGCATAGAGCAAACCAAAAATCTTTGATCACTAGAACTGTCTCTACTATAAAGACATAGTTCCATAAGTAGCAGATCAGATTAGCCATTCTTTAGTTTCTCTAGTTCCCATCTGAACTACCCTGACCTCTCGAGTAGCGGGATCCACCATCATATCCCTGATCTCTCCCTCTGCCACCACTATGGCTGTAACTTTTGTCGCACCTCCCACCTCCATAACCACCATTGCTCCGACCACCACCTCTATATCCACCAGCACCTCTAGATTGCCCACCACCATTGTGATAATTGCCACCTCCACCTTCGCCTCGACTGCCATATCTAGAATGAACCTAGTTGACTATGATGTTCCTACCATCAAGGTTCTGCCCATTCTTAGGGTTTAAGTTTAGGTTTAGGTTTATTTGGTTTTAGGGTTTAGGTTTATTTTTTAATTTATTTAATTACTTTGGGTTTAGGTTTAGGGTTTAAGGTTTAGGGTTTAGGGTTTAGGGTTTAGGGATTAGGGTTTTGGTTTTATGCTTTTAGGGTTTAGGGTTTAGGGTTAGGGTTTAGGGCTTAGTGTTTAGGCTTTAGCATTTAGGGTTAGTTTAGGGTTTAGTATTTAGGATTTTAGGGTTTAGGTTTTAGGGTTTAGGATTTAGGGTTTGGGTTTAGGGTTTAGGGTTTAGGGTTGTTTAGGGTTTAGGGTTTTTTTTGGTAAAAGTTAGAATTTTATTACCATAAATGGAAAAGATATAATGTCCTTAAAAGAGGTAAGGCTCTAAAATTCTCGCTCTTAGCTACAAGAAACTAGAGAGCTAAACCCCATCTAAGTTCATTAGAAAAGAAAAGAAAATAAAAGCAAATACAACACTCACAAAGCATAAGAGAAAAGACACAGTAAAACTAAAGTAAATCGAAAATAGAAAAGGATGAGTCGAAAAGTTCATGATTCTGTTAAGAAAGCAAGATAAGCAAGATCCATAACAACAATACTTAGGTTGACTGAACAATGACCATTCCCTCTATAAAGTTCCAACATGTAAAGAAAATCTGCCAAACACTACAAGGGCAAAAATCATAGCTAAAAGGGATAAGGATAAAGAGAGGAAAATGAGAGAGTTGAGAAAGAGAAGGCTCAGACTAAGTTAGGATCATCTTAAGGGGCAACAATACATATGTAATGCTACCAGCCAGAGAGAAGAGGTGAGTAACATCAAAGCCATCATAGCCAACATACCCGATACAAGCAATCATCCAGGGCTAGTAGTCCATAGAGTTCCAGATCCATCACCATTAAACAAAGAGAAATCGGCCAACAACTAGCTAGCAGCCATACCATCAAACGAAAACCATAATAGACTAATCATAATAACCTAGAGAGAGGCCAGAATAAAGTTAGAACACCAACAACAACCATTAACCAAATACCCATCCAAGCTCTAAATTAGGGAAAACTAGACCTATCCATCAGCAAGCACCAGACTAATGCTAATTAATAGAGAAACAGCCAACAAAACTAAGATAGGTGCCCTCAAGACAAAGTCCCAACAATAAGCAATCACCAAGCTTAACCAGGGTGAGCAAATCATCAAAAGACAAAACAACCACTCAAAAGGGGTTGAAGGCAGCCACCAACACCAAAAACCAAAAATACCAATCCAAAAGCATCAATAAAGATTCAGCTAGCACAGTAAAAGGCCTTAGGAAATTATCAGGTTTAGATTTTAGGTTTAGGGTTTAGGTTTTAGTTTAGTGTTTATGGTTTTTATTTTTTTAATAGAGAACAAAATTAGATTCAACATTTCTTCTTTTGGTTTCATCAACCAAGTAACACATCATGTTTTCTAAAGCACAAGTGACGACATAGATCAAAAATGAGCCGGCATAGAGCAAATCAAAAATCCTAGAAAACTTAAATCGTCTCTACTATAAAGACATAGTTCTATAAGCAGTAGATCGGATGGAACATTCTTTAATTTCCTTAGTTCCCATCAAAACTACCATTGGATCTCGAGTAGCGAGATCCACCATCATATCCCTTATCTCTCCCTCCGCTACCACCATATGTAACCTTTCGCTCCTCTCCAGCAACCACCTTTTACCACCTCCATATCCACCAACACCTACAAATGCCCCACCACCATTAGGATAACCACTGCCTCCACCTTCGCCTCCACTTCCAGAGCTAGATTGAGCTTGGTTGACAGTGAAGTTCCTGTCGTCAAGGTTATACCCACTCTTAGGGTTTAGGTTTAGGTTTAGGTTTATTAGGTTTTACAGTT
This sequence comes from Cymbidium sinense, assembly GCA_021442155.1. Lineage (NCBI taxonomy): Eukaryota > Viridiplantae > Streptophyta > Magnoliopsida > Asparagales > Orchidaceae > Cymbidium > Cymbidium sinense. The sequence continues at coordinate 13,960,861 of CM038215.1, forward strand.
TAGGTTTATTTTTTAATTTTTTTAGTTACTTTACGTTTAGGTTTAGGGTTTGGGGCTTAGGGTTTAGGGTTTAGGGTTAGGGTATAGGGTTTAGAGTTTAGGATTTTGGGTTTTAAGATTTATGCTTTTAAGGTTTAGAGTTTAGGGTTAGGGTTTAGAGTTTAGGGTTTAATGTTTTTTAGGGTTTAGGGTTTAGGGTTTAGAGTTTAGGATTTAGGGTTCAGGGTTTAAGGTTGTAGGTTTAGGGTTTAGGGCTTAGGGTTTGGTGTTTAGGATTTTGAGTTTATGGTTTTTTTTAATTAAGTAAATCAGCAGGTTTAGGATTATGTAGTATATTTAGTTTATTTTCTATTTATTTTAGTTTACTTTATTTTTATTTTTTTTAGTTTAGTTTTTATTTTAGTTTAGGTTTTATTTTAGTTTATTTTTAGGTTTAAGTTTAGGTTTATTTTTTAGTTGACTTTTATTTTATATTTTAGTTTCTAGGTTTAGCTTTTATTTTTTATTTTTTAGTTAATGATTATGATTTTATTTTATTTTTTTAGGTTTAGGGTTTTGGATTTTATTATAGGTTTATTTTCCTTTATTTTTTTTCTTTAGTTTAGGTTTAGGTTTGGTATAGTTTATTTTAGGTTTAGGTTTAGGTTTAATTTATTTTAGTTTAGTTTAATTTAGTTTAGGTTTAGAATCATTTTATTTTATTTATTTTATTTCTATTTAAGGTTTATGATTTATTTTAGTTTGTGGTTTAGGTTTTATTTTTAATTTAATTTTAGGTTTTATTTTTAAGCTTATTTTTTAAGTTTCAGTTTTTATTTAATTTTTTATTTATTTATTTCAAATTTCTTTTATTTTTTCTTTATGTTTACTTTTTATTTTATTTTGCATTTTTATTTTGAGGTTTATTTAATTTTTTTAGTTTAGTTTTGGTTCTTATTTATTTTATTTTATTTTATTTTTATTTTGAGGTTTAGGTTTAGGCTTTAGTTTCAGTTATTTTATTTTATTTTATATTTTATTTTATTTAGGTTTAGGTTTTTCTATTTATTTCATTTTTAGGTTTTATTTAGTTTCGGTTTAGGTTTCTAGCTTTTTAGGGTTTATGGGTTAGGGCTTAGGGTTTAAGGTTTAGGGTTTATGGTGTAGGGCTTTAGGGTTGAGGGTTTTAGGATTTACTATTAGAGGTTAGGGTTTAGGGTTTAGGGTTTAGTTAGGGTTTAGCATTTTTGAGTTTATAGTTTAGGTTTTACGGTTTAAGGTTTTATGGTGTACGATTTAGAGTTTAGGGTTTAGGGTTTAGTGTTTAGGGTTTATGGTTTAGTGTTTAAGGTTAACTTATGGTTTAGGGTTTGGGTTTTGTTAAGGTTTAGGGTTTAGGGTTGTAGATTTAGGGTTAGTTTTAGGATTTAGGGTTTAGGATTTAGTGTTTACCGCTTAAGGTTTAACATTTTTGGGTTTTATTTTAAAATTAGGTAAACTGGTAGGTTTAGGTTTATTTAGTTTATTTTATATTTTTATTTAGGTTTATTTTTAATTTTTATTTGGTTTAGATTACTTATTTTATGTTTATTAATTTTAGTTTAGTTTTTTTATTTTAGTATATTTTTTAAGTTTAGGTTTAGGTTTATGTTTATTTTTTAGTTTAGTTTTATTTTATCTTATTCTTTAGGTTTAGGTTTATTTTTTATTTTTAGGTTTAGATTTTGGTTTTTATTTTATTTTTTTAAGACTACATTTTAGGTTTTTAATTTATGTTTATTTTTAGGTTTTATTTTTTAGTTTAGGTTTAGGTTTATTTTTAGTTAAGTTTATTTTATTTAGTTTAGGTTTAGGTTTTATTTATTTTAGTTTAAGTTTAGGTTTATTTTATTTTTATTTTAGGTTAAGGATTTTTTCTTTAGTTGAGGATTTAGGTTTTACTTTTTATTTATTTTTAGGTTTAATTTTTTAGGTTTAGGTTTTTATTTAGTTTTTATTTTATTTTATTTTTGGTTTATTTGGTTTTTATTTTACATTTAGTTTTTATTTTATTTATGTTTTTGATTCTTATGTTTATTTTATTTTCAAGCTTATTTGGTTTTTACTTATTTTATTTTAGCTTTTTTATTAGTTTATTTTTTTTAATTTTAGGTTTTCGTTCAGGTTTTTAGTTTATTTTATTTTTTATTTTATTTATGTTTAGGTTTTTTATATATTTTATTTTTAGGTTTTATTTAATTTAGGTTTAGGCTTTTAGGTTTTTAGGTTTTTAGGGTTTAATGTTTAGGATTTAGGGTTTACGGTTTAGGTTTTAGGGTTTAGGGTTTTCAGGTTTATGATTTAGGGTTTAGTGTTTTGGCTTTAGGATTTAGGGTTTTTTTAGTTTACGGTTTAGCGTTTGGGGTTTTTTTGATAAAAAAAATTAAATAAACCGGTAGGTTTAGGTTTATTTAGTTTATTTTTTATTTATTTTATTTTATTTTATTTTTTATTTTAATTTATGTTTATTTTTAATTTTTATTTATTTTAGTTTATTTTTGTTCATTTAGGTTTTAATTTTAGTTTATTTTTAGGGTTTAGGTTTGGTTTCGGTTTATTTTTTTGTTGTGTTTTATTTTAATTTTATTTTTTAGGTTTAGGTTTTATTTTTAATTTTTATGTTTAGATTTAGGTTTAGGTTTTTATTTTATTTTTTTTAAGTTTAGGTTTTATGTTTTTATTTTAGTTTACTTTATTTTAGTTTAGGTTTAGGTTTATTTTATTTTATTTATTTTATTTTTATTATAGGTTTAGGTTTTATTTTTTATTTTAGGTTTTATTTTTTAGGTTTATGATTTTATTTAGTTTTTGTTTTATTTTATTTTAGGTTTATTTTAGGTCTATTTTATTTTTATTTTATGTACAAGTTTTATTTTATTTAAGTTTTCGATTCTTAAGTTTATTTTAGGCCTATTTTGGGTTTTATTTATTTTAGTTTAGTTTATGTAAGCTTATGTTTCGATCTATATTATTTTGTTTATCTTATGATTAGGTTTTTTTACTTTAGGGAATAGTTTTTTTAGGTTTTTTTTTAAGTTTATTTTTTTAGGTTTAGGATTTATTTAGTTTTTATTTTATTTTATTTAATTATTTTTTTATTTTACTTTTTATTTTATTTATTTAGGTTTTTTATTTTTAGGCTTATTTTATTTTTTTAGTTTAGTTTAAGTTTTTATTTATTTTATTTTAGATTAGTTTATATTTTTTATTTTATTTTATTTTTAGGTTTAGGTTTTAGTTTAAGTTTTTTTTTAATTTTATTTTAAGTTTTATTTAGCTTAGGTTTTGGTTTTTAGGATTTTAGGGTTTAGGGTTTAGGGTTTTAGGTTTTAGGGTTAATTTTACGATTTATGGTTTTACGGTTTGGGCTTTTTCTTTTATTTTTCATTTTATTAAAATAATTAAACTAATTGGTTTGTGTTCACTTTGTTTATTTATTTTTTTATTTTAGTTTAGTTTAGTTTATTTTTGTTTATTTAGGTTTATATTTATTTTTATTTAGCTTAATTTATCTATTTTAGCTTTTTTATTTTAATTTAAGTTTTTTATTTCAGATTATTATTTAGGTTTAGGTATAGCTTTATTTTTCAGTTAAGATTTATTTTTATTTTATTTTTTAGGTTTAGGTTTTATTTTTTAGTTTTAGGGTTAAGTTTAGGTTATAATTTTATTTTTAGGTTTAGGTTGTTTATATTTAGGTTTACTTGTCAATTTAGTTTTATTTTTTTAATTTTCTAGGTTTAGATTTTATTTTTTATTTTTAGGTTTAGGTTTAGGTTTTAGGTTGGGGTTTTAGGTTTTTATTTTAAGTTTAATTTTTTAGTTTAGGGTTAGGTTTATTTTTAGTTTATTTTTATTTTATTTAGTTTAGGTTTAGGATTATTTTTTTATTTTAAGTTTAGATTTTTTTTTAGTTTAGGGTTTAGGATTCATTTTTTATATATTTTCAGGTTTGTTTTTTAGTTTTAGGTTTTTATTTTATTTTATTTTAGGTTTATTTTTGGTTTATTGTATTTTTATTTTATGTTTAGTTTTTAAGTTATTTAGGTTTACTTTTCGTAAGTTTATTTTGGGTCTATTTTGGGTTTTATTTATTTTACTTTAGTTTATTTTAGTTTAGGTTTTGGTTTATTTTATTTTGTTTATTTTATGTTTAGGTTTTCTTTAGTTTATAGAATATGTTTTATTTTTTTTAGGATTTATTTTAGGTTTATTTTTTGTAATTTTAGGCTTTATTTAGTATAATTTTTTTTTATTTTAGGTATTTCTTGTTTTACATTTAGTTTTTATTTTATTTAGGTTTTTTATTTTTAGGTTTATTTTATTTTTTTTGGTTTTGTTTAGGTTTTTATTTATTTTATTTTAGATTTGTTTTTATTTTTTATTTTATTTTATTTTTAGGTTTATGATTTAGTTTAGGTTTATGTTTTAGGTTATTATTATTGCTTATTATTATTATTATTATTATTTAGTTTAGTTAGTTAGTTTACTCATTATATTATTATTAGTTTAGTTTATTAGTTTTTTTATTAGTTTATTAATTTATTAGTTATTAGTTTATTAGTTATTAGTTTTAGGTTATTAGTTATTTCTTATTAGTTTTATTTAGTTTATTATTAGTTTTAATTTTTTTAATAGTTATTATTAGGTTTTTAGTTTATTATTTATTAGTTTATTTAAGTTTTATTAGTTAGTTATTAGTTAGTTTTTGTTTAGTTTTATTTTTATTTTATTAGTTTTATAGTTATTGTTTAGTTATTATTATTAGTTTTATTAGTTTAGTTATTAGTTATTTTACTTTAGTTTAGTTTGTTATTATTAATTTTATTATTATTAGTTTTATTAATTTAGGTTTTGGGGTTTAGTGTTTAGTTTATTTAGTTTATTTATTATTATTATTATTATTATTATTATTACTATTTTATTATTATTATTATTATTATTATTATTATTATTTTATTATTATTATTATTATTATTAGTTTTAGTTAGTTTACTTAGTTTAGTGTTTAGTTTAGTTTAGTTTTAGCTATTTATTATTTAGTTTATTATTATTATTATTAGATTAGTTTAGTTAGTTTTAATGTTATTAGGTTTATTATTATTTAGATTTTTTTAGTTATTATTAGTTTTTAGTTTAGTTTATTTTTTATTGTTATTAGTTATTACTTTATTAGTTTAGTTAGTTTTAGTACTTTATAATTATTATTTAGTTTATAATGTTTATTTATTATTATTAGGTTTTGTTTAATTATTTAGGTTTAATTTATTATTTAGTTTATTATTAGTTTAGTTAATTATTGTTATTATTATTATCTTAGTTATTAGTTTTATTTAGTTTAGTTTATTATTAGTTTATTAGTTTAGTGTTAGTTGTTATTAGTTATTTTATTTTAGTTTATTAGTTTTTTGAGTTTTATTTTTAGTTTTAGTTATTATTATTTAGTTAGTTTATTATTAGGTTTAGTTAGTTTATTAGTTTAGTTTAATTATTAGTTAGTTATTAATATTAGTTATTTATTAGTTATTTATTCAGTTTATTAGTTATTAGTTTTAGTTTACTTAGTTTAGTTATTTGATTTAATTTTATTATTAGTTAGTTATTTATTAGGTTAATTATGTTTAGGGTTTAAGTTTATTAGTTAGTTATTATTATTAGTTAATTATTTATTATTATTTAGCTTAGTTAGTTTATTAGTTTTGTTTTGGTTTTTAGTTTAGGTTTAGTTTAGTTGTTATTAGTTTTATTAGTTTAGTTTATTTTTTATTAGTTTATTAGTGGGGCTCTTTTGTTTATGTTTAATTTAGTTATTAGTTTAGTTAGTTTTTATTATTATTAATTTATTTATTTTTTGTTATTATTTAATTAGTTTAGTTTAATTAGTTTTACTATTTTTTGCTTTAGTTTATTATTAGTTTTTTGTTTATTATTAGTTTATTATTTTTAGTTTTTATTTATTAGTTTTAGTTTTAGTTAGTTTTGTTTCGCATTTTATTAGTTTATTTTTAGTGTTTATAGTTTAGGGTTTAGGGTTTCGAGTTTAGGGTTTTAGGGTTTAGGGTTTAGGGTTTAGGGTTTAGGGTTTAGGGTTTAGGGTTAATTTTAGGGCTTAGCATTTAGGGTTAGTTTAGGGTTTGGGGTTGTAGTTTTAGGGTTTAGAGTTTATGTTTTAGGATTAGAGTTCAGGTTTTAGTTTAGGGTTTAGGGTTTTTAGTTTTTTTTTAACAGAGTACATATCCACATTCGACATTTCTTCTTTTTATTTTATCAGCCAAGTAACACACCAAGTTCTCTAAGTCATAAGCGACGACATAAATAAAAAATGAGCACACAGAGCAAATCAAAAATCCTAGAAAACTAGAATCGTCTCTACTGTAAAGTCACCATTTCGTAAGCAGCAGATCGGATTGACCATTCTTCAATTTCTTTAATTCCCATCAGAACCACCTCGGCCTCTCGAGTAGCGGGATCCACCATCATATACCCAATCTCTCGCTCCACCACCTCCACGAATGAAACCTCCGTCCCTCCTCCTACCTCCATAACCACCACTGCTCCAACCACCACCTCCATATCCACCAGCACCTCCAGATCCCCCACCACCACTCCGATAAATGCCACCTCCGCCTTCTCCTCCACTACTAGATCTAAACTGAGCCTGGTGGACGATGATGTTCCTGCCATCAAGGTTCTGCCCATTATTATGGTTTAAGTTTAGGTTTAAGTTTATTAGGTTTTAGGATTAAGGTTTATTTTTAAATTTATTTAGTTACTTTAGGTTTAGGTTCAGGGTTTGCGGTTTAGGGTTTAAGGTTTAAGGTTAGGATTTAAGGTTAAGGGTTTTAAAATTTATGCTTTTAGGGTTTAGGGTTTAGGGTTAGGGTTTAGGGTTTAGGGTTTAGGGTTTAGGGTCTAGAGTTTAGGAATTAGGGTTTAAGGTTTTTTAGGGTTCAGAGTTTAGGGTTGTAGGTTTAGTTTTGTAGGTATAGGGGTTAAGGTTACTTTTGTTGTTTAGGGTTTTTTTTTAATTAAGTAAACTAGTAGGTTTATGTTTATTCGCTTTATTTATTTTATTTTATTTTATATTTTTATTTAGGTTTATTTTTTTGTTTTTTAATATAGTTTATTTATTTTAGGTTTATTTATTTTTGTTTAGGTTTTTTATTTTAGTTTATTTTTTAGGTTTAGGTTTATGTTTAGGTTTATTTTTTAGTTGAGTTTTTTTTTTTCTTTTAGGTTTAGGTTTTATTTTATATTTTAGGTTTAGGTTCAGGTTTTTATTTTATTTTTTTAGGATTAGGTTCAAGATTTTTATTTTAGCTTTATTTTTAAGTTTTATTTTTTTAGCTTAGGTTTAGGTTTACTTTAGTCGACTTTTATTTTTATTTTATTTTATTTGTTTAGGTTTTATTTTTAATTTGTAGGTTTAGGTTTAGGTTAAGGCTATTCTTTTATTTTTTCAGGTTTAGGTTTAGTTCTATTTTTAGTTTATTTTATTTTATTTAGTTTAGGTTTATGTTTAAGTTTAGTTTATCTTATGTTTAGGTTTAGTTATTATTTATTTTAGTTTATTTTAGGTTTATTTTATTTTTTTATTTTTATTTTATTTTTTTAATTTAGGCTCTAGGTTTTATCTTTTATTTATTTTTAGGTTTATTTTTTAGATTTAGGTTTTTATTTAGTTTTTATTTAATTTTATTATAGTTTTATTTTATTTTTATTTTACATTTAGTTTTTATTTTATTTAGATTTTATAATTCTTGGGTTTATTTTATTGTTAAGTTTAGTTTATGTTTTTATTTATCTTATTTTAGTTTATTTTTATTTTTAATTTAATTTTATTTTTAAATTTAGGTTTAGGTTTTAGTTTATGTTTTTAATTTATTTTAATTTTTTATTTAGGTTTAGGATTTCTTATTTATTTTATTTAGTTTAGGTTTAGGTTTTTAGGTTATTATGTTTTTTGGGTTAGGGTTTAGGGTTTAAGGTTTTAGAGTTTAGGGTTTAAGGTTTTAGGCTTTAGGGTTTAGGGTTAGGGTTTAGGGTTTAGGGTTTAGTGTTTAGGCTTTAGGGTTTATGGTTTTAAGGTTTAGTGTTTAAGGTTTAGGGTTTAGGGTTTAGGGTTAGCTTAGGGTTTAGGGTTAGTTTAAGGTTTAGGATTTAGGGTTTAGTGTTTGTTTAGGGTTTAGGGCTAAGGGTTCTCGGGTTTTAGGGTTTAGTGTTTAGGGTTTAGGGTTTAAGGTTTAGGCCTAGTTTTAGTGTTTGGGGTTTAGGGTTTAGGGTTTAGGATTTAGGGTTTAGGTTTAGGCTTTATGGTTTAGGAGTTTTTTTTAAAATTAAGTAAACCAATAGGTTTAGGTTTATATAGTTTATTTTTTCTCTTTAAGTTTATTTTTATTTTTATTTAGTTTAGTTTATTTTTTTGAGGTTTAATTATTTTAGTTTAGGTTTTTTATTTTAGTTTATTTTTTTAGGCTTAGGTTTTGGTTTATGTTTATTTTTAGTTTATTTTATTTTTATTTAATTTTAGGTTTAGGTTTTATTTTTTTTATTTTGGGTTTAAGTTTAGGTTTTATGTCTTTATTCAAGGTTTATTTTTTGGGTTTCATTTTTTTAGTTTAGGTGTAGGTTTATTTTTAGTTTATTTTATTTCTTTATTATTTTAGGGTATAGGTTTAGTTTATTTTAGATTTAGGTTTAGGTTTTATTTATTTTAGTTTAGTTTTAGATTTATTTTATTTTGTTGAGGTTTAGGTTTTTTTAGTTTAAGGTTTACATTTTATTTTGTAGGTTTTATTTTTTATGTTTATTTTTTAAGGTTTAGGTTTTTATTTTATTTTATATTAGGTTTATTTAATTTTTGTTTTATGTTTAGTTTTTATTTTATATAGGTTTATTTTATTTTATGTTTTGGTCTTTATTTATTTAATTTTAGTTTAGTTTTTATTTTTATTTTATTTTATATTTAGGTTTAGGTTTAGATTTTAATTTAGATTTTATATTATTGTAATTTTTTTTAGGTTTAGTTTTTTTTAATTTCTTTATTTTTAGTTTTTATTTAGTTTAGGTTCCTTTAGGTTTTTAGGGTTTAGGGTTTAGGGTTTAGGGTTTAGGGTTAGGGTTTAGGGTTTATGGTTTAGGGTTAGTCTATGGTTTAGGGTTTATGGTTTTGGGGTTTAGGGTTTATGGTTTGGGGTTTAGGTTTAGGATTTAGGTTTAGGGTTTAGGGTTTAGGGTTTAGGTTTTAGTTTATGGTTTAGGGTTTAGTGTTTTAGGATTTAGTTTAGGTTTAGGGTTTTTAGGGTTCAAGTTGTAGAGTTTAGGTTTTAGGTTTAGGGTTCATGTTTTAGTTTAGGGTTCAGGGTTTTCGGTTTTTTTTAATAAAGAATAAATTTAGATTCAACATTTCTTCTTTTATAATTCATCAACCAAGTAACACACTAAGTTTTCTATGACACAAGAAACAAATAGTTCAAAAATGAGCACGCATATAAAAATCCAAAATCTTAGATAACTAGAACCGTCTCTACTGCAAAAACACAGTTCCATAAGTAGTAGATCAGATTGGACGTTCTTTAATTTCTCCAGTTCCCATTAGAACCACCACGACCTCTCTAGCGGCTCCACCATATCCATCTCTCCCCCCACTACTACAACATCTGTAACCTCCGTCGCTCCTCCCACCACCATTACCTCCACTACTCCGACCACCACCTCCATATCCACCAGCACGTCCAGATCCCCCACCACCCACCGTGATAATCGCCACCTCCACCTTTGCCTCCACGGCCTGATCTAGACTGATCCTGGTTGACGGTCATGTTCCTGCCATCAAAGTTCTGCCCATTCTTAGGGTTTGTGTTTAGGTTTAGGTTTATTAGGTTTTAGGGTTTAGGTTTATTTTATAATTTATTTAGTTACTTTAGGTTTAGGTTTAGGGTTTGGGGTTTAGGGTTTAAGGTTTAGGGTTAGGGTTTAGGATTTAAGGTTTAAGGTTTATATTTCAGGGGGGGTTTAAAGTGTTAGTCTTTATGTTTTTACAGTTTTACATTTATGGTTAGGGTTTAGGCTTTAGGGTTTAGTGTTTTTTCGGGTTTAGGGTTTAGGGTTTAGGGCTTAGGGTTTAGGGTTTAGGATTTAGGGTTTAAGGTTAGATTTTCTTTTAAAATAAAAAATTAAGTAAACTAGTAGGTTTAGGCTTATCTAGTATATTATTATTTTTTAATTATTTTAGTTTACTTTATTTTCTAGTTTTATTTAGGTTTATTTTTTATTTTTATTTATTTTAGTTTTTTTTTTGGTTTAATTATTTTAGTTTAGGTTTTTTATTTTAGTTCATTTCTTAGGTTTATGTTTAGGTTTAAGTTTATTTTTTAGTTGAGTTTTTTATTTTAGGTTTAGGTTTTATTTTTTATTTTTAGGTTTAAGTTTTTATTATATTTTTTAGGTTTAGGTTTTAGGTTTTTATTTTATGTTTATTTTTAGTCTTTATTTTTTAGTTTAGGTTTAAGTTTATTTTAGTTTCTTTTATTCTATTTAGTCTAAGTTTAGTTTAGGTTGAGTTTATTTTAAGGTTAGGTTTAGGTTTTATTTATTTTAGTTTAGGTTTAAGTTTATTTATTTTATTTATTTTATGTTTATTTTAGGTTTAGGTTTTATTTTTATTTATTTTTTAGGTTTAGGTTTTTATTCTAATTTATTTAAGGTTTATTATATTTTTATTTTACATTTATTATTAATTTTATTTAAGTTTTTTTTCTTAGGTTTATTTTATCTTTTAGTTTAGTTTAGTATTTTATTTATTATATTTTACTTTATTTTTACTTTTTTATTTTATTTTATTATTAGGGATAGGTCTATATTTTAGTTTAGGTTTTTATTTTGTTTTATTTTATTATTATATTTAGGTTTAGGTTTTATATTTATTTTATTTTTATGTTTTTAGGTTTTTAGGGTTTAAGCTTTAGGGTTTAGGGTTTAGAGTTTAAGGTTTAGGGTTTAGGGTTTTACGTTTAGGTTTTTAGCATTTAGGGTTTATTGTTAGTGTTTAAGGTTTAGGATTTAAGGTTTAGTGTTTAAGTTTTAGGGTTAGTGTTTTTATGGTTTAGGGTATAGTGTTTAAGGTTAGCTCAGGGTTTAGGGTTAGTTTAGGCTTTAGGGTTTAAGGTTTAGGGTTTAGGCTTTAAGGTTTAGAGTTTTTAGGGTTTAAGTTTAGGGTTTAGGGTTTAGGGTTTAGGGTTTTCAGAGTTTAGGGTTAGCTTTAAGTTTAGGTTTAGTTTAGGGTTTAGTGTTTAAGGTTTAGGGATTAGGGGTTTAGGGTTAGTTTAGAGTTTAGGGTTTATAGTTTTAAAGTTTAGTGTTTAGGGTTTTCTAGGGTTTAGGGTTTAGGTTTAGAGTTTAGGGTTAGTTTATAGTAGGTTTAGGGTTAGTTTAGGGATTAGGATTTGGGATTAGAGTTTAGGGTTTTGGGTTTTGGGTTTAGGGTTTTAAAAAAAAAATTAATTAAGCTGGTAAGTTTAGGTTTATTTAATTTATTTTTATCTAGTTTCATTTATATTACTTTATTTTTTTACTTAGGTTTTTATTTTTATTTTTATTTAGGTTTAAGTTTATTTATTTTAGTTTAGGTTTTTTATTTTAATTTTTTTTTGGATTATGTGTAGGTTTATGATTATTTTTTAGTTTGGTATATTTTTAATTTTATTTTTTAGGTTTAGGTTTTATTTTTTATTTTTAGGTTTTTATTTTATTTTTTTAGATTCAGGTTTTAGGTTTTTATTTTGGGTTTATTTTTATGTTTTATTTTTTAGTTTAGGTTTAGGTTTATTTTTAATTTATTTTATTTTATTTAATTTACAGTTTAGCTTTAGTTTATTGTAGGTTTAGGTTTAGGTTTTCTTTATCTTAGTTTAGTTTATTTTAGCTTAGGTTTAGATTTATTTTATTTTGTTTATTTTAGGTTTAGGTTATATTTTTTATTTATTTTTAGGTTTTATTTTTAGATTTATTTTTTTGGTTTAAATTTTTATCAATTTTTTATTTTATTTTATTTTAGGTTTTTTTATGTTTATTTTATGTTTGGGTTTTATTTTAGAGTTTAGGGTTTTTTAGTTTAGGGTTTAGGGTTTAGGATTTAGGGTTTAGGGTTTAGGTTAGTTTAAGGTTTAGGATTTAGGGTTAAGGGTTTAGGTTAGTTTCGAGTTTAGGATTTAGGTTAGTTTAGCCTTTAGGATTTAGGGTTTATGTTAGTTTAGGGTTTAGGATTTAGGGTTTAGAGTTTAGGGTATAAGGTTTAGGGTTCAGGGTTAGGGTTTCAGAGTTTTTAGGGTTTAGGTTTTGTTTAGGGTTTAAAATATTTTTTAATAGAGAAGAAATTTAGATTCAACATTTCTTCTTTTCGATTTCAACAACCAAGTAGTAGGCCAAGTTTTTTAGGATACAAGTGACATACATAAAAATGAGACGCATAGAGTAGATCAAATACCCTGATAAGAATTGTCTCTACTATAAAGACCCAATTCCATAAGCAGCAGATCGGATCAACCGTTCTTTAGTTTCTTTAGTTCCCATCAGACCACCCTCACCTCATGAGTAGCAGGATCCTGCATCATATCTCTAATCTATCCCTCTGCCACCACCACGGTTGTAGCCTTAGTCACTCCTTTCGCCTCCATAACCACCATCTCCATATCCACTAGCACCTCCAAATCCATTAGCACCTCCAGATCCTCCACCTCCAGATCCTGCCTCCATAACCACCTCCTCCATATCCACCATCATATCCACTTGGTCTTCCAGTAGGGTTAGGATTTAGGGTATTGTTTTTAGGCTTTAGGGTTTGGGGTTTTTAGATTTTAGGGTTTAGGGTTTTGGGATAGCTTTGGGTTTAGGGTTAGTTTAGGGTTTAGTGTTTAGGTTTAAGGTTTAGGGCTTAGTGTTTAGGTTTATGGTTTAGGGTTTAGGGTTTGGGTTTAGGGTTTAGGCTTTTATGGTTTGAGGTTGTTTAGAGTTTAGGATTTAGAGTTTAAGGTTTAGGGTTTAGGGTTTACGGTTTAGGGTTAGGGTTTAGGGTTTATGGTATTTATTTATTTATTTATTTTTTTAATTTTTTTAAATTAAGTAAATCAATAAGTTTTGGTTTATTTGGTTTATTTAGTTTAGTTTTTGTTTATTTTAGTTTATTTTCTTTTTTATTTTTATTTAGGTTCATTTTTTATTTAGTTTAGTTTATTTACTTTAAGTTTATTTATTTTAGTGTAGGTTTTTTTTATTTTAGTTTATTTTTGAAGTTTAAGTTTAGGTTTAAGCTTATTTTTTAGTTTAGTTTTATTTTTAGTTTATTTTTTAGGTTTAGGTTTTATTTCTTACCTTTAGGTTTTGGATTAGGTTTTTATTTTTTTTTTAGGTTTAGGTTTTAGATTTTTATTTTAGGTTTATTTTTATGTTTAATTTTTTAGTTTAGGTTTAGGTTTATTTTTAGTTTATTTTATAATATTTAGTTTAGGTTTAGGTTTAGGTTTTATTTATTTTAGGTTTAGGTTTAGGTTTTTTTATTTTACTTTAGGTAATTTTAGTTTTTCTTTATTTTATTTTGCTTATTCTATTATTATTTTTGGTTTAGGTTTTTTTTTACTATAAGTTTACATTTTAGGTTTAGGTTTTTTTTAGTGTTTATTTTATTATATTTTATGTTTTATTTATATTTATTTTAGGTTTAGCTTTTATTTTATTTAGTTCTTTTTAGTTTTAGGTTTATTTTATATTTAAGTTTAGTTTAGGTTTTTATTTATTTTATTTTAGTATAGTTTTTATTTTTTATTTTATTTTAGTTTTAGCTTTAGGTTTAATTTTACTTTTAGGTTTAGGGTTTAGTTTAAGTTTTTATTTTATTTTATTATTTTATAATATTTAGGTTTAGGTTTTCTTATTTATTTTATTTTTTATTTATTTAGTTTAGTTTAGGTTTAGGTTTTGGTTTTAGGGTTTAAGGTTTAGGATTTAGGGTTTAGGGTTTAGGTTGAGGTTTAGGGTTAGGGTTTTAGTTTTTAGGATTAGGTTTAGGTTTAGTTTAGTTTAGGTTTAAGTTTATTTGATTTAGGATTTAGGTTTTAGGTTTTAGGTTAAGTTTAGTTTAAGTTTATTTAGTTATTTAGGTTAGGGTTGATTTATTAAGTTAGATTAGGATTTAAGTTTAAGTATTAAGTTAGGTTTAAGTTTAGTTTAATTTAGGAGTTTTAAGTTTAGATTTAGAGTTTAGTTTAATTTAGAGTTAGTTTAAGTTTAAGGTTTAGTTTAGAGTTTTGGGAGTTTAGGGTTTAGGTTAGTTTAGGTTTAGGTTTAGGTTTAGGTTTAGGTTTAAGGTTTAAGGTTTAGTGTTTTAGGGTTTAGCATTTAGGGTTAAGGGTTTATGGTATAGGGTTAAGGGTTGTGGGTTGTGGGTTTAGGGTTTAAGGTTTATGGTTTAAGGTTTAGGGTTTAAGGTTTAGGGTTTAGAATTTATAGTTTAGGGTTTTTAGGGTTTAGGGTTTATGATTTGGGATATAAGGCTTTAGGTTTTATGGTTTAGGGTTTAGTGTTTAGCATTTTAGGGTTTAGGATTTAAGGTTTAGGGTTTTTTTTTTGGAAACCCCATGTAGGGGTATTTCATTGCCACAAAAAGAGGGATACAAGATCCTTAAAGGGGATAAACTCCAGAACTACTGCTCAAAGAGCTACAATCAGCCTAAGGAGTAAATTCCCTATCTAAGTACATCCAAAAGCAAAAGAAGACATTAAAGCAATCAAAAGATGCAAGTGGATTAACATAATAAGCCAAAGGAAGATTAGGACCAATGCTCTGGAGGATGTGAGAATGCATGATAATATGGAGCAAACCTACAAGAGGACAAGAGAGAATCACCTGCAAAATTGTAATAAGAATGAGATTAGAATAGTTAAGGTAATACAGACAAAAGGATAAATGAAAACAACATAAGCTGAGAATGATAGTAAGGAATTGTGATAGAGAATGCTCAGGCTCAGTCACACCAAGTTGGGGTAGATGCAAATATGAGCATCCAAACTTTAGCAGAAGGGTTACATCGCAAGAGCTACTACCAAACCAAAATGGAGTGAGATCATCACAGCCATCATAGCCAACAAACCTGTGAGGAGATAATAGCCAGTTGTTGAAAGTCTTGTGAGCTTTATTACCTGCAAACCTAAATAAAACCATATCTAATATAGAGAGGAAATTGCAAAGAGCTGAAGGATAAGGTGTCCCATTCAAGAAAAGCATCATCAATATAGTCACCCTGACATGAGAATACATAAACATATGAGAATGAAACATCTTTGCCAGAACCTCATGAAAAGTCATATCCAAGAACATAAAAAAGCCATCATATAATCCCTCCATAGGAAAACAACAGTGGAGGCAACTTGTTGAAATCCTGCTAATCAAGTCAATGAGCCTATAATTAACACCATCCCAAACATATGATATATATATGAATCTTTCAGGGCAGGAAACAACCCCTTATTAATATCCATATTAGTAATTGGGAAAAAGCAATTGTAAAGGAAGGCGACATGTAACACGGAAATAGACAGCTACCAAAATAGCATGAAGTAAAGACAGTCAGAGCTATAGCTCTAGTCAGGGCTTAAGGTTTAGGGTTTAGGATTTAAAGTTTAGTGCTTAGGGTTTATGGTTTTTAGGGTTTAGGTTTTAAGTTTAGAATTTAGGTTTTAGTTTAGGGTTTAGGGTTTAAGGTTTTTTTTAATAGAGAACAAATTCATATTCAACATTTCTTTTTTTCGATTTCACCAACCAAGTAGCAGACCAAGTTTTCTAAGACACAAGCGATGACATAGAAAAAAATGATCACGCATAGAGCAAAACCCTAGATAGCTAGAACTATCTCTATTGTAAAGACACTAATCCATAAGTACCAGATTGGATCATCCATACTTCAGTTTCTCTAGTTCCCATCACCACTACTCCGGCCACCACCTCCATATCCATCAGCACCTCCAAATCCCCCACCACCATAGCGATAATCGGTGCCTCCATCTTTTCCTCCACTATGAGATCTAGACTGAGCTAAGTTGATGTCGATGTTCCCGTTAAGGTTCTGCCCATTATTAGGGTTTAGGTTTAGGTTTTGGTTTTGGTTTATTATGTTTTAGGGTTTATGTTCATTTTTTTATTTATTTAGTTTCTTTAGGTTTAGGTTTAGCATTCAGGGTTTAGGGTTAGGGATTGAGGATTAAGGTTTAGGGTTTAGGGTTTAGGGTTTTATGATTTAGGTTTTAGGGTTAGGGTTTAGGGATTAGAGATTAGGGTTTAGGGTTTAGGGTTTAGTGTTTTGGCTTTAGTATTTAAGGTTTTAAGGTTTAAGGGTTAGCTTAAGGATTAGGAATAGTTTATGGTTTAAGCTTTAGGGTTTGGTGTTTTGGGGTTTAGGGTTTAGTGTTGTCGATTTAGGGTTTAGGGTATAGGGTTTACTATTTAGGATTTAGGGTTTAAGATTTTTTTTAAACTAAGTAAACTGATAGGTTTAAGTTAACTTAATATATTTAGTTTATTATTATTAAACTTAGTTTACTTTATTTTATTTAATTTCATTTTATTTGTTCTTTTAATTTAGGTTTTTAATGTTTTTTTGTTTAGTTTTAGGTTTATTTTTTAGTTGAGTTTTATTTTATTTTTAGGTTTAGGTTTAGGATTTTATTTTATTTTTTCAGGTTTAGGTTTTAAGATTTTATTTTAGGTTTATTTTTTGGTTTTATTTTTTAGTTTAGGTTTAGGTTTATTTTTAGTTTATTTTATTTTATTTAGATTTGGTTTAGGTTTAGGTTTAGTTTATTTTAGGTTTAGGTTTAGGTTTTATTTATTTTAGTTTAGTTTATTTTAATTTAGGTTTAGGTTTATTTTATTTTGTTTATTTTACTTTTATTTAAGGTTTAGGTTTTGTTTTAGTTTAGGGTTTAGATTTTATTTTTTATTTATTTTTAGGTTTATTTTTTAGGTTTAGGTTTTTATTTAGTTTTTATGTTATTTTATTTTAAGTTTAATTTATTTATGTTTTGGGTATAGTTTTATTTTATTTAGGTTTTTATTCTTAGAGTTATTTTATTTTTTCATTTAGTTTAGGATTTTATTTATTTTATTTTAGTTTATTTTATTATTTTTATTTTATTTTTAGGTTTAGGTTTTAGTTTAGATTTTTATTTTATTTTATTTTTTATTTTATTTAGGTTTTGGTTTTTTATTTATTTGATTTTTAGGTTTTATTTAGTTTTTTATTTCTAGGTTAGGTTTAGGGTTTAGGGTTTAGGGCTTAGGTTTAGAGTTTAGGGTTTTTTTTAAAGAAAACCCATAGAGGGGAGAATTTTATTACCACAAATAAAGGAGTACAAGTTCCATAGGAGGGGGAAATTTTGTTAATTACCGCTCAAAGTGCTACATTCAGCCAAGAGAGAAAAGTCCCCTATATAATACAACAAAAGCAAGGAAATGAAAACCTAAGCAAAAGGAATAAAAGACCAAAAAATAACTAAGCAACAACATAGTAAATAGGAGGATCAGCCAAAGCCCACTACTAGAATCAGAAGTCTTTTGAGAGTTGCATAATCCACATCTAGGATCCGAAACCTACAAAGAACCTGTAAAAGAATCTTGTAAGCAAATAGAAGATGTAATTATCATAGCTAGAGAAAATCAAGCTTAAGCACATAATAAAGAGCAATATAAGATAAAATTTCAAATAAGGCTCAGGCTCATTCACCTTCATCTTAAGGGGCAACCATAAATGTGAGCATCCAGACTT
The DNA here is from genome assembly GCA_021442155.1 of Cymbidium sinense. Lineage (NCBI taxonomy): Eukaryota > Viridiplantae > Streptophyta > Magnoliopsida > Asparagales > Orchidaceae > Cymbidium > Cymbidium sinense. The sequence goes on from CM038215.1 coordinate 13,978,692, forward strand.
CAAAAGAAGGGTTACAGTCACATATGCTACTACCAACCAAAAGATAATAAGGAAATCATCCCAACCATCATCACCCACTTACCTCAACGAAGGCAATCTGCCAAAGAGTGAAAGTCAACAATTCTCTAGTACCTACTACCCAAACAACAAAAATAGCTAGCCCACAAATTACCCAGTCGACTAAAGGTAACCAAGCCCAAAAGGAAGTAACATCAACAAAACCACCACAATAGAAATGAAAGAAAAGTTGCCAAGATTTTACCCAGAAAGCAAAGCCACCACAAATAGAAACCAAACCCACTAGTGTCACCAGACAACTACAAGCAACAGCCCAAAACCAAAACATCAACCTACAACTAGCACCAAGAAACCAGCAATTCCAAACCAGATTAGAGAACAAGGCCAACACTAACAGCAACCACCAGTCCAACCCAGACATTAGAGGCAAGAAATAAAAAGGCAGTCGCAATACCTCTTTCAGAGATGGAATGATAGCCACAGGAAAATAGTAGCACCAGAGAGTGGAAAAAGAACCAATGAGGAGACCAAAGGTGCATCAAAAAACATCAGAAAATCACCACCAAGAGCAGCAGGGAAAACAACCAAGCCCACCCTACCAACCAAGAGGCAAGACACAAGGAACAAAGGGAGCCAAAGAAACCAAAAGCAATCTAAATCCTCAGCCAAAATAATAGGCCAAGCCAATAGCACTCAAGGAAAAAATAGCAGCCACCCAACTGAGCAAACAGCCAGAATCAGCAACCAACAAACAACCACCATAAGGCCAAAACTAAAATAAAGAAAAACCACCAAAAAGGCAACCCTACCAGCTAATAATATTTCATAATGAAAACCAACCAAACCAGCTAGCCCACAAAGCAACCTAGCTAATTAATAAAGCAACAGATGAGCCAACTCTGATAAGGAAGCAACCAGTCCAAAGGGGAGGCAATCCCAACATAGAGAAAGATAGGCATAGTGACAAACCAATAGGAAGCCACCAAAAACAATAAAGAAACAAATGGTAATCACCCAACCGAAAAAATTTTAGCCTGGGAGGATCACTCAACCACCAATAGCCAACCAGAGTGAAAAGGAAAATAGACCAAGGTCCCTTCTAGAATCCAGGGATAAGAAAAACTAGTACCAAAGAGAAAATAGGTTAATAGCAACCACCAATTAGCACCCTTGCAACCACAAGGTAAAGGGAGAAACCAACAAATAGAAGCCACCAAGCCTAAAAAGGATGAAGAGACAAAAACCACCAAAAGGCTGTGCACAAACTCAAGAGTGAAAAGATCAACAATAGCCATCAAATAATAGCCACCCAAGCCAGCTAGGTAGAGGGTAGTAGCAAACAGCATCACCCACCAGGCCCAAAAATAGTAGTAGAAAAACCTTTCTAAGTAAGGAAATAACCAGCAAAAACTAGAGGCAAAACTAGTACCAATTAAGAAAAGGGAAAAGCCAAAACCAGGTAGAGGCATAACCTAAAATGAGGCCACCACAAGTTTAAGGAAGCACTTGAAGAAATTGTTAACATTTAGATCCCTAAATAAAATTTCCAGCCAATGAGAACACCTCTCCAACAACATAGGTTGAACAGCCAGCCACCACCTCAAAAAGATCTCTCAAATATTATAGCACAAACCAGACAAGAGAGTGAACCAACCAGAGGAATGCAGCAAAATGAAAATGCACACAGATAAAAAAACATAGAAAACCAAAAAAACACAAAGCAAAATTAATTTTTGAGATAAGGTAATCCGGTGTTATCCAGATTAACCAAGCCTCACAATTGTTTAGGTAAATTAAGATGATCATAAAGAGTGAGATCATTTAATTTAGCACTTAGATTAGCCATAAAATATACAAAGACATTTCCTTCATGCCAAATGTGAGAAATTTTAAAGCATACTTGAGAGAGGAGTGTTCTAGCATGATTAAGAAGATAGAATAAATCCTTCAATAAATATAGCCATTAATTTAGCATAGATAGCAAAACAAGATTTAAAAGGATAAGAAAAAACACAAATGAAATTACCTTCAAAATCCCTATAAATACCACCACAACCAAATGTATTCTGAGAGATAGAGCCATCAGTATTAATTTTAATAATATTATTATGAGCTTTTATCCAATATATAATCCTATCTTCTTTATAGAAGGTGATCTCATGTAGGTAAAGACCTAATTTTTTGGCCACAAATTTGCAACCTCTAAAATGTGTGTTACTAATTAAATTAGCATTAAATATAGCATGAATATTTTTCTATGGTTCTAGCAATAATCCTTTTATGATTCATAGGAATACCACGATATTTAGCATCATTTCTATCCATCGATATGAACCAAATAAAGGTAGTGGCAATTAAAACATTGATATGACCTTTCTCAATTTTGTGGAAACAAGCTTCAAAAAGTTGATATAAAGAAAGAAAGCCATGGAAATGGTTAGTATTAAAAAATCATACCAAACCCATAATTTGGAGCCAATAACACCATTGATAAAAACATGATTAACATTTTTGAAATGCAAACAACAATAACATTTGAAAGGCAAATGAAATCCTTTATCCCAGAGCAAAGAATCAACATGAATGAAGTTTTTCAGAATTTTCCAAGCAAGGATAGAATAAGAGATAGGGATGATATCATTCTAAAGTTTAATAAATACATTAGAAGAAATATGAGCATATCTAATATAATTCCAAGCCACTTTAAGAATAAAATCACCATTATAAGATAGCTTAAAAAGAATTTGAGCAATCTTGTTGGAAAAGATAGGAATATCACTAAATTTATGAAAAAGAGAGATAGGAATAAATTCTCTAGGTTTACTATCATTCCACTTGTTATTAAGCCAAAAGGAGTTAACTTTAGTAGCAGTAGTAGAATGGGTAGATAAAAAAGAATCAATAGAACCACCACCAATCTAGTTGTCTTGCCAAAAGAAAGAAGATCCTGAATTTATACCCCAAGATATCAAAGATTCAACCTCCCATTTAATGGAGCAAAGCCTTTTCCTAATTGGGGAGTCTCCAACTTTATAAGTACAGATTAGAGGGTGCTTACCCTGGTAGTATCTAGCTATCATAAAATTAGCCCAGAGGCTATCATTTTCTTCTAAAATTCCACCACAGTTTATGAGAGAAGGCAGTAATAGCTTCACGAATAGGTTTGTAGCCAAGTCCACCTTCACCCAGAGGACCACAACATTTAAGCCAAGAAGTCCAATGCATCCTTTTAACTGAATTATTTGAGCACCAGAAAAATTTATTAAGGAGATGATCAATTCTATTTAAGATAAAATTAGTAGGGATAATGGTGTGAATAAAATATAAAGGCATCGAATTAAGAGTACTCCTAAACAAAGTAAGCTTGTCACTAGATGAAAGTAAGCGAAGTTCCCACACCAAAATTTTATTAGAAATTTTTTGGTTAAGCTCATCAAAAATATGGGATCTTTTTTTACCTTTGAAAAGTGGAGCACCCTGAATTTAATAGGTAGTTGTTGGTGTTTAAAGTTAGTGATTCTCAAGATATGATTGATTTTATTATTAGACATTTTAGAGGAAGTAATAAAGTAGCTCTTTCATTCATTAATAGAAAGACCACTTTCTCTACCAAAATTATTTAAAAATTTCTTAAGTCTTCTGATATGATGAAAAGATGCATTACAAAAGATAATGAAATCATCGAAAGTTAAGATGAGAAATAATACCACCAAGAGTTCTAAAGTACATGCTAGGATTGTTATTGAATAAATTATTTAAACTCCTAAAAAGGTATTCCACTATAATAATAAATTAATAAGGGGACAAAGGACCTCCTTATCTCAATCCATGAAAAAAAGGGAAGATGCCTAAAGCTTCACCATTACAAAGAATAGAAAACCCGACATTATTAATATAGTTTTTAATAAGGTTAATGAAATTATTAAAAAAACCCAAATAAATGTAGGATATTTACATGGTAATCCTAACAGATATTATCAAAGGATTTAGAAATATCTAATTTGAAAAGGATGTTACCACCTATAGTTGGAACATCCAAATCATGAATAAGCTATTAAGCAAGCAAAATGGTATCAAATATAGATCTCCCTCTAACAAAACCAATTTGGTTGAGAGAGATAATTTTTTAAAGTAAAGGACTAAGTCTATTAGTAAAAATTTTAGAAATCAATTTTTTAAAGAAAGTGCAAAGACTAATAGGTCTAAAATCACTACAAGAATCTGGATTATCTTTTTTAGGTATGAGAATAATGGAAGTGCTTGAAAAATATTTAAGGAGAGGATTACCAATAAAAAATCAACAATAGCATCGATTAAGTCATGCTTTATAATAGACTAACAATTTGGAAAAAATTGAGTCATATAATCCTCCAGACTAGCAAGGAAATCAAAGTTCATGCTATTGAGAACTTTACCAATCTCATCTTCAGTAGACAACCTAATAAGCCAATGATTATCATCATTGGAAATAATAGAGGGGATTAAATGTGAACTAGAAAAAGCTTCATAAGAGTGGCTTTTATTAAGCATATTTCTAAAGTGGTTAATAACATAATCTTTAATAACATTAATATCAGTGATCCAATCTCCAATATAATTTTTAATTTTTTGGATATAATTTAAAGCTCTCTTTTTATTAAATAAATCATGAAAATACATGGTATTCTCCCCCATCGAATATAATATATTTTTAGCCTTTTTTGCCAATAGGTCTCTTCCATATTCGATAATTAACAAGTTTATCTTTAGCTTCATTCAAATACTTAAGCTTAGAAGAGTGAGTGAAAACATCATTTTCAAGATCACAAACCAAAAGTTCCATGTTTTTTATATTAGAAAAAAAAATTTAAAAATAATGTTTGTTCCACCAAACTAGATTTTGTTTGAGCCTTTTAAGCTTAAACCATATTCTATTCATACCCCTAATCGAATTATCAGAGTGTGAAGGGGAAATCCAATTAATGGCCATGACTTTAAGAAAATCTAAATGCTGAATATACATATTTTGAAATCTGAAAGAGGGAGAGATTTTAATATTTTAGAGTCTTCTTTAACATAAACCAAAAGGGGCATAATCGATAAAGTTCTACTAAAATGGTCAAGAGGTAAGAGGCCATTGATTAATCCAATGAGAGTTGAAAGAATTTTTTTCTAAATGTTGCTAGAGCTTAAAGTGTTGCCAAGTATAATTAGAGCCTTTAAAACCAATGTAAAAAAAGATTACAATCAAGAATCATATTAGAAAAGTCTTCCATATAATGAATATTAGAGCAACCACTCCTTCTTTCTAAGAATATACTAACCAAGGTTTGTTAACAAAAAAAAGCAAAACTTCTCAAATTCTCCTAAAGAACATTTCAACCAGCTCTATTGCAAGAACCATAAACAAAAGACCCAGTACACAAGAGTCACCAAAAGAAATTTGAGCATTGATAACTTGTTGTAGATCATCTAAAATTTAAACATTTAAGAAGCTATTCTAAAAGTACCAAATTTTATTATTGATGTTAGAGAAAAAATTACTAAAGGCAAGCATTCTAGCAACATGATTGATTTTATCAGCATGTATAAGGGGTTCAATAACAATAAGTAAAGAGATATTGTTAATTTTATTGAGATTTCTAATACGATTATGAACAATGATGGTACCAGTCCCTCTAACATTTTGAATAAAAGAATTAAACATAAATAAAATTGTAAAAGAAAATTAATGGATAATAATAAAGAGAGAGAGAGAAAGAATAACAAATCCTCTTTTAAGTACAAAATTGAAACAACACATTATTTATGTGAAGAGGTTCCAGATCTAGTAGATCCAAGAGAGTAGAGGTTACATCTTAGAGTTTTAGTTTCCTTTTAAAGATAGTTTGGATTTTTCTATTTTTAACCAAAGTGTCATCATCGGATAGAGATTGATTAGACATTTATTAATAGGATAAGGATAAGCAATAACATCTCTAATCAGAACTTCCCCCTCTTCCAAATCAGCATTTTATTGAAAAGTGGGATTAGAATGAAGATCAATCTTGAAGTTAGGGGAAGGAGAAGAAATTATACCATTCAAAGCACAATTACCAATGTCTGAATTAGTGTTTTGCTCATGAATTTCAGCCACATTCAAGTTATCATTTAAATCCCCATTCTCATCAATTAATGCTAGCAAAGAAGCAGGAATAGACTCATTAGAGAATGAATCATCATTTTTTCAGCCTCTTTAAATTTGGAATTAGCCATAATAAGCATATTCTCATGTAAATAGAGGTTGTTAGCAAAACCATCTTTTTCAACATTATTAGTATTTTTGTCATGGTCAGAACAAGAAGCAGAATCAAAAATTTTAGGAACATCAGAAGATTCTAAAAAATCTAACCTAATATCAACATTTAAGTTATTTTTAGGCACAAAAATAGTTTGATTAACTTCATCAAAAGCTAATTTTGAGTTATGATCATTAAAAATTTATTTTTAAGATGCAACTAGAGAAAAATATACTCTCAATTATCATGACCATGTATCTTGCAACGGGAATAGAAAACTAAAAATTTTTCAAATTTGACCTTTTGTAAATAACAAAAACTTTCAGATCCAATCTAGACCTCCTTAGGATTATTTTTAGATATTTCAAGTTCAACCAGTATACGAGAAATAGAGGGACAGGATCTCATAGCGGTCACCTGATCGATTTGAATTTGCCAGTCAAAAAGAGCCCTGATAGAAAATAAAACTTGGCAGGTAGATTCTCATATTTGGAAGAGCTAACCACATAGGAACAATAGGTGATTCATCCTTTATAGTAAAAAGGGGAGACCACTTCAACAAATGCATTTTACAGTTAAAGACAAAATAAGATCGACACGAGAAAACCCTTAAATAATCCAAATCATTCATAAGTTGAATCAGAATATGTCTTAGATCAATCAAGCCAATAGAGAAAGCACCATAAAGTTTAAGGTTATGAAAAAGGGATTAGATCATTTCCAAATTTAGCTGGTGCAACAGAAATTTTCCAAACAAAGTAAATTCGAAAGGTTTTGTAAGCTTTTTGACATCATGATGTCAATACACGGCATATCTCAAAAAAGAAGTCAAAATCATTCAAGTCGAAGAGGTAGAGCTTTTACCAAAAGTGCATCCTTAAAGGATTTAATAGCAGAAATGGCATTGGGTTCAAGAATCCCAAAAATTGGGTTCCCTAGGATCATCCAATTAGAGATGTAATCCGTTCTGATTTCACCATATCCATATTCAAAAGAGACACATCATGTTAGCTGCCAGAGATTCAAAAGGCTCCATAAAATGGTCAAGAATGATGAAGGATCCACCCAAAACACGAGATGGGGATGCACTGACGAAGGGGAAAATGAAATTGACATAGCGCCACACGGGAGAACTAGGGTTAGGGGTTTAGGATTTAGAGTCTTATTGAGTTTAGTGTTTAGGTTTTAGTTTAGGTTTAGGTTTTAAGGTTTAGGTTTAGGTTTAGCTTTAGTTTGCATTTAGGTTTTAGGTTTAGTTTAGGTTAGGTTTTAGGTTTAGGTTTAGGTTTAGGTTTAGGGTTTAGGGTTTATGTTTAGAATTAGTTTTGGTTAAGGTTTTAGGGTTTAGGGTTTAGGGTTTTCAGGCTTAGTGTTTTAGGGTTTATTATTTCGGGTTAGAGGTTAGGGTTTAGTTTTTTATATTATTTTTTAGGTTTAGGTTTTAGGTTGTTATTTTGTTTATTTTATTTCTTTAATTTTAAGCTTCATTTATTCTTTAGTTTATTTATTCTTATTTATCTTTTAGGTTTAGTTTTAGGTTTAGTTTAGGTTTTATTTATTTTGTTTTAGTTTATTTAGTTTAGTTTATTTTTTGTATTTTATTTATTTTTGGTTTTATTTGTTTAGTGGTGTTTATTTATTTATTTTGGTTTATTTAATTTTAGGTTTAGGTTTTTTATTTAGTTTTATTTTATTTTATCTTAGGTTTATTTTATTTTTATTTTAGGTTTGTTTTATTTTTTATATAGTTTAGGTTTTTATTCATTTTATTTTAGTTTTGTTTTTATTTTTTTATTTTTTTAATTTTAAGTTTAGGCTAAGATTTAGGTTTTTATTTTATTTTATTATTTAGGTTTAGGTTTTGGTTTGGGTTTAGGGTTTAGGTTTTAGGTTTTAGGGTTTAGAATTTTGGGTTAAGTGTTTTAGGGTTTAGGTTTTTTTTAGTTTAAGGTTTAGGTTTTATTTTTTATTTATTTTAAGGTTTTATTTTGAGGTTTTTTCTTAGATTTATTATTTAGTTTTATTTTATTTTATTTTATTTTTGGTTTATTTAGTTTTTATTTTATTTAGGTTTTTTATTATTAGGTTTATTTTATTTTTATGTTTAGTTTAGGTTTTTATTTATTTTATTTTAGTCTATTTTTATTAATTTATTTTTTTATTTTTAGGTTTAGGTTTAGGTTTTGGTTTACGTTTTTATTTTATTTTATTATTTTGTTTTATTTAAGTTTAGGTTTTTTAATATAATGAAACCTAAACGTAAAATAATAAAACCTAAAAATACCTAAACCAAAATAATATAAATAAAATAAAATAAAATAAAAACACAAGCTAAAACCTAAACCTAACCCTAAACCTAAACCTAAACTTAAACCTAAAATGAAAATAAAATAAAAAACTAAAACTAAAATTATATAGAATAAATAATAACCTAATCTAAACTAAAAATAATAAATCTCAATAAAATAAAAACTAAACCTAAAATAAAAATAAAATAAACCTAAAATAAAATAAAATAAAAACCTAAATAAAAATAAATAAATAATATAAATTAAAATAAATGGAAAATAAACTAAACAAACCTAAACCTATCTGCTTACTTAATTAAAATAAATAAATATAATAAAAATAATAAAGTAACCTAACCCTAAACCTTAGACCCTAAAACTAACCCTAAACCCTAAACCAGAAACCTACAACCCTAAATCCTAAACACTAAACCCTAAAATCTTAAACCCTAAAGCTTAAACCCGAAACCCTACACCTTAAACCCTAAAATACTAAACCCTAAACCCTAAACCCTAAACAACAAACCCTAAAACCTACAACCAGAACCCTACACCCTAATCCCCAAACCCTAAAGCCTAAACCCTAAATCCTAAACCCCAAAACCTAAAAACTAAAACCTTAACTAAATAAAACCTAAAAACAAAATAAATAAAAAAGCCTAAACCTAAATAAAATAAAATAATAAAATAAAATAAAAACCTAAACCTAAACCTAAAAATAAAATAATATAAAAAAATAAAAATTAAACTAAATTAAAATAAATAAAATCCTAAACCAAACTAAAAAGTAAAATTAACCTTAAAATAAAAAACCAAAATAAAATAAAAATTAAAAATAAACATAAATACTAAACCTAAAAATAAAAATAAAATAAAACCTAAACCATAAATTAAAAAAAACCTAAACCTAAATAAATAAAATATAATAAACCTAACCCTACACTAAAATAAAAAAAAAAACTAAAATAAATAAAGCCTAAACCTATACCTAAAATAAACTAAACCAAAACCCTAAACTATATAAAATAAAAAAACTAAATAAAAAAATAAAACCTAAACTAAAAAATAAAATTTAAAAATAAGCTTAAAATAAAAACCTAAAATGTAAAGCTAAAAAAATAAAATAAAAACCTGAACCTAAACCTAAAAATAAAAAAATAAAACCTAAACCTTAAAATAAAATAAAAATAAAACTATACTAAAAAATAAAAATAAACCTAAACCTAAACCTAAAAAATAAACTAAAATAAAGAACCTAAATAAAAATAAAAAATCAATTAAGTAAAAATAAATAAAATATAATCTAAATAAACCTAAACCTATCAATTTTCTTAATTTAAAATAAAAACCTTAAACCCTAAACCCTAAAACTAACCCAAAACCTAAACTATAAACCTACAACCCTAAACCATAAACTAACCACAAACCTTAAACCCTAATCTATAAACCCTAAATAAAAAAAAATAAAAAAAAATCATAACCCTAAAGCCTAAAACAAACCCTAAACCTACAACCCTCAATGTACAGCCCTAAACCCTAAACCCTATAACCCTAAACCCTAAACCCTAAACCTTAAACCCTAAAACCTAAACCCTAAACCCTAAACCCTAAACTTACAACCCTAAATCCTAAACCCTAAACCATAAAAACCTAAAAGCATAAACCTAAAATAAACAAAACCTAAAAATAAAATATATAAAAAATCTAAAACTAGATAAAATAAAATAAAATAAAAACCTAAACTTAAACCTTACCCTAAACATAAACATAAACATAAACCTAAATATAAAATAAATTAAAAAATATAAATTAAAATAACATAAAATAAATAAATACCTAAACAAAACTAAAAAAACAAAATAAACCAAAAAAATAAAAAACCTAAACATAAAATAAAAATAAAATAAAATAAAAACTAAATAAAAACCTAAACATAAAAAATAAATATAAAAATAAATAAAAAATGAATCCTAAACCCTAAACTAAAAAAAGAAACCCAAACCAAAATAAACTAAACTAAAATAAATAAAACCTAAAATAAACTAAACCTAACCCTAAAGAACGACCGATCCGACCTGCTACTTATGGAACTATGTCTTTATAGTAGAGATGGTTGTAGTTATCTAAGGTTTCTGATTTGGCCTATGCATGCTCAATTTTTATCTATGTTGTTGCTTGTGTCATTAAAAACTTGGTGTGTTACTTGGTTGATGAAATCAAAAAGAAGAAATGTTGAATCTAAATTTATTCTCTATAAAGAAAAACAAAATCCCTAAACCCTAAACTAAAACCTATACCCTAAACCTAAACCTAAACCCTAAACCTTCACCCCTAAACCCTAAAAACCCTAAACCCTAAACCCTAAACCCTAAACCCTAAAAGCCTAAAACCCAAACCCTAAACCCTAAAACCTAAATCCTAAACCCTCAACCATAAACCCTAAACCCTAAAACCTTAAACCCCAAACCCTAAACACTAAACCTTAAACCTTAAACTATAAATCCTAAACTAACCCTAAGCCATAAACCCTAAATTCTAAAAAGCTAAAAACCTAAACCTAAACTAAACAAAACTGAAAAATAAAATAAATAAAGAAAACTAAACCAAAATAAAATAAAAAATAAAATAAAATTAAAACATAAACTAAAACTTAAACCTAAACCTAACCTAGAAAGAAAATAAAATAAAAAATAAAAACTAAACTAAAATAAAATAAATAAAAACTTTAACTAAACTAAGAAAATCCTAAATAAGATAAAAACTAAACCTAAAATAAAATAAAATAAAAACCTAAACATAAAAAATAAACTTAAAAATAATTAAAAAATAATACCTAAACCCTAAATTAGAAAAAAACTTAAACCTAAAATAAAAATAAAATAAAATTAAACCTAAACTTAAATAAACTAAACTAAAATAAATAAAACCTAAACCTAAACCTAAAATAAACTAAACATAAACCTAAACCTAAACTAAATAAAATAAAATTAAACCTAAACCTAAGCTAAAAAATAAAAGCTAAAAATAAACCTAAAATAAAAAAGTAAAACCTAAACCCATGAAAAATAAAATAAAAACCTAAACCTAAACCTAAAAATAAAAAATAAAACCTAAACCTAAAAAATAAAATAAAAATAAAACTAAACTAAAAAATAAACTTAAAACAAACCTAAACCAAAAAAATAAAATAAAAATAAAACTAAACTAAAAAAATAAACCTGAAACTAAACCTAAACCTAAAAAATAAACTAAAATAAAAAACCTAAACTAAATTAAATAAACTAAAATAAATAAACTAAACTAAATAAAAAAATAAACCTAAATAAAAATAGAAATAATAAAGTAAATAAACTAAAAAGTACCACTTTACTTAATTAAAAAAAATAATAATAAAATAATAAATAATAATAAAAAAAACCTTTACCCTAATCCCTAAACCGTGAAGCCTAAACCCTAAACCTACAACCATAAACCCTAAACCCTAAACCCTAAAACACTAAACCTTAAACTAAACCCTTAATATTAAAACCCTAAATCGTAAAACTTACAATCCTAAACCCTAAATCCCAAAGCCTTAACCCTAAACTTAAAACCCTAAACCCTAAACCCTAAAAACCTAAAAACCTAAACTAAGCAAAATAAAAAAGATTTCAACTATGAATGATTAGCCTGAATTTCTCTAATATAGATAAAAATTGTATGAGCTTTATATGCCATAGTAAATTGCCTGTCTTAAATTTCATAGAGATGCTAAAGGGTAGCTTTCTGTTCATGGAAAAATGAAGAATGAATCTACTTAAGTTCAGACACCTAAGGGTCCATTTGTGAGCAATCCTCTTCTATAGCTAAGATAGCCTATTTAATATTAGAACTCGTCTCTAATCGATATTATCTTCTCAACTGCAGCTCTTTCAATTTTGCAAATCTGTCGAAAAAGCTAAATCTATGCTTTAAAAAGCTCTCTTTAGTAGGATTTCAAAGCTTTGAGACTATGCTCGAGATGTTGGTGAATTAGGCATACTTGATGCGAAGTATTGCTGAATGAGATTTTTATAATAATGATTGTGTCTGACAAAATCTCTTGATAAGTAGTGCATAACAAGAAAAATTCAAACTCAATATCTCTGCACAAGGATTTCCAAAACTATAGCTCTCCTACTTTGAGACTCAACGTGGCAACATAATGTAACAAATAATTTTCTTAAAAATAAAAGCAAGAAAGCTCAAGTAAAACTACTAAGTGGATGCTTAGAAAGAGGAGGCATAGTGTTGTGACAGATTTAGAACACTCACAGATTTTTTGCTGACATCTAAAATATGATTTAAGAGTGATTTTGGATCCCAACATAGTATCTATCATCTTTTCTATTTTTCTTTTATTGGTAGTAGTGTTACTTCATTTAGATGTACTCATTTGAATTTGATTTAATGGTGGAAAGAATAATTCCTACATTTGATGACATTATTTTAGGTACAAGAATTTTTGATGTTATTTAAAATCTAAAGTTTGTTAAAAAGCCACATGCAAATTAATTTTATGTAGTGTCTCTTTTAAATTTAAGGCTCAAGTCGATCTAAACCTAAAGAACATTGGCATAATTATTCTCTAATTTTAAAAGACAAAAAGATTACTTCAAATTTGTTCATGTACTGATTTATAATTTTGGTTTTTTTCTTTAGCAAGTAAAACTCTAAATAATTGATCTTTGTAGGATAAAGACTAGTATTTTTTTTAACAACAATTTCATTTCAACCACGTAATAACTTGTTCTAATCCCAATCTTTCGGGCCCTCTATTTCTACCTAGTAGATTTTTGTTTAGAAGCATGTTTTACTTTTATAAATCCTAATCTTCAAGGCTCACCAAACCCTAAACCCTAAACTCTAAACCATAAATCTACAACCCTAAATCCTAAACCATAAACCCTAAACCCTAAACCTTAAATCCTAAACCCTAAACCTTAAAACCCTAAACTCTAAACCTTAAACCCTAAACTCTAAACCTTAAACCCTATACCTTAAACCCTAAACCCTAAAAAACCTTAAACCCTAAATCGTAAACCCTAAACTAACCCTAAACCCCAAACCCTAAACCCTAAACCCTAAACCTTAAACTCTAAAATGCTAAACCCTAAACCCTAAACCCTAACCCTAACCCTAAACCCTAAACCCTAAATGTTAAACCCTAAAATACTAAACCCTAAACCCTAACTTAACTCTAAATAATATATTTGACTGCTGAGTGTTTTGCAGTTATATTTACTATTTGAATTTTATGCAGGTTTGTGCGATGATCGTCATTAGATATGGTGCTACAAGAGGTATGCTGGCAATGATGGCATTGATGTTTCCAACTCCTTCTTTTGGCTGGTAGTGCTATATGTAATTGTAACCCTTCACTTGAAGTTTGGATGCTTACATATCGTGATGCTCATTAAGACAATTATAATTTTGCCTGAGCCTTTTCTTCATCTTTTTACTTCTTTCTGCTCTTGTATTTTATGCTTAATTAACTATTTCATTATTTATACTCATCCCTTTACAAGCTTCTTGCAAATCTCTGGTATAGGTTGGGAAACTTTTGCTCCTTAATTATGCTAGTTACAAAAGGAGCAAAGGAAGTTTGCTACTGATTTCAAGGATTATTTTTGTTGGATCTCTGTTTCTTTTTTCATTAGCATACTTTCATTATCTATTGTATTAGCTAGGGTGCTTAACTCCTTCAGAATTTTTGTAGCTCTTTGAGCATTTGCTTAGAGATTTGCCCCTCTAAGGACTTTATACCTTTTCTTTGTAGCAATAAATTTTTTTTAATCTCTGCAAAAAAAACCCCTAAAACCCTAAACCCTACACCCTAAACTAACCCTAAATCCTAAATCCTAAACTCTAAACCATAAACTAACCCCAAACCCTTAAAAACTCTAAAGCCTACACCTTAAACCATAAACCAACCTTAAACCCTAAACCCTAAAAACCCTAAACCGTAATGCCTAAACACTAAGCCCTAAACCCTAAACCCTAAACCCTAAACCCTAAACCCAAATGCTAAACCCTAAAACCCAAAACCCTAAAACCATAAATCCTAAATCCTAAACCCTAAACCTGGAACCCTAAATCGTAAATCCTAAAAACCTAAATACCTAAACCTAAACTAAATAAAACTTAAAAATAAAAAAAGACAAATACCTAAACCTAAATAAAATAAATAATAAAATATAATAAAAACTTAAACTTAAACCTAAACCTAAACGTAAACCTAAAAAAGAAAATAAAATAAAAAAGTAAATAAACTAAAATAAAATAAATAAAAACCTAAACTAAACTAAAAAATAAAATAAACCTAAGAATAAAAAATCTAAATATAATAAAAACTAAATGTAAAATAAAAATAATATAAAATAAAAACTAAATAAAAACCTAAACTTAAAAAATAAAACTAAAAATAAAACCTAAAAATAAAAAACATAAACCCGAACCCAAACTTAAAATAAACCTAAACCTAAAATAAAAATAAAATAAATCCAAACTTAAACTAAAATAAACAAAACTAAAATACATAAAACCTAAACCTAAATCTAAAATAAAGTAAACCTAAACCAAAACTAAATAAATTAAATTAAATTAAAAATAAACATAAACCTAGACTAAAAAATAAATCCTCAAAATAAACCTAAAATAAAATCTTAAAACCTAAAGCAAAAAATAAAAAATAAAATAAAGACCTGAACCTAAACCTATAAATAAAAAAAATAAAACCTAATCCTAAAGAATAAAATAAAAATAAAATTCAACTAAAAAATAAACATAAACATAAAGTTAAACCTAAAAAAAAAATTAAAATAAAAAACCTAAGCTAAAGTAAATAAACCTAAAATAAATAAACTAAAGTAAATAAAAATAAAAAATCAACCTAAATAAAAATAAAAATATTGCAAACTAAAATAAATATAAAATAAACTAAATAAACCTAAACCTATCAATTTATTTAATATTTTTTAACAAAAAAACTTAAATCCTAAACCCTAACCCTAAACCCTAAAAAACCCTAAACCCTAAACCATAAACCCTAACCCTAAACCATAAACCATAAAAGCATAAACCCTAAAACCCTAAACCATAAACCATAAACCCTAAACCCAAACCCTAAACCCAAACCCTAAAACCATAAACCTAAACTAAATAAATTAAAAATAAATAAACCATAAAACCTAATAAACCTAAACCTAACAAAACCCTAAGAATGTGGAACTTTGATCTTGGAACTGGGATAAGGTGGAGGATGATGTAGTGAAGGTTATGGAGGCAAGAGGAGCGATGGAGGTTACCTATCCGATGGGTATATGATGGTGTATCCCGCAACTTCAAAGGCCGTGGTGGTTCTGATGGGTACTGGTGAAACTGAAGAATGACCTATCCGATCTGCAGCTTATGGAAATGTGTCTTTATAGTAGAGATAGTTCTAGTTATCTAGGGTTTTTGATTTCCTCTATGCGTGCTCATTTTTGATCTATGTCGTCACTTATGTCTTAGAAAACTTAGTGTGTTACTTGGTTGATGAAATCGAAATGAAGAAATATTGAATCAAAATTTATTCTCTATTATATAAAGAAAAAAACCAAAAATCCTAAACCCTAAACTTAAACTTGAACCTTAAACCTAAAACCATAACCCTAAACCCAAAAACCCTAAACCCTAAACCCTAAACTGTAAACCCGAAAACCTAAACCCTAAACCCTAAACCCCATACCCAAAATCCCAAACCGAAAAACAAAAACCCTAAAAAGCTAAGAACCTAAACCTAAACTAAATAAAACCTAAAAATAAAATAAATAAAAAAACATAAATCAAAATAAAATAATAAAATATAATGAATTAAAAACATAAACTAAAATCGAAACCTAAACCTAACTAAAAAAGAAAAAACTAAACTATATAAAATAAATAAAAACCTAAACAAAACAAAAAATAAAAAACCTAAATAAAATAAAAACTAAACCTAAAATAAAAATAAAATAAAATAAAAACTAAATAAAAACCTAAACCTAAAAAATAAACTTAAACAATAAATATAAAATAAAAACTAAACCCTTAACTATAAAGAAAACCTAACCCTAATATAAAATTTAAATATAACTAAACCTAAACTAAAATAAACTAAACTAAAATTAATAAAACCTAAACCTAAGCCTAAAATAAACTAAACCTAAACCTAAACCTAAACCTAAACTAAATAAAATAAAATAAACTAAAAATACACCTAAACCTAAACTTAAAAAATAAAACCTAAAAATAAACCTAAAATAAAAACCTAAAACCTAAACCTAAAAAACTAAAATAAAAACCTAAACCTAAACCTTAAAAAAAATAAAACTTAAACTTAAAAAATAAAATAAAAATAATAGAAAACTAAAAAATAAATTTAAACTTAAACTTAAACTGAAAAAATAAACTAAAATAAAAAACCTAAACTAAAATAAATAAACCTAAAATAAATAAACTAAACTTAATAAAAATAAAAATAATTGAATGTAGAAAATAAAATAAAATAAAATAAATAAATTTAATAAACCTAAACATACTAATTTTCTAACTTTAAAAAAAATTAAAAAATAAAAAATAAAAAACCCTAAACCTTATCTGTAAATCCTAAACCTTAAATCTACAATAACCTTAAACCCCCAAACCCTAACTCCCTAAACCCTAAACCCTAAACCTAAACCCTAAACTAAAATTAAACCTAAACCTTAAACCTAAACCTGCCCTAAACCTAAACCTAAACCTAAAACCTAAACTATAAACCTAAACCTAAACCCCAAATCTAAACCCTGACCTAAACTAAATCTAAACTATAAACCCTAACCTAGCTAAACCCTAAACCCTCAACTAACCCTACCCTAAACCCTAAAACCCTAAACCCTAAAGCCTAAACCTAAACCTTAAACCCTAAACCCTAAATAAACTTTAAATCCTAAGCTAACCCTAAACCCTAAAATCCCTAAACCCTAAACACTAAACCCTAAACCCTAAACCCTAAAACCTAACCCTAAACCCTAAACCATAAAACCCTAAACACTAAAACCTTAAATCCTAAACCCTAAAAACCTAAAAAAAAGAAAAACATAAAAATAAAAAATAAAACCTAAACCTAGAATATAAAATTAAAATAAAATAAACTTAGAAATAAAGATAAATTGAACTCTAAAGCTAAAAAGTAAATTAAATAATAAACATAAAGAAGAATAAATAAATAAAACTAAATAAAAATAAATAAATTGAATTAAAAATAATAAATAAAATAAATTAAAATAAATAAAAATAAATTTAAATAAATTTAAACCTAATGGTTTTCTAAATTTTAAAAAAAATCTTAAACCCTAAACCCTAAAGCTAACCCTAAACCTACAACCACAAACCCTAAACCCTCAAAAACCCTAAAACCCTAACCTAAGCCTAAACTTTAAACATTAAACCCTAAACCCTAAACCCTTAATCCATAACCCTATCCCTAATTGTAAACCCTAAGCACTAAACCCTAAAACCTTAAACCTTAAACCTTAGCTAACCCTAAACCCTAAACACTAAAGCCTAAAACCTAAACCCTAAACCCTAATCTAACTTTAAACCCTAAGCTAACCCTAAACTATAAAGCTTAAACACTAAACCCTAAACCCTAAACCTTAAAACCATAAACCCTAAACCCTAAACCCTAAACCCAAAACCCTAAATCATAAAACCTACAACCTTAGACCCTAAACTTGAAATCGTAAACCCTAAACCCTAAACCCTAAATACCTAAAAACCTAAACCTATACTAAATAAAACCTAACAATAAAATAAGTAAAACACTTAAACCTAAATAAAATATGAAAATAAAATAAAATAAAAACCTAAACTAAAACCTAAACCAAAACCTAAAAATAAAATAAAATAAAAGAATAAAAATAAACTAAAATAAAATAAATAAAACCTAAACTAAACTAAAAAAAACAAACCTAAAAAAACCTAAATAAAATAAAAACTAAAGGTAAAATAAAAATAAAATAAATTAAAAACTAAGTAAAAACCTAAACCTAAAATATCTATCTAAAAATAAAACCTAAAAAATAGAAAACAAAACCTAAACTATAAACTAAAAAAACATTAAACCTAAAATAAAAAAATAAACAACATATTATAAACCTAAACCTAAACTAAAATAAACTAAATTAAAAAATAAAACCAAAACCTAAACTAAATAAAATTAAATAAACTAACAGTAAACATAAACCTAACCTGAAAAATAAAATCTAAAATCAAACCTAAAATAAAAACCTAAAGCCTAAACATAAAAAAATAAAATAATAACCTAAACCTAATCTTAATAAAAAAACCTAAACCTAAAAAATATAATTGAAATAATACTAAATAAAAAATCAACATAAACCTAAACGTGAAACTAAAAAAATAAACTAAAATAAAAAACCTAAATTAAAATAAATAAACTTGAAATAAATAAACAAAACTAAATAAAATTAAAAAAGTAAAATAAATTAAAATAAATAAAAAATGAACTAAATAAACTTAAACCTACTTGTATAGTTAATTTTAAAAAAATAAAAATAAAAAATCTAAAAATTTAAAAAATGCTAAACCTAATCCCTAAACCCTAAAACTAAGCCTAAACCTGAACCCTAAACCCCAAACTTAAACCTAAACCTAAACCTAAAAAGAAAAAATAAAATGTAAACCTAAAAAAGAAAATAAAAATAAAACTAAACTAAAAAATTAACATAAACAAAAACCTAAACTTAGAAAATAAACTAAAATAAAATAAATAAACCTAAAATAAATAAACCAAACTAAATAAAAATAAAAAACCTAATAAAAATAAAAAATAAAATAATCAAAATTAAATAAAAAATAAGCTAAATAAAGTAAATTAACCTAAACCTACTGGTTTACTTAATTTTTTTTTAAAACCCTAAACCCTAAACCCTAAATCCTAAACCCTAAACCCTAAATTATAAACCCTAAAACTAACCCTAAACCCTAAACTTACAACCCTAAACCCTAAACCCTAAACTAACCCTATATCCTAAACCTTAAACCTTAAACCCTAAACACTAAAAACCTAAAAACCTAAACCTAAACTAAATAAAGCTAAAAAACAAAAACCAAATAAATAAAACCCTAAACTAAATAAAAAACCTAAACTTAAAATAAATAAATAAAACCTAAACCTAAACAAAAATAAAATAAAACCTAAACCTAAACCTAAAATAAACTTAACCTAAACCTAATCCTAAATTAAATAAAACAAAATAAATAAAGAAAACCTAAACCTAAATTAAAAATAAAACCTAAAAATTAACTTAATTAACATGCTAACATTTGAATTAATTACATTTCTAAAATTAACCCACAAAATCAATTTAATTACATTTCCTTAAATTAAATCAATTCAGTAATGGGTTTAAAATAACATGTGAATGATTTCTCTTCTCTATCTTAAATCAAATCAAATCCAAAACTTAATTAATAAAGAAGCTTTGGTTTGATTTAAATAATCTTATTTGATTTGATTTTCCTTAAGAACTAGTTTGGTTGAATAAATCACATGCTAATATTTGATTGTTCTCTTTCCAATCATGTTAAATTTGGTATGTCATTTGAATTCATGCATCCATCTTTTCAAAATCAAGTAAAATAAAATGGATTTCCTTTATGTAACACTTAAGCTTGCATGTGTTGATTTAATTTAAAATATGCATGGCTATTATAACTATTAAATCAAAATGTATTTTTCAAAAGCTTATAAATGAATAATAATATGTGTTATGATGCAAGTTATAAATACATAAGAAATGCATGTGCTTATAGCTTAAGTGTATGAATGTTGAGTTCTCTTTCCTCTATTAATGTGTTGATTTATATAAGATTGAATGGTAATGGGTATGTACTCTGGACATCCTGGAAACACGAGGCTAGCAAGGAGGTCATTTGATTACCTCATTTCCCTGGTTTAATAATGGCACATACCCATTTGATTTCATTCTTATGTATTTGAACATTAGAATTTGGATAGAGGTTTAAATCATAAATATAAATGATTCAATAAAAAAAACTACAATCTTTGCATGATTTTCTTTCCCTCATTCATGTATACATCCATGTGTGTCCAAGAAAAGCAAGTATGTAGTTTGGACATCTCGGGAATATGAGGCTTTAGTTAGCCCCAAGGAGGTCATTTGATTACCTCGCATCCTTAGTTTAACAATGACGCATACTTTCCTATATCTTTGTACATGTATATGTATATGTGATTAGTAAATGAAAATCCAATTTTACATTAAAATTGCATGCATTCATAATTGGCTAAGTGGTTGAATTAACTAGCCATATAATTTTGGAGCTTACTTCCTATGTTTATGTATACGAATTGACATATATTTGAATGAAAATGGGTATACAGTCTAGACATCCCAAGAATACGAAGCTTTATCTAACTCCAAGGAGGTCATGTGATTACCTCATATCCCTGGTTTAACAATGCCACATGCCTATTTAATTTCATTCTTTCATCCTTTTTGTATAGGAATTTGGATAAAGTTTTAAATTAATATGTTTAAATAATTTAATCAAATAAAATATAAATTCTAAACATACACATACATTCATCATTTAAGTGTGCTAAAATATATTCTTAGGATTAAATCATATGCATGTTACATGTGATGGAAAAGAATGATTTAATAAATTTCATGTGGTAGTAATTCGATTAAATTAATCTTAAGATGCCTTTCATTTTGAATAGGATTATTTAAAGTGAAACTAAACTTAGGATTTATTAAATCATTTAATAAGCCATTTGTTAAAGAGAACTAAATCAAATTAATATACTTTAGAAAGTGACTTAAGGTAGGGATGAAATAGGGCAATCCTTTTACTCTCTTTATAACACTTAGTTGCTAAGTGTAATCAAATGAAATAAAAGAAAACACAAATTAAAATTCTCAAATCAAATAAACTACTTCAAGTGAAATCAACCTTTAATGTTAAATTGAATCCTTCCACACTTAGATAATACAACACTAATGCCTGACAAGATGAAACACACAAGGCTTAATATACACTTTAGAATTAAGTCACCACTTCTAGCTCTAAGTTAGGATGGTGTGTGATGTGATGTGTGTTTTTTTTATGATGTACTATTTTAGATTGGATGTTAGGGTGTATGCTTTGTAGATTGGATGATAGGCCAATATTAGCTTAATTTTTTTTGGTATAGGGGATTATGCTTAAGGGATCCTAAAAATAAATGTGAATGCCCTTTTCACAGGTTGTTTAAATCCTTAAGCATAATCCAAGTTAGGATAAGTGTGCTTAGTTACCCATGTGTAGGGTGCTAAGTCCAAATTATAAATATAATTGCTTGGGATTATATGTATATTTAGCTAACCTTTATTTTGCAAGTGTAGTTAGATTTACGTTTCCCACATAAATGTAATTTTTATAATAGGAATTAGGATTAGTGCTATCAGGCATTAGGATGAGTAGTGGCCAGAAGGCTTTGTCATGGAGTGCCCTGTGATGCCTTTGAAGCAAGCACCATCCGAATCAAAAAGGAACCAAATAAGAAATGGAGATACAAAGAAAGAAGACCCCATAGCCTCTAATACAATTATAATTATTCTTTCATACTCACGGTTGTATAAGGGTAGAGCTTGGCTACCCATATTTTCTCTCTTCGGGTTGTACGACAGTACCCGAATGGACCATCCTTTTATTCTTTTATGATATTTTATATAATTATTTGATGTTATGTTTACATTATGCATCGTGGCATGTTTTTCATAGTTTCTTAAATGATTGATGCTTTAATGTGGCTTGGATACGATTAAGCTCTTAGGATAAAAATAACTTTTTACCCAACTAATCACTCAAAACTAAATTTTAAACAACACATAACCTCATTATAAAGCCTAAGACATAAATAAGATAATTAAAAGATTTATCAACCCCTTAGTTGTATGGTTGTATGTTTCACATCATGCATGCATATTCTTTCTCTCTTGAACATGAATGATCTCCATCCTAACACCATAAAGGAATGCTTGACCTATGAGGGCATCCATTATGGTGGAGAACACCTTCTTCTAGCTAATTTGACCTAACCATTTCATCATACATTTAGGCATAAGAAATCCTAAAGCCTTTGTCAAAATGATGTGTCTAAAATGAAATAAAATTTGAAAAGATTTTGCATTTATAGATTAAGTCATGTGCTCATACCACACATGCTCTAGTCTCATAGGGAGTGTGTTTAAGACTTTAATCTCTTTCTAATTAAATAACTACCATGGCTATCTTATAATTCATAAAACTAAACTACTTAGTTTTAAAATCATAGGAGGAGTTAGCTAGCGGCAACTCCAAGTGATTATAAGTCCAAAAGTCAGGTAATTTATTCTCACTTGCAGAGGTAAGCCCTAATGTCCACCTGTCAAGTAGATTTAGGTCATGCTTTAGCTCGAACTAAAGCTCCATCAATTTAGGATCTGAGATAGCTATTTCCTTTAGGCTACGTGTATAAATCCTCACCTCTTAAGCATTCCCACAACCTTTTGTTGGTGGATTATAAGCCTTAGTTATCTAATAAAATTTTAACTCAAAAAATATAAATCTCCTCAACCTCAAAATTATAAAGCCCAACCATAGGATAGATTGGAATGCTCACTAAGCTTCCTAGTGTCATGAGCATTTCTTACTTATTTCATTTGATTCCAAAATAAGTCTTCTCTTGAACTTTCCCAAATGATTTTCCAAATACAACTAATCCTTTGATAGTAACCTTGAAATGTTTGGAGATGATAATTGACTACTTTAATCGAGAGTATTCTTAGGAAATTTTATTTGCTAAGATGTAATTAACTATTGAGGCTTGCCTCTGTAAGGAACTTAAGAACTTGGTTTAATATAAACCCTACTTTATTCATCCATGTAAAGTAGGGGAAAAATTGCTAGTGAGTTTGAAGACCCATCATGCCTTAGAATCCTTATTATATGATTTCATCCATTGTAGGGTGATGTCTCTATCTTTTGAGATAGTACATAATACCTCAATGTAGTACCTAATCACCTTAAAAAGTACTCCCCCTTATACATCCAAAAATAAATAATATAATGCCCTCTCAACTTGTTCATTGAATCCTCTCACCATCATCCTTTCTTTTTAGAGTTTTGAGATGTCGATCCTCAAGTAGGCAAGGGTTCTTAGACTCATAATGTTGAATGGTACAACTGGGTCAACCAAAACTTTGGATAGCCTGTATCTACCAACATCCAATGTAATGTAAAGAGGCGATTGTGCTCGGTCATCCCTAGAGTATGTTTTCATCACTAAATTTTATACCTAAGATGTCCTTCAAGTGGCATGCCTTCTCTTTAGTAATGGTCAACTGAGCTAAGTATATCTCTAGATTAAGTAAAGACTTGATTAGAAATTCCTTCATCTCTTTAGATAAGACAAGGCTTCGTATATGCTTAACTTAGCTGGAAACTTTGTAAGGTGATCTAGGACATTATAATCATCTCTAGCTTGGTCCTCCATAGCCTTATCCATGGGTGGAACATCTTGTGGAGGGGCTATTTGCTCACTAGAACCAATGACTTGCTTACCCTTTTCTTGAGGTGCTACCTTAGAAAGTAGAACTTTGCCACTGTGTAAGTTGACTTCAATGACTTCTTGGAATGATGAGCTTGTGGAAAGTTCTACCTTCTGATCGAACATACCTATAACTTCTCCTATGGGATCCTCAAAGTCAGTTGGCTCCAAGTTAATTCCAAGAGGTGAACCTGATTGATTCAGAGAAGGATAGTTTGATTCTAAATTAGAAAGGAAAGGATCAGAACTACAATAGGTAGGATCAAAAAGGTAAATTATGGCTCCCAACTTGTACCTGTGCTCAAGCTAGTCCTTAAAAGAAGGACAATCCCCTAAGACATGGCCTAACATGCGGTGGAAGGGGCAATAGCTAGGATCATCGATGTAGCCAACTTCCTCTATCCTTTAGGCTCTGGTAACTGAAAGTCACATTTTGTTTAAGAGATTCTTAAATATTTTCCTAACTACCTCCCTCTTGAATGAATATGGCTTATTCAGTCTATCAGCAAGAGTAGGTGGAAAGTAACTACCTAGCGATTGGTATGAATACCGATGCTGGGTAGGCTGCTGAGGTGATGGAAATGGTCGTTGTGGCAACTGCGATGGCCAATATGATGGTCGTGGTGGTGGAAGAAGGGGTTGCAAAGGAGCCTATTGAGTTCATGGTCTCTCATACTGATCTCTGGCTGGCTACATTCCTCTGTCCACTGACACAACTATCCTTGGTTTCTTCTCAAACACCTTATCCAGCTTGGGCCTAGATGATTGGTCAGGAAAGGGAAACTGTTTAGCTCCCTCTTGAAGGCTAGCCGCCTTGTTGATTAATTTCTAGAAAATTTTGATGGTAAAGCCCATAAGAATGAAGGTGACCGGGCCATGGATATTCTTGAGAAGAATCTCAATGTCATGCAATACAGATAATTTTATTTCGCATTTCATGCTCAGGTTGCATCACCTGAGAATGTAATTAACAAGTGATTCATTGACTTTCTGTTCCTCTGCAATGAGGTCACCTATTGTCACCCTCAATTGAGCTCCAGCAAACCTCTTGATGAAGAGGTGCTCTAACTCAATAAAGTCTTCACTGAACCGTTGGGCAGTTCGACGTACAAATCAAATGCAACACCTGATAGACTTCTAACAAAAAGGAGAAATAAGAGAGTGTTGCTCCCATCGGTGTTGCAACAGCCGGCTCTAAAGTGTGCAATGTGTTATTTTGGGTTCTCACTGCCATCAATGATCTTGAAGGATGGTGGCACAAAACCCTAAATAAAATAAAAACTAAATAAAAACCTAAACCTAAAAAATAAACCTAAAAATAAAACCACAAAATAAATAAATAAATAACCTAAAGCTAAAATAAATAGTAAACAAAACCAACCACAAACCCTAAACACTAAAACCTAAACCCAATCCCTAACTACCCACTAAACTGACCAACTTAAACTCCTCCATCCCAAACCTACCACTAAACTTCCCTCCTAACCCACCCTACACAAACTCCTCCACCTAAACCTAAACACCACACCATCTAGACCCCAAACTCTGATGCTACCCAGGCCCCACTGACCTCACTCTGACCTGGCTACCTAAACCTCCCTGGGCCTGAGCCACTCCACAGGCCTACTAAACCCTGAGCCCTCCTTAAACCCTGGGCCCTCTTAAACCCTGGGCCACTGATCACTCCCTAAACCCCAAAAAACCTACCTAAATAAGACCTATAAATATAAACTCTATAATAAATAATAGATGTTAATAAACCTGATCCTGACCTAAAAAATAAATAAATAAAATAAATATAAAAAAAACTAAAATAAATAAAATAAACCTAAAATAAAAAACCTAAATAAAATAAAAAACTAAATGTAAAATAAAAATAAAATCAACCTAAAATAAAATAAAATAAAAACTAACTAACAACATAAACCTAAAAAATAAAACTAAAAATAAAACCTAAAAATAAAAAATTAAATAAAACATAAACATTAAACTTAAAAAATTAAACTTAAATTAAAAAAAAAATAAATCTAAACCTAAACTAAAATAAACTAAAATAAATAAAATGTAAAACCTAAACTAAATAAAATAAAATAAACTAAAAATAAACCTAAATAAAATAAAATAAAACACAAAATAAACATAAATAAAATAAACTAAAATAAATAAAAAATAAAATACAAACCTAAACTAAACCAAAAATAAATAAATAAAATACAAACTAAAAAACTAAATACCCTAATAAATAAAATCAAACCTAAACCCTAAACCCTAAAACCTAAAACTAAAAATAAATAAAATAAAACTCAATAAAAAATAAACTAAACTAAAATAAACTTAAAAAAACTTATAAAATAAATAAAATAACATAATTAAATAAACTAAATAAAAATAAAATAAACCTAAATAAAATAAAAAATAAAATAAATAAATAATAATCTAAAATATGGTTAAACCCCACTTTTAATTTAAAAAAAAAATAAACCCTAAACCCTAACCCAGACCCAACCCAAAACCTCTGGGTTAAATTAAAAAAAAAACCCTAAAACCCTAAAACTTCTAAACCCTAAACCCTAAAACCCTAAACCCTAAAATGTAAAATCCCTAAACTATAACCGTGAACTAAACCCAAACCCTAAACCCTAAACACTAAACCAACCCTTAAAACCCTAAACCCTAACTAAAATAAAACCCTAAACCCAAAAACCAAAAAACATAAAACATAAAATGAAAATAAAAATAAAACTTAACAAAAATAAACTAAACTAAAAATAAATAAAAAGTAAACTAAAATAAATACTAAACTAATTAAAATTTAAAAACCTAATAAATAATAAAAAATAAATAAAATAAACTAAATAAAATAAATAAAAATAAATAAACCAAACTTAATGGTTTAGATTTTCAGTAAAACCCTACTAAAATATAAAACCAAACTCTAAAGGCTTACAACCCCTAAACCATAAACCTAAACTAAAATAAAAAACATAAACCCTAAACCCTAAATCATAAAACCAAAAAAAAACTGACCATAAAACCCAAAATGACCCAAACCCTACCATAACCCTC
Organism: Cymbidium sinense; assembly: GCA_021442155.1. NCBI lineage: Eukaryota > Viridiplantae > Streptophyta > Magnoliopsida > Asparagales > Orchidaceae > Cymbidium > Cymbidium sinense. Next base: position 14,005,964 of record CM038215.1, read on the forward strand.
TACCTAAATGACTAAAAAAAACTAAACCTAAAAAATAACCTAAATGACCTAAACTAAATAAAATAAAACCTAAAGATAAAATTAATGAGCTACTACTAAACCCAAACTAAACTCAAAACAAACCTAACCTAAACTAAACCTAAACTAGCTAAATAAACTAAAAAAAAAATAAAACTAAATAACTAATAAAAATAAACTAAACTAAACTAAATAAACCTGATAAAACCCTAAACTAAAACCTAAACTAAAATAAACTAAACTAAAATAAATTAAACTAAACTAAACTTAAATAAACTAAACTAAACTAAACGAAACCTAAACTAAACCTAAATCTAAACTAAAAAATAAACTAAAAATAAACTAAACTAAACTAAAAAAAATAAACTAAACTAAAACTAAACATAAACCCTAAATAAACTAAATAAACTAAACTAAACTAAAAAAATAAAAATAAATAAACTAAATAAATAAAAAATTAAAAATAAAAAAAATAAAAAAATAAATAAAATAAACTAAAATAAATAAACTAAACTAAACCTAAACCTAAACCTAAACCTATACCCCAAGAAAAACCTAAAAGATCTAAACCAAAACTCCTCCCTCTGCATCTCTGTGTTTTCCTTTCATTTTCCTTGCAGCTTGGCTGATTTTCGATCATTCTTGATCAATTTTTTCAATAATTTGTCTCTGATTGGACTCTAATGTGAGTTTCCCTTCGTTCTTTCAATGGCCGAGGAGCCGCTTTCCACACAGCCGAGCTGATCCATCTTGGAGGTGTCGGATAGGGCATCAAATTTACATGGAATTATGGATCCAAAATTAACTGCTACTCTGCCTGCAGTTATGTCCTTTAAGGATGCATTATCTAGTAAGAACATTTCCCCTAATGCTTCAGTGAATTTGATCTTTACCTCATTTTGTGGGATGCCCTGGATCTAGATGTGGAAAAGTTGGTGAAGCCTTTTGAATTCTCTTTAGTTGGTAAATTTTCCTTACATTCAACTCTCGATAACATCGATCATTTTTTTATAGCCTTAAACTTTCGGTGTTTTCATTATGAATTGATTGATCCTAGGCATATTTTAATTCAACTCTCTAATGACTTATTCAAGTGTTTTGCGTCGCTCTTACTTTATGTTTAATTGAAAACTTACGAAATGGTCTCCTCTTTTGATATAAAGAGGAATCCCAATTGTTCTTATATGGCTAGCTCTTCCTAATATGAGAATACATTATGTTACACAAAGTTCTCTTTGCGGTTGGGGCTCTCTGGTCGGCCTCTTCAAATTGATCGAGCCAGAGATCATGACCTTGCTCATATTTTGGTTGAGATTGATATTACTAAAAGCATCCTAAAGAAGTTTGGATCAGCTCTGAGAAGTTCGGTTATAATCAAAAAGTGGAATTTGAGAACTTTCCTACATTTTGCACACAATGTAAGATTCATGGCCATGATCATTCTGAATGTTTTGTAATGCATCCTCATCTTAAAAAGAATAAATTACGAGATCCTAATCCTACTCTATCAAATGAAAAAACCAATAAATTTGCTTATGTGCCTAAAGTCACTCAAAATGGAAATCATCCCCCAACCCCTACTCTTTTCTATCCACTGATTTCCCTATTGGAGAGCAATCTAAGCATGTTAAAAATAATGCTTATGAGGTTTGTGAGGAGGCTAATGATAACTTAATTAACATTGCTTCTAATTGTAATAATTTGGCTCCTCATGATAAAACCTTGACTCAGTATAACCTACCCCTTTTGGCTAGTGAACTTGAGGAGACTCATATGAACCTTAGTGGTGATTTGAATGGAAACTTCAGGTTGGATCAAAATCTGAAAACAAATTTTGGAGTTGATCCTTTGATGAAAGAACAAAATTTGAAAATTGTTGGTCCTTTGATGATGGAAAAAAAATCTAAAAAGTAATTATGAAACTGAGCATGTAATCTATACTATTAATGGCTTCACAACCTCTCCTTCTCCTACCCTTCAGCTTTCTCGGCTTAATTCTGACATTGAAGAAGGGGAAATTACCATTAGAAATGCTTTGACGTCTGGTCCTATTAATATCACAAATCTTTCTCGGATGGTGATACTTTGGACAACGATAGATCTTTTCAAACTATTTTTAAAAAAAATCTCTTAAAGCTAGAATGTTCACTAATAGCTCCACTAGAACTACTAGATCTTCTCTAACTTCCTATAAATAACTATTTTTAGTTTTCTTTTCTTCTACTTTTTTATTTCTTTAGTTATCTCTTTTCCTTTCTTTATTTTATTATGATCAATTTTCTAATTTGGAATGTTCAGGGTATTGGGACTCTCATTGTCCGCAACTGTATTAGAATTCTTTGTCGTATTCATAACATAGCCTTACTTGTTATTATTGAACCATTCATACACTCTTCTAAGATCAACCATGTTGCTAGAATGCTTGGCTTTCAAAATTTCTTTTATAATATTAGCAATAAAATTTGGTGTTTTTGGAATAATTTAGTCAACATCTTTATCCTTGATGATCTTCAATAATTGGTTAATGTCCACATCTCATTGGGTGAATTTTCTGCTTTAGGTTCTTTTATTTATGCTTCTTGTAATAGAGCTGGTAGGAACATCCTTTGGAATAACTTAAGAGCCTTTGCCTCCTCGATCAACAAACCCTGGTTGGTTGGGGGTGATTTTAACACTATTCTCTCTTCCTCAGAAAGAAGGGGAGGTTGCTCTCCTAACATTCATTCCATGGAAGATCTTTCTAATATGATTCTTGATTGCAATCTGATTGATATTGGCTTTTCGGGCTTTGACTATACATGGCATAACTCTAGACTCTGGCAGCGGCTTGATAAGACTCTTTTTAATTCTCTTTAGATCAATCAATGGCCCATTACTTCTATTGAACATTTGAGCAAAACTTTGGCTGATCATGCTCCGCTTTTGATTTCTATCCAAAATCCCTCCAATAGATTATCCTCCCCAACTTCTTTTAGATTCCAACATATGTGGATCCAACATATTGATATCATAAATGTTGTATCCATTAACTGGATGGCTCCTCTTCATCCTGATAATTCAGTTAAGGGCATGATTCACCACTAGCTTACTCTTAAAAGGCTTAAACCAAACCTAAATTGGTGGAACAAGTATCATTTTAAAAATATCTTTGCCAATATCAAAAATATGGAACGATTAGTTTGTTCTCTTGAAGATGTTGTTTTGGCTGATTCTACTAAACTTGAGGAGTTGAATGAAGCTAAAGGTAACTTGGTTAAATATCAGAATATGGAGGAAACATACTGGCGGCAAAAGGTTACTAGAAAATATATTGCTGATGGAGACAGAAATACTAAGTATTTCCATGCTCTTTTCAAAAAAAAAGAAAGCCTTAAACTCTATTAAAAAAATTAAAAATGATAACGACAGCTGGATCATAGACAATAACGATATTAAATATTCTGTCATACAATAACCTTTCTTTAGAAGCTCTCTCCAACTCTCACCTGATTCCCTCAACAATTACTAATGATGACAACCACTTGCTTAATATGCGTCCTACGAAAGCTGAGATTGGTAGTATTCTTGAATAGCATGAATGATTACATTCTTCTAATGACTACACAACTCAATGTTTTCCATTGTTGCCTTTATTAAGTCGACCTTATCGATCTTTGTGTTGATTTCTTTGATGGCAATCCTTTACCTGGATATTTTCTAGCACTTCCATTATTCTCATTCCCAAAATTAATAATCCTGAATCTTGGGGAGATTTCAGACCTATTAGCCTTTGCACCTTCTTTCATAAACTCATTGCTAAATTAATTGCCAATAGAATTAGTCCACTGCTGCCTAAAATTATTTCCCCCAACCAAACGGTTTCATTAAAGGTGCAGCTATATCTGACAACATTCTTTTAGCCCAAGAGCTGATTCATGAACTTGATGCTTCTACCGTAGGTGGTAACATCCTTTTCAAATTGGACATCTCTAAAGCTTTTGACAACCTCTCTTGGAATTTTCTCTTCCAAATTCTATATTTGTTTGGTTTTTCTGACTCTTTTATCCGTCTCATTAAAAACTGTATTACTAATGTTTGGTTCTCTGTTATCATGAATGGTGAGTCCCTAGGTTTTTTCCCTTCTATGCATGGATTGAGACAAAGAGATCCCTTATCTCCCTCTCTTTTTATTATTGTTGTTGAATATCTTTCGATGAGTCTTAATGATCTTTTCAACAATAATCCTAGCATATTTTTTAGAACTCAAGGTGTTCTTCCTGTCTCTCATCTTAGCTTTGCTGATGACTTCATAATCTTTTGCAATGCCTCTATTCATTACATTAAAACTATTAAGAATCTTTTAAATAAATTTGATAATGAAAGTGGTCTATTTCTTAATGAAGGTAAAAGTTGTTTCATTCCTTCCACTAAATTCTCTAGTAATAGGATCAACTAAATCTTGAGAATTACTAATTTTCAGAAATAACAACTTCCACTTAAATATCTTGGTGCTCTGCTCTTTAAAGGTCAGAAAAGATCACATCTCTTTGATGAGTTAATCCAAAAAATCTCTAATAAAATTTCTATTTGAGAATTTCATTTACTCTCATTTGGTGGAAGGCTTACTTTGATTAAGAGCACCCTTAACTCCATGCCTTTATATCTCATTCAAACCATTGCCGACAATTCTACCATTAATAGAATTGAGCCTCCTTAACAAATTCTTACGGGGTTCTAACAATTCTACTAAAAGAATGCATTGGACCTCTTGGTATAAAAGTGTGGCACTCTTGTTGAAGGTGGACTTGGATGTAAGCCAATGGAAGATATCCTTTACTTTTCTATAAACTTTGGTGGAATTTTAGGAGCAACAATAGTCTTTGGGCTAATTTAATGGCCAAATCTTGCGGTAAGGACCCTCTCAGTTGCCCCTATAAAGTGGGAGACTCTCCTGTATGGAAAAGACTTTATTCCATCAAATGGGAAGCAGAATCTTTAATCTCTTGGGGGATTAACTCTGGAACCTCTTTCTTTTGGCAAGATAACTGGACTGGAGGAGGGTCCATTGATGAATTACTTTCTACTCACTCCACTGTTGCTATTAAAGTCAACTCTTTCTGGCAAAATAATAAGTGGAATAATAGTAAGCTTACTGACTATATTCCTTTCTCTCTTTTAGATAATCTTATTATTATTCCTATCATTCCTAGCAATCAAGATCAAATCCTTTTTAAGCTTTCCCAAAATGGTGATTTCAACCTTAAAAATGTTTGGATTCATATTAAAGAAGCTCATGATTTCTCCAATGTTCTGTTCTAACTTGGCATATTTTAAAAAACTTTATCCCTGTTGACTCCTTGATGTGGGGTAAAGGTTTTTACTTACCTTGCCGCTTTCACATTGAGAATGTGAATCATGTATTTGTTAACGAGCCATTGCTTCCAAACTTTGGATTTGTTATGATGATCTCTTTAATATTGTCAAAATTCAATGGCTCCTTAACTCTATACCAACTTCTTGAAGTTTATTTTGAAAACACTATTAAAGGCCACATTAAAGTCATAAGCTATCACTCTTATTTGGTTCATATGGATGGACAAAAATAATGCAAAACATCGTGGGATTCCTACGAACCACATGAGGATAATTGCTAGAATTAAAAATAAAATCGGTGACTTTTTTAATGCCAATTTAATTAACTACAATCAATTCAAAGGCTCTAAATTTGTGACCAATAAACTGGGTTTTAACTAGCCGGATCCACCCAACTGTAAAGATAACAAGATTATTTATTGGGTAAAACCTCATGCTAATACTATTAAAATTAACACTGATGGCTCTGTCTCTCAAAATGCTTCTGGCTATGGTGGCATTTTCAGAAACCTTAATGGTAAAGTACTATGTGCTTTTGCTTACCCCCTTAATACTTGCTCTGTTCCTTTTGTTGAGCTAATGGTAGTTTAAAAAGCTATTGAGATTTGCCTTCAAAAAGGTTAGCTCAATATTTGGATTGAGATGGATTCCTTATTGCTGATTGATCTTTTGACTTCCACCAAAATGAGCAATAAAGAATTGTACTACCTTCTCAAGCAAACTAGAGCTCTCCTTTCTCAACTCTATTTTTAAATCACTCATGTATGGCATGAAGGTAATGCATGTGCTGATTACCTTGCTAATCTGGGTGCTAGATTAGATGGCATAAAATTCTTTGATCAACTTACACTTCCTAAACATTTGTGTGGTTTGGTTAATTTGGTCGATACTTGATTCCCTTACCTCAAAATTAATCCATCATATTGGCTTGGCCTGTTATATTACATGTTTAACTGCATGATCAACTTCTGTTTAGTGTTGTTGTTTCTTTGGATTTTGCTGATACATCTTCGATACCTTTCGGTTAATTGCGATCTCTTTGGCATCTATTGTTGGGTTAATTACTAACCTTTTGGGGTCTTCCGCTTCGCTATTTCCACTGTTAATGGTAAAGTGTTTCCGGTCTGCTGGAGGGAGATGTATTACCTTATGCTTTACTTTTTGCTTTACTTTCTGATCAACAGAGATAGACTTCTTGCTATCAATATTTTGTTAAGGGGTCCTACTGTATCTATTTTTCATTATATGATTAAGGTTGTGTTTTGTCTCTTTTCCTTTTTCTAGAAATCTATTCTGGGGCTCATGACTTTGCTGTATCAATGTTTAATTGTTATATTTTTATATAGCTTCATGACATGCCCTAATTTATCTATTTTTTCTCTCTTTATTATGGATGTGGCCCCTCTTATGCTCCCTAACCTCACCTCCACAACTTGTAAGGAGAGAAACTGCAATACCCTTGCTACTATAACTTCTTCTTTGCAGGATTGGAATTACTTCTTGATTTCATTCCAGCCTATTTTTACTGATGTTGTGGGCTTAGCTGCTGGTCTTCTTTTCTATGTATTGAAGGATTTCAAAGATGGCTTTCCTTTGAACCACTTTCGACTCTATGTTGTACCACTATTTTTTACTAGATTATCTTATGGTGGGTGCAATAAATGTTTTGCTATTTTAATTTTTTGGATGTTGGATTTCGGGTCTTATGTCCAGCAGGCTGCTTTTGGGGCTATTTTTTTGATTGCTTTTGCTAACCTCACCTTACCACCCTGTAAGGAGAGAAACTGCCATACCCTTGTTATTATTATTGTCTCTTTGCAGGATTGGACTTACTTAATGATTTCTTTCTAGTCTTCTTTTACTGAGGCTGCTAGTTTAGCTGCAAGCATGCTCTCCTTTGTCTTGAAGGATTTCAATGATGGCTCCCTTTTGAACCCCTTTTGTGTCTATGTTGTACCACTATTTTTTATTGTCTTATCTTATGGTGGGTGCAATAATTGTATTGATGTCTTAATTGATGACTGTTGGATTTTTTAGATCTTATGTTTAGTAGGCTACTTCTGAGGTTGTTGGCTATTTGTTGGCTTAATTTTTCTGATTGCTTTTGATGTTTCCAACCGGGCTGCAGCTGATCACCACATGTTTGTGGTCTATCTAAACTGCTACTATTTTTTCCATCTTGATTCAGTTAGACTTGTCCAGATCACTGTGATTAAGCCATTACCTACTTGGAAATTAACTTATGCGCCGCCTATTCTGAATGGGTGGTTTTATGGCCAGCTTGGTGTTATTTGTTGTCTTGGTTGTTGGCTGAACTGGATTATCGGGTTTTATGCCAAGCAAGCTGCTACTGGGGTTGTCTCTCATGTCCAGTAGGCTGCTTTTGGGGTTGTTTTTCTCATTGCTTTTGCTAACCTCACCTTCCCAACCTGTAATGAGAGAAACTGCAATACCCTTACTATTATTATTGTCCCTTTGCAGGATTGGACTTACTTAATGATTTCTTTGCAGTCTGCTTTTACTGAGGATGTTGGTTTAGCTGCAAGCATACTCTTCTTTATTTTGAAGGATTTCAATGATGGCTCTCTTTTGAACCCCTTTTGTATCTATGTTGTACCTCTCTTTTTTACTGGCTTATCTTATAGTGGGTGCAATAATTGTATTGTTGTTTTAATTGATGGCTATTGGATTTTTAGGTCTTATGTCCAGTAGGCTGCCTTTGAGGTTGTTGGCTGTTTGTTGGCAGTTGTTTTTCTGATTATTTTTATTATTTTCAACTGGGCTACAGCTGATCACCTGATGTTTATGGTCTATTTAATCTGTTGCTATTTTTTTCATCTTATTTTAATTAGACTTGTGCAGATCACTGTGATTATGCTATTACTTACTTGGATATTATCTTATGCACTATTTATTCTAAATGGGTGGTTTTATCGCCACCTTGCTATTACTTGCTATCTTGGTTGTTGGTTGAACTGGATTATCGGGTTTTATGCCCAGTAAGCTGCTACTGGGGTTGTCTCTTTGATTGTCCTTATTTGGAATTATTAATGGTGGGGAGCAGTTTATTACCTGTGGCTTCTGGTCCATCTAATCTGCTATTGCATTCCCATCTTGGCTCGGTTAGACTTTTGCATTTCCTATTTGGGTTTGGGTTATGCTGTCTTGCTTTACACTTGCTGGTTATTAACTTTTACAATGATTATTAACTAGGGGGTTGTTAACATCTGCATTGCTTATTTTGATTGGGTACCTTTTTTTGGGCTATATTTCTAGGCTGTATACCAGGAGTGTAAGTTTCATATATGTCCCATATGTTTAGGATGGAGTTAATTACATGCTATTTGATTTTCCTTGCTTGATTTCAGCAAGCTTTTCAACTGGTTGTATATTGCTTCTTTTCTCTGCCAGGCCTTTTCTGCTATTTTCCTATGGTGGGTTTTCATGCTGGCCTAATTAAACTCTTTGGGTAAAAAAATAAGGTGGATCTGGCAAAGATGGTTCATTTTCATATATGTAGGGATTCTCATGCTATGGTGACTATATTGATGATATTTATTCTGCATGGGATCCCCTTTCCCATTTACTCTTTGATGTATCATTTTCTATTGTGTTTATGGCTTTATTTAGGTTTATAGGTACTAAGGCTCAAAAGACTTTCAACAAATGGTTGCTATCTTCCCACAGGTTTGTTGGGTATGATGGTTGTGATGATTTCACTCCTTTTTGGTTTGGTACTAGCTCTTGTGATGTAACCCTTCTGCTGAAGTTTGGATGCTCATATTTGCATCTACCCCAATTTGTGTGACTAAGCCTGAGCCTTCTCTCACACACATCTTTATAATCCTTCTCAGTTTATGCTATTTTCAATTTTCATTTTGTCTGTATTACTTTAACTGCTCTAATTTCTATATTACTATAATTTTGCAGGAGCATTTCTCTTGTTCTCTTCAAGGTTTGCTCCCTAGTGCCATGCATTCTCTCATCTTGAAGAGCTTTGGCTCAGATATATTCATTAGCTTATCTATGTTAATCAATTTGTATTTTTTGCTTTCCTTTACTCTTTTAATTTGCTTTTGATTGTACTTAGATAGGGGATTTACTCTATCGATTGTAGCTTTTGACAGGTTGGGAGTTTATCCTGTTAAGGACCTTATAACCCTCTTTTTGTGGCAATAAAATTCCCCCTATATGGGGTTTCCCAAAAAAACCCTTAAACCCTAAACCTTAAAAACCCTAATCCCTAACCCTAAACACTAGACCCTAAACCCTAAAAACTAAACCTTAAATGCTAAACCCTAACCCTAAACCCAAAACCAAAAACCCAAAACCCTAGACCCTAAAAATCTAAAAACCTAATAATAAAAATAAAAATAGAACTCGACTAAAAAAAATCCAAACCTAAACGTAAACCTAAAAGCTAAACTAAAATAAATAAACCTAAAATAAACAAACTAGAGTGAAAAAAATTTAAAAATAAACCTAAAAAATTAAAAATAAAATAAAATAAAATAAATAAAAAATAATCTAAATCCTAAACCTACTAGTTTACTTAATTTTTTTTAAAAAAAAAACCACAAACCCTAAACCCACCAGTTTAGTTAATTTTAAAAAAAATCCTAAACCCTAAACCCTAAATCCTAAACCCTAAACCTTAAGCCCTAAACCCTAAATCCTAAACCCTAAACCCTAAACCCTAAAACCTAAAAACCCTAAACTAAAACCTAAACTTTGTACCTAAAACCTAAACCCTAAACCCAAAACCTACAACCCTAAATGCTAAAACTCCAAAGCTAAAACCCTAAACTGTAAACCCTAAACCCTAAACCTTAAAATAAAAAATCCTAAGAACCCAAAACCCTAAAGCCTAAACACTAAACTTAAAACCCTAAACCCTAAACCCTAACACTAAACCATAACCCCAAAAACCCTTAATCCTAAAATTTTAAACCCTAAACCTTAAACCATAAACCCTAAACACTTAACCCTAAAAGCCTAAAAACCTAAACCTAAATAATAAAATAAATATAAAACAAAAAAAAAGATAAACTAAAATAAAAAACCTAAACTAAAGTAAATAAACCTAAAATAAATAAACTAAACAAAATAAATTTGAAAAATAAACCTAAGTAAAAATAAAAAATAAAATAAAATAAATAAAAAATAAACTAAATTAACTAAATAAACCTAAACTTACTGGTTTGCTTAACTTTCTTCTTAAAAATAAACCCCAAACCTTAAATCCTAAACCCTAAACCTGAAACACTAAACCCTAAACTTTTAAAGTAACCCTAAACCATAAAGCCTAAACCTATAATACTAAACATACAACCCTAAAACCTAAACCCTAAACCCTAAACCTTAAACCCTAAACATTAAAGCCTAAATCATAAACCTAAACCCTAAACCCTAAAAGCATAAACCATAAAATCCTAAACCCTAAACCCTAAACCTTAAATCATAAATCATAAACCTAAACCCCAAACCTCATACCCTAAACCATAAACCTTAATCCCTAAACCCCAAAAACCTAAACCTAAACTAAATAAAACCTAAAAATCAAATAAATAAAAATCCTAAACCTAAATAAAATAAAATAAAAACCTAAACTAAAACCAAAACCTAAACATAACCCTAAACCTAAAAAAAAATAAAATAAAATAAAAAATAAAAATTAAACTAAAATAAAATAAATAAAACCTCAATTAAAAATAAAATAAACTTAAAATAAAACCTAAATAAATAAAATTAAATGAAAATAAAATAAATAAACCAAAATAAATAAAAAAACTAATAAAATCTAAACCTAAAATATAAACCTAAAAATATAACCTAAAAATCAATAAAAAATAAAACATAAACCTTTAACTAAAAAAACCTAAACCTAAAAAAATAATAATAAAATAGCCTTAAACCTAAACTAAAATAAACTAAACTAAAATGAATAAAACCTAAACCTAAACCTAAACTAAAAAATAAAACCTAAAAATAACACCTAAAAATAAACCTAAAAGAAAATCCTAAAACCTAAACCTAAAAAAAATAAAATAAGAACATAAATCTAAAATAAAAAATAAAACCTAAACCTAAAAAATATAATAAAAATAAAACTAAACTAGAAAGTAAACCTAAACCTAAACTTAAACCTAAAAAATAAACAAAAATAAAAAGCCTAAAGTAAAATAATAAACATAAATAAATAAACTAAACTACATAGAAATAAAAATAAACCTAAATAAAAATAAGAATAAAATAAACTAAAATAAATAAAAATAAATAAAAAATGCATAAACCTACTAATTTACCTAATTTAATAAATAAATAAATAAAACCCTAACCCTAAATGCTAAAACCTAAAACTAACCCTAAACCGTAAACCCTAAGACCCTAAAGCCTAAATCGAAAACCCTAAAAACCTAAAAACCTAAACTTAAATTAAATAAAAATTAAAAATAAAACAAAAAAAAAACCTTAACCTAAATAAAATAAAATACAATAAAATAAAAACTTTAACTAAAACCTAAACCTAAAAATAAAATAAAAGAAAAAATAAAAACAAACAAAATCAAAATAAATAAAACCAAAACTAAACTAAAAAATAAATTAAACATAAAACAAATAAACCTAACTAAAATCAAAAAAATAAAAAAAATGAAAAATAAAATAAAACTAAATAAAACCTAAATAAAAAAATAAACCTAAAAATAAATAAAAATAAAACTTATAACCTAAACTAAAAAAACACCTAAACCTAAAATAAATAAAATAAACCTAAACCTAAACCTCAACTAAAATAAATAAAACCTAAACCTAAACATGAAATAAACTAAACCTAAACCCTAAACTAAATAAAATAAAATAAACTAAAAATAACCTAAACCTAAACTAAAAAAATAAAACCTAAAAATAAACGTTAATTAAAAACCTAAAACCTAAACCTAAAAAAAAAACATAAACGTTAACCTAAATAAAACCTAAACCCTAAACCTAATAATAAATAATAAAACCTAAACATAAAATATAAAATAAAAATAAAAATAAACTAAAAAAGAAACATAAACCTAAACCTAAACCTAGAAAATAAAGTAAATAAAAGACCTAAACTAAAATAAATAAACTAAATTAAATAAAAATAAAAAATAAACCTAAATAAAAATGTAAAATAAACTAAATAAACAAAATAAACCTAAACCTATTGTTTACTTAATTAAAAAAAAAACCTTAAACCCTAAACTTTAAACCTTAAATCCTAAACCCTAAAATTAGAACCCTAAACCTTAGCCCTAACCCTAAAATCTAAATCTTAAAACCCTAAACATTAAACCCTAAACTAACCATAAACTCTAAACACTAAAAACCTTAAACTTTGAACCCTAAACCCTAATTGGGGTGTCAAAAATTGAGCCAACACGGTAACTCTACACGAACCCAAATCAAAAAATCTAGGTTTGAGTTGATGCGAATAATTTTTAGGTCTGGTTCGAGTTGAAGAAATTGACCCATTTGATTTTTCGGATCAGGTTCAAGTTGACCCACCAACTCAAAATTGACTCAATTTTGACCTGCCAACTCAAATTTGACTCGAAATTAACCCGAGAACCCGAAATTGACCCAAATTTTACACATGAATCTGATCTTGACATGATTTTAACTTAAAAATATATATAAATATATCATTTGGGTCATGTCGTGTCAATCTAGTTGAAGTCAGGTCAGGTTCGGGTTAAAGTTTTTGACTCATTTAATAAACAGGTCGAGTTCGAGTCAACCATATTCTCTCAAATTCTCGAATCCACCTAATTCAATTGACAACACTACCTAAGCTAACCCTAAACCCAAACCTAATAAAGCAAAATAAAACTAATAATAATAAAATAATAATAATAAACTAATAACTAATAGTAATACCTAACTAAAACTAATAAAATTAACTAAATAAATAATTATAAAACTAATAATAGACCTAAAAACTAAAATTAATAAAAATAACTAAAGCTAATAATAATAATTAAAACCTAATAAACTAACTAAAACTATTAAACCCTAATAAATGAACTAAACTAAATAATAAAATAATAATAATAAATTAATAAATTAATAAAAACTAATTAAAGCTAATAATAATAATAATAATAATAATAATAATAATAATAATAGTAATAATAATAATAATAAACAAATAAATAATAAAACTAAACCCTAAACTAATAAAACCTAATAATAACTAAACTAAAAACTAAAATTAAACAAAACTAAAAACGTAAAACCCCTAAACTAATAAACTAAACTAAAACTAAACCCAAAAACTTAATAAAAACTAACTAAACTGAGAATAACTAATAAACTAAAAACTAATAGAACCCAAAACTAAAAATAAACCCTAAACTAAAACTAAATAAAAACCAAAACTAAAATTAAACTAAAAACTTTAAACCATAATAACCCCAACAAACCTAAATAAACACTAAACGTAAAACCAAATAAACCCCAAAATAAAAACTAATAACTAAAACAATAAAAATAATAATAAACTAAACTAATAAACCTAACCTTTAAAAAGCTAATAACTAACTAATAAACATAATAGAACTAAAACATAATAACAATAACTAAACTAAACTAACTAAACTGACTAAAAAAATAAACCTAAATAAAAATAATAAATAAAGTAAACTAAAATAAATAAAAGGTAAACTAAATATACTAAATAAATCTAAGCCTGTCAGTTTACTTAATTTTTTTTTAAAAAATCCTTAAACCCTAAATCCTAAACCTTAAACCCTAAACCCTAAACCCAAAACTTACAACCATAAACCTATAACCCTAAACTCTAAACTCTAAATCTTATATAAAAAAATAATTAAAAAAAACAATAAACCTAAACTCTAAAACTAACCCTAAACACTAAACCCTAAACCTAAACCTATCAATTTATTTAATTTAAAAAAAAACTTCTTAAGCCTAAACCCTCAACCACAAACACTACACCTATAATCCTAAACCTACAACCCTAAACCCTAAAACCTTAAACCCTAAAACTAACCCTAAACCCTAAACCCTAAAAACTAATCCCTTAAACCCTAAACCCTAACACCTAAACCCTATACCCTAAATCCTAAACATAAAAACCTTAAACCCTAAACCTTAACCCTTAAACCCAAAAACCAAAAACCCTAAAACCAAAATAATGAACCCCAAACCCTAAACCCTAAAAACCTGAAAACCTAAACCTAAACTAAATAAAACCTAAAAATAAAATAAATAAAAAACCTAAACATAAATAAAATAAAATATTAAAATAGAATGAAAACCTAAACAAAACCTAAACCTAAATATAAATTAAATAAAAATAAAAACTAAACTAAGATAAAATTAATAAAAACCTAAACAAAACCCTAAACCCTAAAACCCAAAACAGTAAAACCCTAAACTGTAAACCCTAAATCTTAAACCCTAAATCCTAAATAGTAAACCCTAAATCCCAAACACAAAACCTTAAACCTTAAACCTTAAACTCAGAATCCTAAAAACCATAAACCCTAAAACCTAAAACCTAAACCCTAAACCCTAAACCCTAAACCCTAACCCTAAACCCTAAAAGCATAAACCCTAAATCCTAAACCTTAAAACCTTAAATCTTAAACCCTAAACTATAACCCTAAACCCTAAAACCCTAAACCCTAATCCCAAAACCCAAAACCCAAAACCCTAAAAACTTAAAACCCTAAACCTAAAAATAAAATAAATAAATAAAAACCTAAACCTAAATAAAACAAATAAAATAAAAATCTAAGCTAAAACCTAAACCTAAACCTAAACATAAAAATAAAGTAAAATAAAAAATAAAAACTAAACTAAAATATAATTAATAAAAACCAAATCTAAATTAAAAAATAAAATAATCTTAAAAATAAAAAACCTAAATAAAATAAAACCCAAATGAAAACTAAAACAAAATAAACCAAAAATAAAATAAAATGAAAACTAAATAAAAACCTAAAGAAAATAATAAATTTAAGAATAAAAGTTAAAAATAAATGAAAATATAAAACTTAAACCCTAAACAAAAAAAAAACTAAACCTAAAATAAATAAAATAAAATAAACCTAAACTTAAAATAAAATAAATAAAACCTAAAACTAATCCTAAAATAAACAAAACTTTAACCCTAAACTAAATAAAATAAAATTAACCAAACATAAACCTAAACCTAAACTAAAAAATAAAACTTAAAAATAAATCTAAAATAAAAACCTAAAACCTAAACCTAAAAAATTAAAATAAAAACCTAAAGCTAAACCTAAGAATAAAAAATAAAACCTAAACCTAAAAAATAAAATAAAAATAAAACTAAACTAAAAAATAAACATAAACCTAAACCAAAACCTAAAAATTAAACTATAATAAAAGAAAACCTAAACTAAAAAAAATAAACCAAACAAAACAAAATTAAAGAAATTAACCTAAATAAAAAAATAAGCTAAAATAAATAAAAAATAAACTAAATAAACCTAAACCTACTAGTTTACTTAATTAGACAAAAACCCTAAACCATATAGCCTAAACCATAAACCCTAAAGCAAACCCTAAACCCTAAACCCTAAACCTAAACCAACAACCTTAAATCCTAAACCCAAAACCCTAAACCCTAACCCCAACCCCAACCGTTAAACCCTAAATCTTGAACCCTAAAATCGTAAACCCTAAACTCTAAACTAACCCTAAACCATAAATTCCAAAAAGCCTAAATCCTAAAGACAAAACCCTAAACCCAAAATCATAAACCCTAAACATTAAATCCTAAACCCTAAACTCTAGACCCTAAAACTAACATTAAACACAAAACCCTAAACCCTAATCCTAAATCTAACCCTAACTTAAAACCCTCAAACCTTAAGCCTAAACCACAAAACCTAAACCTAAACCCCAAACTCTAAACAATTCTAAACCTATACCCTAAACCTAAACCATAATAAACCCTAAACTTGAACCTTAACCTAACCCTAAAATCCCAAACCTTAAAGCCTAAACACTAAACCTTAAACCCTAAACCCTAAACCCAAATGCTAAACCCTAAACCCTAAAACACAAAACCCTAAAACTCTAAAACCCTAAACCCTAAACATTAAACCCTAAACCCTAAACCCTAAACCATAATAACCTAAAAAACTTAAACCTAAACTAAATAAAACCTAAAAATAAAATAAATAAAATAACCTAAACCTAAATAAAAGAAAAAAATTAAATAAAATAAAAATCTAAACTAAAATGTAAACCTAAACCTAAAAATAAAAAAATGAAAAAACTAAAATAAAATAAATAAAAACCTACTCTAATCTATAAAATAAAATAAACTTACGAATTAGAAACCATAATAACATAAAAACTAAATGTAAATTAAAATAAAATAAAACTAAAATAAAATAAATAAAAATTAAATAAAAACCTAAACCTAAAAAAATAAACTTAAAAATAAATAAAAATTAAAACCTAAACACTAAGCTAAAAAAAACCTAAATCTAAAATAAAAATAAAATAAACCTAAACCTAAACTAAAATTAACTAAACCTAAACAAAATAAAATAAAATAAACTATAAACCCTAAATCCTAAACCCTAAACCTTAAACCCTAAATCTTAGAACCTAAACCTACAACCCTAAACCCTAACCCTAAACACTAAACCCTAAAAGCATAAACCCTAAAACCCTAAACCCTAAATCCCTAAACCCTAAATCGTAATCCTAAACCCTAAACACTAAACCCCAAATCATAAACCTAAACCTAAAGTAACTAAATAAATTAAAAATAAACCTAAACCCTAGAACCTAATAAACCTAAACCTAAACCTAATTCCTAAGAATGGGCAGAACCTTGATGACAGGAACATCACCATCAACCAGGCTCAGTGTAGATCTAGCAGTGGAGGCAAAGGCGGAGGTGATAGTTATCGCAGTGGTGGTGGGGGATCTAGAGGTGTTGGTGGATATGGAGGTGGTGGTTGGACCAGTGGTGGTTATGTATGTGAGAGGAGTGAAGGCGGTTACAACCATGGTGGTGGCAGAGGGAGAGATAAGGGATATGATGGTGGATTCCGCTACTCGAGAGGCCAAGGTGGTTCTAATGGGAACTAAAGAAACTGAAGAACGACCTATCCGATCTATTTCTTGTGGAACTGTGTATATATAGTTGAGACGGTTCTAGTTATCTAGGGTTTTTTATCTGCTCTATGCATGCTAATTTTTTTCTATGTCATCACTTGTGTCTTAGAAAACCTAGTGTGTTACTCAGTTGATGAATTCAAGAAGAAGAAATGTTGAATCTGAATTTCTTCTCTCTTAAAAAAAACCAAAAACCCTAGACACTAAACTAAAACCTAAACCCTAAACCAAAAAAATACCTAAACCTAAAATAAAAATAAAATAAACCTAAACCTACACTAAAATAAATAAAACCTAAACCTAAACCTAAACCAAAACTAGATAAAATAAAATATACTAATAATAAACCTAAACCTAAACTAAAAAATAAAACCTAAAAATAAACCAAAAATAAAAACCTAAAACCTAAACCTAATAAAATAAAATAAAAACATAAACCTAAACCTAAAAATAAAAAATAAAGCCTAAACCTAAAAAATAAAATAAAAATAAAACTAAACTAAAAAATAAACATAAACCAAAACCTAAACATATTAAATAAACTAAAATAAAAAATCAAAGCTAAATTAAATAAACATAAAATAAATAAACTAAACCAAATAAAAATAAAAAAATAAACCAAAATAAATATAATAAAATAAAATAAAATAAATGAAAAATAAACTAAATAAACCTAAACCTACTAGTTTATTTTCTTTTAAAAGGTTTAAGTAAACCAACCTAAAAAATCTAAACCCTAAACCCTAAACCCTAAACCATAACCTAAACTAAACCTAAACTTAAACCCTAAAACGCCTAAACCCTAAACTTTAAATTTACAATCCTAAACCCTAAACACTAAAAAACCTTATACCCTAAACCCTAAACCCTAAACCCTAAACCTTAAATTAAAAAATAAAATAATAAAATAAAAAAAAACTATAACCCTAAACCCTAAACCTTAAAACTAACCCTAAACCCTAAACCCTAAACCCTAAACTAAACTAAACCTAAACTAAACTCTAAATACTAAACCTAAACTAAACCCTAAACCAAAACCTAAACCCTAAACCCTAAACCCTAATCCTAAACCAAACCCTAAACTAAACCATAAACCTAAAACTAAATACAAAAAAAGCCTAAACCTAAACTAAATAAACCTAAAAGTAAAATTAAAAAAAAAACCTAAATAAAATAAAATAAAATAAAACCAAAACTAAACCTAAACCTAAACATAAACATAAACCTAAACCTAAAATAAAATAAAAATAAAAAAAATAAAAACTAAATGAAAATAAATAAATAAAAACCTAAACTAAACTAAAAAATAAATAAAACTAAAAATAAAAAACCTAAATAAAATAAAACCTAACATAAACAAAAAAGATAAATCTAAAATAAAATAAAAACTAAACTAAATAAAAAACTAAACCTAAAAAAATAAACATAAAAATAAAACCTAAAAAGAAATAAAAAAGAAAACCTAAACCCTAAATTAAAAAAAAACTTAAACCTAAAATAAACAGAATCAAATAAACTTAAACCTAAACTAAAATAAATAAAACCTAAACCTAAAATAAACTAAACCTAAACCTAAACTAAATAAAATAAAATAAACTGAAAATAAACATAATCCTAAACTAAAAAATAAAACCTAAAAATAAACCTAAACCTAAAAAAATAAAATAAAACCAAAACACAAACCTAAAAATAAAAAATAAAACCTAAACTTAAAAAATAAAATAAAAACATAAAACTAAATAAACCTAAATAAAAAAAGAAAATAAACCTAAATAAAAATAAAAAATAAAATAAAAAAAACTAAATAAAGCTAAACCTATATGTGTACTTAATCTAAAAGGAAACCCTAAAACTAACCCTAAACTCAAAACCATGTAATGATAACCCTAAGCCCTAAACCCTTAACCCAAAATCTTAAACCTTAAGCCCTAAATGCTAAACCCTAAACCCTAAAACCTAAACCCTGAACCCAAACCCTAACCCTATACTCTATACCCTAAACCCTAAACCCTAAACCCTACACCTTAAAACCCTAAACCCTAATCTCTAAACTAACGATATACCCTAAACCCTAAAACCTAAAACCCTAAACCCGAAAGCCTAAACCTTAAACTCTAAACCCTAAACCCTAAACTAACCCTAAACCCTAAGCTAACCCTAAACCCTAAACCCTAAACCCTAACCCATAAACCCTAACCCGTAAACCCTAACACGTAAACCCTAAATAATAAATTAAACTCAAAACCTTAACCTAAACCCTAAACCCTAAAACTCTAAACCCTAAAATTCTAAACCCTAAACCCTAAACCCCAAACCCTAAACGCTAAAACCTAAAAACCTAAACCTAAACTAAATAAAACCTAAAAATAAAATAAATGAAAAAACCTAAAGCTAAATAAAATAAAAAATAAAATAAAAATATAAACCTAAACCTAAATGTAAAATAAAATAAATAAATAAAAATAAACCAAAATAAAATAGTTAAAAACCTAAACTAAATTAAATAAAATAAAATAAACCTAAGAATAGAGAACCTAAATAAAATAAAAACTAAATGTAAAATAAAAATAAAACTAAAATAAAATAAAAACTAATGTAAAACCTAAACCTAAGAAAAACCTAAAAAAACCTAAAAATAAATTACAAATATAACTTAAACCTAAACTAAAAAAAAATAAAACCTAAAATAGAAAAATAAAAAAACCTAAACCTAAACTAAAATAAACTAAACTGAAATAAATAAAACCTAATTTTAAACCAAAAATAAATAAAACCTAAACCTAAACCTAAATCTAAAATAAACTAAACCTAAACCCTAAACTGAATAAAATAAAATAAACCTAAACCTATACTAAAAAATAAAACCTAAAAAAAACTTAAAACCTAAATGTAAAAAAATAAAATAAAAACCTAAACCTAAAACCAAAAATAAAATATAAAATATAAACCTAAAAAATAAAATGAAAATAAAACTCAACTAAAAAAAACCTAAACCTAAAAAATAAAATAAAATAAAAAACCTAAACTAAAATAAATAAACCTAAAATAAATAAACTAAACTAAATACAAATAAAAAATAATCCTAAATAAAAATAAAAAACATAAGAAACTAAATTAAATAAAATTAAACTAAATATACTAAATAAACCTAAACTATTAAAAATTAAAACCTTAAACCTAAATGATACCCTAAACTCTAAAGCCTAAACCCTAAACCTACAACCCTAAACCCTAAACCCTAAACCCTAATCTCTAAAAAACCCTAAACTCTAAAAAACCCTAAAAAACCCTAAACCCTAAACACTAAAAGCATAAACCATAAAAACCTAAGCCTTAAACCATAAACCCTAAATCCCAAATCAAAATTTCTAACCCTAAACCTTAAACCCTAAACCCAAAACTCTAAAGTCAAAACCTTAAAGCCCAAATCCTAAACCTAAACATAACATAACTAAATAAATTAAAAAATAAACCTAAACCCTAAAACCTAATAAACCTAAACGTAAACCTAAACCCTACGAATGGGCAAAACCATGACAGCAACATCACCATCAACCAGGCTCAGTCTAGATCTAGCATTGGAGGTGTAAACACAGGCGGCTGTAATTGCAGTGGTGGTGGGGGATTTCGAGGTGCTAGTGGATATGGAGGTCGCGGTCGGAGCAGTGGTGGTTATCGAGGTGGGAGAAATGACAGAGATTACAGTTATGGTGGTAGTAGAGGGAGAGATCGGGGATATCATGGTGGATCCTGCTACTCGAGAGGTTGGGGTGGTTCTCATGGGAACTGCTGAAACTAAAGAACAGTAGATTCGATCTACTACATATGGAACTGTGTCTTTACAATAGAGACAGTTCTAGTTTTCTAGGGTTTTGAATTTGCTTTATGTGTGCTCATTTTTTTAATCTATGTTGTCACTTATGTCTTAGAAAACTTGGTGATGAAATCGAAAAGAAGAAATGTTGAATGTGAATTTGTTCTCTATTAAAAAAAAATAGAAACTCATAAACCCTAAATTAAAACTTGAAAACTAATCCTAAAAGCTTAACCCAAAACCCGAAGCATTAAATCCTAAAAACACTAAACCCTAAACCATAAACCCTAAACCATAAACCTTAAATCCTAAACCCTAAACCTTAAACCCCAAACCCTAAACCTACAACCCTAAACCCAAGATTAACCTTAAATCCTAAACCATAAACCCTAAACCCTAAAAAGTTAAAAACCTAAATCTAAACTAAATAAAACCTTAAAATAAATAAATAAATAAACCTAAACCAAAATAAAGAAAAATAAAAAGATAAACTCAAACCTAAACCTAAAAAATAAAATAAAATAAAAAGTAAAAATTAGACTAAAATAAAATAAATAAAAAGCTAAACTAAACAAAAAATAATAAAAAAACCTAAACAAAATAAAAACTAAACCTAAAATTAAATAAAATAAAAACTAAATAAAAGCCTAAACCTAAAAAAATAAACCAAAAAATTGAACCTAAAAATAAATAAAAAAGAAAAGCTAAATGCTAAACTAAAAAAAAAAATCCTAAACCTAAAATAAAAATAAAATAAAACTAAACCTAAAAAAAAGAAAGCTAAATTAAAATAAATAAAACCTAAACCTAAACCTAAAATAAACTAAACCTAAACTTAAACTAAATAATATAAAATAAACTAAAAATAAACTTAAACCTAAATAAAAAAATAAAACTTAAAAATAAACCGAAAACTTAAACCTAAAAAAATAAAATAAAAACCTAAAGCTAAACCTAAAAATAAAAAATAAAACCTAAACCTAAACAAAAAATAAAAATAAAACTAAACTAAAAAATAAAGCTAAACCTAAACCTAACCCTCTAAAATAAACTAAAATAAAAATGCTAAAGTAAAATAAATAAACCTAAAAAAGTAAAATAAACTAAATAAAAAGATAAATAAACCTAAATAAAAATTAAAAATACAATAAACTAAAATAAATAGAAAATATACTTAATAATCTAAATAAACCAAAACCTACTAGTTTACATAATTAAAAAAAATAAAATAAATTAAAAATACAAAAAGGAAAAAAATCTAACCCTACAACCTAAACCCTAACCCCTAAAACCCTAACCATAAACCCTAAACACTAATCCTAAACCCTAAAACCCTAAACCCTAAACCCCAAACCCTAAACCCTAAACTTTAAACAGTAAACCCCAAACCCTAAACCCTAAACCCTAAACCATAAACCATAAACCATAAAACCTAAACCCTAAAAACCTAAAAACCTGAACCTAAATTAAATAAAACCTAAAAATAAAATAAATACCAGAACCTAAACCTAAATAAAATTAAATTAAAACCTCAACTAAAAACTAAACTTAAACCAAAACTAAACCTAAACCCTGAACCCTAAATCCTAAAGATAAAACCCTAAACTGTCAAACTAACCCTAATCCCTAAACGTTAAACCCTAAACCCTAAACACTAAAATGAAAATGCTAAACCCTAAACCCTAAAACTGAAAATCCCTAAACCCTAAACCCTAAACCCTAACCCTAAACCCTAAACCTTAAAACTTAAAAATCTTAAACCTAAACCCTAACTCCTAAACCTTAGACTAAACCTAAACCCTAAGCTAACCCTAAACCCTAAACCTTAAACCCTAAACCTAAACACAAAACCTAAACCTAAACCTAAAATAAATATCCTAAAATAAAATAAAATAAATAAACCTAAATAAAACCTAAAAAAAATAAAATAAAAAATATAAAATAAATAAATTAATATAAAAAAACTAAACTTAAAAATAAAATAAACCTAAGAATAAAAAATCTTAATAAAATAAAATAATTAACCTAAAATAAAATAAAATAAAAACTAAATAAAAACCTAAACCTAAAAAATAAACCAAAAAATAGAACCTTAAAATAAATGAAAATAAAACCTAAACCCTAAACTAAAATAAAATCTAAACCTAAATAAAAATAAAATAAACCTAAACCTAAACTAAAATAAACTAAACTAAAATAAATAAAACCTAAAGCTAAACCTAAAATAAACTAAACCTAAACCTAAACCTAAACTAAATAAAATAAAATAAACTAAAAATAAACCTAAACATAAACTAAAAAATAAAACCAAAAAATAAACCTAAAAAACCTAAAACCTAAACCTAAAAAAAAAAGAAGATAAAACCTAACCTAAACTTAAAACAAAATAAAACCTAAACTTAAAAAAATAAAAATAAAACTAAACTATGAAATAAACCTAAACCTAAATCAAAACATAAAAAATAAACAAAAATTAAAAGCCTAAACTAAAATAAATAAACCCGTAATAAATAAACTAAACTAAATAAAAATAAAAATTAAAAAAACTAAAATAAATAAATAAAGCTAATAAATCAAAATAAACCTAAACCTACGAGTTTACTTAATGAAAAAAAAATTAAAAAAATTAAAAAAAACCCTAACCCTAAACCCTAAACCTTAGACTAACCCGACACCTTAAATCTATAAACCTAAATCCTAAACTCTAAACCCTAAAACCCTAAACCCTAAACCCTAAACCCTAAACCTAAACCCTAAACCCTAAAACCTAAACCTACAACCCTAAACCTAAACCTAAACTAAACCTAAACCCTATAAAACCCTAAACACTAAACCTAAACCCTAAACCATTAACCCTAAAAGTTAAAAAACATAAAACTAAACTAAATAAACCAAAACCTAAATAAAATAATAAAAATAAAAACTCTAAAACCTAAACCTAAAACTAAACCTAAACCTAAACTTAAACTCTAAACCTTAAACCCTAAACCACAAACCCTAAACACTAAAATCCAAAACACTAAACCCCAAACCCTAAACCCTAGAAACCTAAAAACCTAAACCTAAACTACATAAAACCTAAAAATAAATAGATAAATAAACTTAATCCTAAATAAAAAATTAAAATAAAATAGAAACTAAAATTAAAAATTAAACCAAACCTAAATCTAAACCTAAACTTAAAAATAAAATAAGCTTAAAAAGAAAAAAACCTAAATAAAATAAAACCCAAACGTAAAATAAAAATAAAATAAACCTAAAATAAAATAAAATAAAAACTAAATAAACAACTAAACCTAAAAAGCAAACTGAAAAATAATTAGAAAAATAAAACCTAAACCCTAAATTAAAAAGAAAAACCTAAACCTAAAATAAACAAAATAAAATAAATCTAAACCTAAACTAAAATAAATAAAACCTAAACCTAAACATAAAATAAACTAAACCTAAACCCTAAACTAAATAAAATAAAATAAACTAAAAATAAACCTACACCTAAACTAAAAAATAAAACCTAAAGATATACCTAAAATAAAAACCTAAAACCTAAACCTAAAAAAATAAATAAAAATAAAACTAAACTAAAAAATAAACATAAACATAAACCTAAGAAAATACACAAAAATAAAAACTTAAGCTAAAATAAATAAACTTAAAATAAATAAACTAAATTAAATAAAAATAAAACTAAACCTATAAAATAATAAAAAAAAAATAAAATAAACCAAAATAAATATAAAATAAACTAAATAAACTAAATACCTACCATATAATTTTTTTTAAAACCATAAATCATAAATCCTAAATCCTAAACCTAAACTATACCCTAAACTTAAAACTAACCCTAAATCCTAAATCAACAATCCTAAACCCTAAAACCAAAACCCTAATCCTTAAACCCTAAACTAAACCCAAAATCCTAAACCCTAAACCCTAAACCATAAGCTAACCCTAAACCCTAAACCCTAAACACAAAACCCTAAACTCTAAACTAACCCTAAACCCTAAAAACACTAAACCCTAAGCCTAAACCATAAAACCCTAAACCCTAAACTCTAAACTAATCTTAAAACCTAAACCTAAAAGCCTAAACCCTAAACCCTAAACCTAAAGCTAAACCTAAACCCTATCCCTAAACCCTTAAACCTTAAACCCTAAATCCTAAATACCTAAAACATTAACCTAAACTAAATAAAACCTAAAAATAAAAAAAATATATATATATATAAATCTAAACTTAAATAAAATAAAAAAACAAAATAAAAATAAAACCTAAATAAAAACCTAAACCTAAACTTGAAAATAAAATAAAATAAACTAATAAAAATAAACTAAATACTAAATAAAATGTAAACTAAAAATAAAATAAATCTAAGAATAAAATACCTACAAAAAATAAAAACTAAAGGTAAAATAAAAATAAAATAAACCTAAAATAAAATAAAATAAAAATTAATTGAAAACCTAAACCTAAAAAATAAACCTAAAAATAAATAAAAAATAAAATGTAAACCCTAAACTAAAAAAAATCTTAAACCTAAAATAAAAATAAAATAAACAAAACAAAATAAGACTAAACCTAAACTAAAATAAACTTAAAATAAAAAACCTAAAATCTAAAAATAAACTTAAAATTAAAACCTAAACAATAAACCTAAAAAAATACTTAAACCTAAACCTAAAAATATATAATAAAAATAAAACTCAACTAAAAAATAAACCTAAACTTAAATCTGAACCTAAAAAATAAACTAATTAAATACCTAAAATAAAATAAATTAACCTAAAATAAATAAACTAAACTAAATAAAAAATTTAAAATAAACCAAAATAAAAATAAAAAAGTAAGCTAAAATATATAAAAAATAAACTAAATATACTAAATAAACTTAAACCTATGAATTTACTTAATTTTAAAAAAAAAAGAAAAAAACTTTAAATCCTAAATCCTAAACCCTAAATCTACAACCTTAAACCCTAAACCCTAAAACCTTAAACTTTAAACGCTAAACCCAAAACCCAAAACCCAAAACCCAAAACCCTAAATGCTAAACCCTAAACCGTAATCCCTAACCCTAAACACTAAATCCTAAACCCTAAACCCTAAACCCTAAACCCTGAACCTAAACCTAAAGTAACTAAATAAATTAAAAAATAAAACTAAACCCTAAAACTTAATAAACCTAAACACTAAGAATGGGCGACCTTGATGGTAAGAACATCACCGCCATCTAGCTCCCTAGATCCACTATGGAGGCTATGGCAAGCAACAGTTATCACGGGGGCTAAGGTGGTGAATATGGAGGTGGTGGTCGAGCAAGGTGGTTATGGAAGGAGTGATAGAGGTTACTAGTCTTGGTGAGATCGGGATATGATGGTGAATCCCACTACTATATGCGGGGTGGCTCTAATGAGAACTAAAATAAGAATGGACCGATCTACTACTTATGGAACTCTCGCCATAGCCTCCAAGATCTAGATTGAGCCTTGATAGTGATGTTCTTACCATCTATTCGGTTTAGGTTTATTGTTTTAGGTTTAGTTTTATTTCTTTAATTTATTTAGTTACTTTATGTTTAGGTTTAGGGTTTGGGGTTTAGGGTTTAGGGTTTAAGGTTAGGTTTAATTTTAGGTTTAGCATTTAGGGTTTAGGGTTTAGGTTATATAAAAGTAAATATTTTATCTATGTCATCGCTATGTCTTAGAAAAATTTGTGTGTTACTTGGTTGATGAAATCAAAAGAAGAAATGTTGAATCTGAATTTGTTCTCTTTAAACAAAACCAAAACCCTAAACTTTGAACTAAAACAACCCTAAACCCTAACCCTAAACCCTAAAAATTAAAAAAATTTAAAAAAAAACACTAACCCTAAACCTCAAACACTAAAACCCTAAACCCTAAACCTAAAATCCAAACCCCTAAACCTAAAACCCTAAACTCTAAAAACACTAAACACTAAAGCCTAACCAATAAACCATAAAGGCTAAAACCCTAAACCCTAAACACTAAACTTTAAAATCCTAAAACCATAAAAACATAAACCTAAAAAATTAAATAAAAATAAAACTCAACTAAAAATAAACCTAAACATAAACTAAAAAATAAAACCAAAAAATAAACCTAAAAAAAACCTAAAACCTAAACCTAAAAAAGAAGATAAAACCTTAACCTAAACTTAAAAACAAAAAATAAAACCTAAACTTAAAAAAATAAAAATAAAACTAAACTATGAAATAAACCTAAACCTAAATCAAAACATAAAAAATAAACAAAAATAAAAAGCCTAAACTAAAATAAATAAACTCGTAATAAATAAACTAAACTAAATAAAAATAAAAATAAAATAAAAAAAAAACTAAAATAAATAAATAAAGCTAACAAAACAAAATAAACCTAAACCTACGAGTTTACTTAATGAAAAAAAAATTAAAAAATTAAAAAAAAAAACCTAACCCTAAACCCTAAACCCTTAGACTAACTCGACACCTTAAATCTATAAACCTAAATCCTAAACTCTAAACCCTAAAACCCTAAACCCTAAACCCTAAACCCTAAACCTAAACCCTAAACCCTAAATCCTAAACCCTAAAACCTACAACCCTAAACCCTAAACCTAAACCCCAAACCCTAAACCCTAAACCCTAAACCCTAAACATTAAACCCTAAACCCTAAACCATTAACCCTAAAAAGCTAAAAACCTAAAACTAAACTAAATAAAACCAAAACCTAAATAAAATAATAAAAAATAATAATAATAACCTCAGCTAAAACCTAAACCTAAACCTAAACCTAAACCTAAACTTAAACTAAACCTTAAACCCTAAACCCCAAACCCTAAACACTAAAATCCAAAACACTAAACCCCAAACCCTAAACCCTAAAAACCTAAAAACCTAAACCTAAACTAAATAAAACCTAAAAATAAATAAATAAATAAACTTAATCCTAAATAAAAAATTAAAATAAAATAGAAACTAAAATTAAAAATTAAACCAAACCTAAATCTAAACCTAAACCTAAAAATAAAATAAGCTTAAAAAGAAAAAAAACCTAAATAAAATAAAACCCAAACGTAAAATAAAAATAAAATAAACCTAAAATATAATAAAATAAAAACTAAATAAATAACTAAACCTAAAAAGCAAACCAAAAAATAATTAAAAAAATAAAACCTAAACCCTAAATTAAAAAGAAATACCTAAACCTAAAATAAACAAAATAAAATAAACCTAAACCTAAACTAAAATAAATAAAACCTAAACCTAAACATAAAATAAACTAAACCTAAACCCTAAACTAAATAAAATAAAATAAATTAAAAAATAAACCTACACCTAAACTAAAAAATAAAACCTAAAGATATACCTAAAATAAAAACCTAAAACCTGAACCTAAAAAATAAATAAAAATAAAACTAAACTAAAAATAAACATAAACATAAACCTAAGAAAATAAACAAAAATAGAAAACCTAAGCTAAAATAAATAAACTTAAAATAAATAAACTAAATTAAATAAAAATAAAAACTAAACCTATAAAATAATAAAAAAATAAAATAAACCAAAATAAATATAAAATAAACTAAATAAACTAAATACCTACCAATTTACATAATTTTTTTTAAAAACCATAAATCATAAATCCTAAATCCTAAACCCTAAACCCTATACCCTAAACTCTAAAACTAACCCTAAACCCTAAATCAACAATCCTAAACCCTAAAACCAAAACCCTAATCCTTAAAAAACCCTAAACCCTAAACCCTTAAAAAATCCTAAACCCTAAACCCTAAACCATAAGCTAACCCTAAATTCAAACCCTAAACCTAAAACCCTAAAACATAAAACCCTAAACTATAAACTAATCCTAAACCCTAAAAACACTAAACCCTAAGCCTAAACCATAAAACCCTAAACCCTAAACTCTAAACTAATCTTAAAACCTAAACCTAAAAGCCTAAACCCTAAACCCTAAACCCTAAGCTAACCTAAACCTTAAACCCTATCCCTAAACCCTAAAAACCTAAACCCTAAATCCTAAATACCTAAAACATTAACCTAAACTAAATAAAACCTAAAAAAAAAAAATATATATATATATATATATATATATATATAAATCTAAACTTAAATAAAACAAAAAAACAAAATAAAAATAAAACCTAAATAAAAACCTAAACCTAAACTTGAAAATAAAATAAAATAAACTAATAAAAATAAACTAAATAGAATAAATAAAATGTAAACTAAACTAAAAAATAAAATAAACCTAAGAATAAAATACCTACAAAAAATAAAAACTAAAGGTAAAATAAAAATAAAATAAACCTAAAATAAAATAAAATAAAAATTAATTAAAAACCTAAACCTAAAAAATAAACTTAAAAATAAATAAAAAATAAAATCTAAACCATAAACTAAAAAAATCTTAAACCTAAAATAAAAATAAAATAAACAAAACAAAATAAGACTAAACCTAAACTAAAATAAACTTAAAATAAAAAACCTAAAATCTAAAAATAAACTTAAAATTAAAACCTAAACAATAAACCTAAAAAAATACTTAAACCTAAACCTAAAAATATATAATAAAAATAAAACTCAACTAAAAAATAAACCTAAACTTAAATCTGAACCTCAAAAATAAACTAAAATTAAATACCTAAAATAAAATAAATTAACCTAAAATAAATAAACTAAACTAAATAAAAAATTTAAAATAAACCAAAATAAAATAAAAAAGTGTTTAAAATATATAAACCTTTAAATATATTAAAGCTTAAACTCTATGATTTCCTAAAGAAAAATTTTAAAAAAAAAAGAAAAAACTTTAAATCCTAAATCCTAAACCCTAAATCTACAACCCTAAACCCTAAAACCTTTAAACTTAAAACCCAAAACCCTAAATGCTAAACCCTAAACTGTAATCCCTAACCCTAAACACTAAATCCTAAACCCTAAACCCTAAACCCCAAACCCTGAACCTAAACCTAAAGTAACTAAATAAATTAAAAAATAAAACTAAACCCTAAAACTTAATAAACCTAAACACTAAGAATGGGCAGTACCTTGATGGTAAGAACATCACCGTCATCTAGGCAAAGTCTAGATCTGACGGTGGAGGCTATGGCAGAGGCGGTAGTTATCGTAGTGGTGGTGGGGGCTCTGAAGGTGCTGGTGAATATGGAGGTGGTGGTCGGAGCAGTGGTGGTTATGGAGGCGGGAGGAGTGACAGAGGTTATAGCTGTGGTAGTGCTGAAGCGAGAGATCGGGGATATGATGGTGAATCCCACTACTCGATATGCGGGGGTGGCTCTAATGAGAACTACAGAAACTGAAGAATGGCTGATCTGATCTACTACTTATGGAACTCTCCGCCATAGCCTCCACCGTCAGATCTAGATTGAGCATAGTTGACAGAGATGTTCTTACCATCAAGGTATTGCCCATTCTTAGGGTTTAGGTTTATTAAGTTTTAGGGTTTAGTTTTATTTCTTTAATTTATTTAGTTACTTTATGTTTAGGTTTAGGGTTTGGGGTTTAGGGTTTAGGGTTTAAGGTTAGGGTTTACAATTTAGGGTTTAGCATTTAGGGTTTAGGGTTTAGGGTTTTGGGTTTAGGGTTGCACTATGCCTGTAAATATTTTATCTATGTCATCGCTCATGTCTTAGAAAAATTTGTGTGTTACTTGGTTGATGAAATCAAAAAGAAGAAATGTTGAATCTGAATTTGTTCTCTTTTAAACAAAAAAACCAAAAACTCTAAACCTTAAACTAAAACCTGAACCCTAAACCCTAACCCCTAAACCCTAAAAATAAAAAAATTTAAAAAAAAAACACTAACCCTAAACCTCAAACACTAAAACCCTAAACCCTAAACCTAAAATCCAAACCCCTAAACCTAAAACCCTAAACTCTAAAAACACTAAACACTAAAGCCTAACCAATAAACCATAAAGGCTAAAACCCTAAACCCTAAACACTAAACTTTAAAACCCTAAAACCATAAAAACATAAACCTAAAAAATCAAATAAAAATGAAACTCAACTAAAAAATAAACCTAAACTTAAGCCTAACCCTAAATAAATTAACAAAAAACCCTAAACTAAAATAAATAAACTAAACTAAACTAAAATATAAAATAAACCTAAATAAAACTAAAAAAATAAAATAAACTAAAATAAATAAAGAACCCTCTAAACAAAACTAACTAAACTACTTAAAAATCCATAAACCCTAAATAAACCACCCTTGTCCTAATAAACTAAAAAAAATCTCTAACTACCTAAATCCCTCTAACTGACTGATCAACCTAAAATAAAACCCTAAACTAAAAGAACCCCAGATATACATAACCACCATAAACCCTGACTAAAAAACTTAAACCTAAAAGATAAATGTAATACCTATAAATTAACCTCAAGGCTAAACTCTACTACCTAAATAATCAGATACCCTAAATCCTAATCCTTTTAGGCCCTACCTACCCTAAATCTAATACCCACTCAAAATCCCTACCACTACCACTACTAAACCCTACAACTTAAAATCTTACCTAAACCTAACTCTAAACCTTGACTAAACCAAACCCTGAGCCTAAACCTAAACCAAACCCTAAACACAAAATCCTAAACCCTAACCCTAAAACACTAAATATCAAAAAAACCTAAACTAAATTCCTAAATGACCTAAACCAAAAATCTAAACCTACTAAATAAACATAAAAAATAAAATAAATAAATAAAAATTAAACCTAAATAAAAAAAATAAAACCTAAACTAAAAAACCTTAAACTAAAATAAAAATAAAAATAAAATAATAAAATAAATTAAATTAATATAAAATAAACCTAAACTAAACTTAATAAAATAAAAAGAATAAAAAAATCTAAAATAAAATAAAATAATTAAAAAAATAAAATAAAATAATAAAATAAAACCTAAACCTAAAAATAATAAAAATAGAACCTTAAAATAAAATAAAAATAAAAAACCTAAACCCTAAAGTAAAATAAAATCTAAACCTAAATAAAAAATAAATAAACCTAAACTAAACTAAAATAAACTAAACTAAAATAAATAAAACAAAAAACCTAAATAAACTAAACCTAAACCTAAACCTAAACTAAATAAAATAAAATAAACTAAAAATAAACCTAAACATAAACTAAAAAATAAAACCAAAATAAACCTAAAAAAACCTAAAAAACCTAAAAAAAAGAAGATAAATAAACCTAAACTTAAAAACAAAAGTAAAACCTAAACTTAAAAAATAAAAAATAAAATATGAAATAAACCTAAACCTAAATCAAAACATAAAATAAACAAAAAAAAGCCTAAACTAAAATAAATAAATCCATAAATAAATACTAAACTAAATAAAATAAAATAAAATAGAAAACTAAAATAAAATAAATAAAATAACAAATAAAATAAACTAAACCTATTTCTTAATGAAAAAAAATTAAAAATTAAAAAAAACCTAACCCTAAACCCTAAACCCTAACTCATAAATAAATAAACAAATCTAAACCCAAAATACAAAACCCTAAACTAAAAACCCTAAACTAAAAAAACCTAAAATCCAAAACCACAAACCTAAACTAAACCCTACCTAAACCTAAAACCCTAAACCCTAAAATCATAAAACTACCCTAAACCTACATTAACCTAAAAAAGCTAAAATCCTAAAATAAACTAAATAAACAAACTAAATAAAATAATAAAATAATAATAATAACCTCTAAATACTCCTAAACTTAAACTACCTTACCCTAAACCCAAACTAACACCAAAAATCCAAAATACCAAACCCAAACCCTAAAACTAAACTAAACCTAAAACTAAAATAAACCTAAAATAAAATAAATAAAAAAAACTTAATCCTAAAATAAAAAATAAATAAAAAATAACTAAAATTAAAAATTAAACCAAACTAAATCTAAACCTAAACTTAAAAATAAAATAAATAAAGAAAAAACCTAAATAAAATAAACCCAAATGTAAATAAAATAAAATAAAAAATAAAATAAAATAAAACTAAATAAACATCTAAAACCTAAAAAAAAAAAAATAATTAAAAAAAAAACCTAAACTAAACTAAAAAAAAAAGAAAACTAAAACCTAAAATAAAACAAATAAAATAAACCTAAACTAAAATAAATAAAACCTAAAACTAAAATAAACTAAAACTAAACCCTAAACTAAATAAAATAAAATAAACTAAAAAAAATCTACTTAAAAAAATAAAACCTAAAGATATACCTAAAATAAAAACCTAAAACCCAACCTAAAAAATAAATAAAATAAAACTAAACTAAAAAAACATAAACATAAACCTAAATAAAATAGAAAAAAGCTAAAATAAATAAACTTAAATAAATACTAAATTAAATAAAATAAAATAAACCTATAAAATAATAAAAAATAAAAAAATAACCAAATATATAAAATAAACTAAAATACTAAATACTAAATAAAACCATAAATCACAAATCCTAAACTAACCCTAACCACTCTCTAAACTAACTAACCTAAAATCACAATCCTAAACCTAAAAAACCCTAATCCTTAAACCCTAAACCTAGGCCACAAAATTCTAAACAACCTAGACCCTAACTAACCCTAAATCCAAAACCCTAAAAAAAACCTAAAACCCTAAACTCTAAACTAATCCTAAACCTAAAACACTAAACCCTGGCCTAAACATACCACAAACCCTAAACTCTACTAATCTTGAAACCTAACCCAAACCCCTGAAAAACCTAAACTATCCCAAACTACCTGAAACTAAATCCTAAATGAACATAACCTAAACTAAATAAAACCTAAAATAAAAAAAATATATATATATAAATCTAAACTTAAATAAAATAAAAAAAACAAAATAAAATAAAAACCAAAATAACCTAAACCTAACTTGAAAATAAAAAAAAATAAACTAATAAAATAAAACTAAAATATAAAATAAAATGTAAATAAACTAAAACATAAAATAAACCTGAATAAAAAAAACCTACAAAAAATAAAACTAAAATAAAATAAAAATAAAATAAACCTAAAATAAAATAAAATAAAATTTAATTAAAACCTAAACCTAAAAAATATAAAATAAATAAAAAAAATAAATCTAAACCATAAACTAAAAAAAAATCTTAAACCTAAAAATAAAAATAAAATAAACAAAACAAAATAAGACTAAACCTAAACTAAAATAAACTTAAAATAAAAACCTAAAATCTAAAATAAACTTAAAATTAAAACCTAAACAATAAACCTAAAAATACTTAAACTAAACCTAAAAATATATAATAAAAATAAACTCAACTAAAAATAAACCTAAACTTAAATAAACCTCAAAAATAAACTAAATTAAATACCTAAAATAAAATAAATTAACTATAATAAATAAACTAAACTAAATAAAAAATTTAAAATAAACCAAAATAAAAATTAAAAAGTAAGCTAAAATATATAAAAATAAACTAAATATACTAAATAAACTTAAACCTGAATTTGCCAATTTTAAAAAAAAGAAAAAAAACTTAAATCTAAATCCTAAACCCTAAATTTACAACCTAAACCCTAAACCAAACCTTAAACTTTCCTAAAACCCAAAAGCCAAAAAAACCCTAAATGCTAAAAACCCTAAGATAAACCTAAACCTAAATCACCCTAAACCCCAAACCCTAACCTAAACCAAAAATAAAATAAATTAAAAAATAAAACTAAACCCAAAACTTAATAAACTAAAACTAAGAATGGGCGCAGATGGTAAGAACATCATGATCATCTAAGTCTAGATCCTATGGAGGCTATGCCTATCACCTGGTGGTGGCTCAAGGTAATGGTGGATATGGAGGTGGTGGTCTGAAGGTTATGGAGGTGGGAGGATAAGGTTATAGGTGGTAGTAGCTCGGGGATATGATGGTGAATCCCACTACTCGATAAGCAGGGGTGGCTCTAATGAGAACTACAAAAATTGAAGAATGGCTGATCTGATCTACTACTTATGGAACTCTCCGCCATAGCCTCCCATGATCTAAATTGAGCTGGTTGTTGATGTTCTTATATTGCCATTCTTAATTCTTAAGTTTGGTTTAGTTATTTTAATTTATTTAGTTACTTTATGTTTAGGTTTAGGGTTTGGGTTTAGGGTTTTAGGGTTTAAAATTAGTTTAGCATTTGGTTTAGTTTAATTTTGGGTGTTTACTATGCAAATATTTTATCTATGTCATAAACATGTCTTAGAAAAAATTTGTGTTACTTGGTTGATGAAATCAAAAGAAGAAATGTTGAATCTTGTTCTCTTTTAAAAAAAAACCAAAAAAAACCTAAATAAAACTAAACCTAAAAACCCAACTAAACTAAAATAAAATTTTAAAAAAACACTAACCCTAAACCTCAAACACTAAAACCCTAAACCCAAATATAAACCCCTAAACCTAAAACCCTAAAACTAAAAAACACTAAACTAAAAAAATAAACCATAAATAAAATAAAATAAAACTAAACTCTAAAACCCTAAAACCATAAAAACATAAACTAGAAAATCAAATAAAATAAAACTCAACTAAAAAAATAAACCTAAACTTAAGCTAACCCTAAAAAAAAAAAAAACTAAAAAATAAATAAACTAAACTAATAAAATATAAAATAAACCTAAATAAAACTAAAAAAAATAAAATAAACTAAAATAAATAAAGAACCTAAACTATAACACTAAACCTACAATAAACCCTAACTAAAACACTAAACTAAACCTTAAACTCTAAACCTAAACCCTAAACCTTAAACCAACCCCTTAGCCCAAACCTAGACCATAAACCCTAAACCTCAATTCAAACCCTAAACCCTAAACCTAAACACTAAACCTTAAACCTAAACCTAAGTAACTAAATTAACTAAAAAAATAAACTAAAAACCTAAAAAAAAACAAACCTAAACCCCAGAATGAGCAAACCTTGAGATCATCACCATCAACTAGTCTCTATTTAGATCTAGTAATCGAATCAAAGGCAAAGGTGGTTATTTTCATAGTAGTGGTGGGGGATTTGGATGTGTTGGTGGATATGGGGATGGTGGCAGAGTAGTCATGGTTCTGGAGGTGGGAGGAGCGATAGAGGTTTTAGTCATGATGGTGGTGGAGGAGAGATTGAGGATATGATGGTGGATCTAGCTACTCGAGAAGCCAGAGTGATTCTAATAGGGAGAAACTTAGGAACAATCAAATTGAATTGCTGCTTATGGAACTGTGTCTTTACAATAGAGATGGTTCTAGTTATCTAGAGTTAATAATTTTACTTTCTATGTACTCAATTTATATCTATGTCATCAACTCTTAGAAACGGTGTGTTGGTTGATGAAAAAGAAGAATTTGTTATCTATTAAGAAAAAAACCAAAACCTAAACCTAAAACCTAAAACCTAAACCCTAAACCTAAACCTAAACTCTAAACCCTAAACACTAAAATTAAATAAAAAATAAAAAAACCCTAACCCTAAACCCTAAACCATAAATCCTAAAACCCAAAACTCTAAACATAACCCTCCTCTCTGCCGCAACTCTCTCTGGCAATTTCGTGTTCCCTTTCATTTTTCTTGCATTTTGGCTGCTCCTCATCCTTCCCCGATCATATTTTCTGGTTTATTTCTCTCAGTTTGGTCACTTATGTGATTTTTCCCTGATCTTACAATGGCCGTGGTGCCACTTTCTGTGCAACTGAGCTCGTCAAACTCGGAGGCATCAGCTAAGCCTTCTGATCTACAAGGTAATTTGGATCTGACTTCATCCGTTACTATGCCTGCTGTTAAGTCCTTCAGGGACATATTATCTAGTAAGAACACTTGCTCTAATGCTTCGATTAACATAATCTCAACTTCCTTCCATGGAATGTCGGCTGTAATGTGCTCAGATCTTGATGTGGAAAATTGGCAGCCTTTGAATTTTCATTAGTTGGAAAATTTTCCTTCGTCCGACTCTTGATAATATCCATCCTTCTTTCATAGACTAAAGCTTTGAGTTTCCACTTGTCGGGTTGATTGATCCGGCATATCCTTATTCAGCTATCGAATGATTTAGACTACTCAAGAGTCTTTGCTTTGCTCCTACTTTTGTACAATTGTCAAATGAGGTTCTTGAAATGGTCACCTCTTTTTTGATGTCAAGAGAATCCCTATTGTTACTTTATGGCTAGCCTTTCCAAACATGAGGATACATTATGTTACCCATCAAGTCCTATTTATGATTGGGGCTCTCTTTGGTAGGCCCCTTCAAATTGATCAAGCCACCATCGTGAGATCCCGACCATTAGTTGCACGTATCTTGGTTGAGATTGATATTACCAAAAAGTACCCTAAAGAAGTTTGGATCAGTTCGAAAAAATTTGGGTATAATCAGAAAGTGGAATTTAAAATTTCCTTATTTTTTGCTTGTAGATCCATGGTCATGATCACTCAATGCTTTGTGTTACACCTAATCTTAAATAATAAATTATCGGATCCTAATCTCTAGAAATGAAAACCAATAAGTTTGCTTATGTGCCTAAAGCTACTCAAAATGGAACTCTTCCCTACCCTACTCCTTCTTATCTGTTGATTTGCCTATTGGAGAACAATGCATAAAAAATTATGATATTGAGCTTTGTGAAGAAACTAATGATAACTTAATTAACATTACTCCTACTTGTAATAATTTGGCATCAAAGGACAATCCCTTGACACATATGAATCATAATGGTGATTTGAATGGGAATCTCAAGGTGGATCAAAATCTCAAAACTAATTCTGGAATTGTTTTAAAAAATGTTGATACTTTGGTGATGGACCAAAATTTAAATAATCATCATGGAAATGAGAATGAAATTTGTGCTATTAATGGTGTCACAACCTCTCCTTCTATTACTCTACAGAGTGATATCCATGCTAATCCAATTTGTTAACCTAACTCTGATATCGAAGAAGGAGAAATCATCATTAGGAATGCTTTGATAGATACTACTCCTATTCTGAATATCACCAACCACTCTATTTTTGATGGAGATACATTGGACATAGATAAGCCTTTTCAAACTGTTATTAAAAAAATCCCTTAAAGCTAGAATGTTCACTAATAGCTCCACTAGAACCACTCGATCTTCTCTAACTTCTCACAAATAATTGCTTCTTGCTATCTTTTTCTTCTCCTTCAATTTTTCTGTTATCTCTTTTCTTTTCCTTCCATCTTATTATAATCAATTTTCTTATTTGGAATGTTCGGGGTATTAGGACTCTCACTGTTCGAAACCATGTTAGGAGCCTTTGTCGCACTCATAACATAACCTTACTTGTTGTTATTGAGCCATTCATTCACTCTTCTAAGATCACTCATGTTGCTAGAATGCTTGACTTTCAAATTTTTTTTTATAAATTAGTAATAAAATTTGGTGTTTTTGGAATAATTTAATCAACATTTCTATCCTTGATGATCTCTAATAGTTGGTTAATGTTCAAATCTTATTGGGTGAATTTTCTGCTCAGGTTCCTTTATCTATGCTTCTTGTAATAGAGCTGGTAGGAACATCCTTTGGGATCACTTAAGAACCTTCTCCTGGTTAACAAAACCGGTTGGTTGGGGTGATTTCAACACTATTATCTTCCTCGAGAAAGGAGGAGGCTCTCTAACATCCATTCCATGGAAGATTTCTAATATGATCCTTGATTGCAACGATTGATATTAGTTTTTCTAACCGACTATACATAACTCTAGACTTTGGCGGTGGCTTGATAGGACCCTCTTTAATTCCCTTTGGATCAATCAATGGCCCTCACTTATGTTGAGCATTTGGCAGAACTTTATCGACCATGCTCCTTTTGATCTCTATCAAAACTTCTTCCAGTAATCTTTACTCCCCTACTCCTTTTAGATTCCAAAATATGTGGACCCAACATCGTGATTTCATTAATGTTATTTCCATTAATTGGATGGCCCTATTCACCCGGACAATTCTATTAAAGACCTGATTCGACTTTGGCTTAAGCTTAAAAGACTTAAACAAAACTTAAATTGGTGGAACAAGCATCATTTTAAAATCTTTTTTGCCAATCTCAAAATTATGGAATAATTAGTTTGCTCCCTTGAAGATCTCTTAAGCGATCTAGTAAGCTTGATGGGTTGAACACTTTGCTAAAGATAACTTGATAAGTGCTCGAGAATATGAAACCTCCAAAAGGTAGCAAACATATTACTGATGGTGACATAAATACAAGGTATTTCCATGCTCTTTTTAAAAAAAAAGGAAAGCCTTAAATTCTATTCAAAAAATCAAAAATATTAAGAATGGATCACCGATAATAATGAAATTAAAGATTCTATTATACAACATTTTCAAAATTTATTAAACATCAACCCTCCCTTAGAAGCCCTCTCCAACACACACCTGATCCCCTTAATGATTACTAATGATGAAAATCATTTAGTCACTTTGCATTCTACTAAGTCGATTAGTAGTACTCTCAATAGCATGAACACTCTGTTGCCCGATGGCTACACCCATTTCTTTCAGATTGTTGGCCTTTTATTAAGTCCGACCTTGATGATTGTTGATTCTTTGATGGCAGCTCTTACCTAGATACTTTTCTAGCACTTCAATTATCCTCATTCCCAAAACTAATAATCCTAATTCTTGGGAGATTTTAGACCTATCGCCTTTGCACCTTCTTTCAAAACTCATTGCTAAATTAATTAATACAGGATAAGTCTGCTCCCTAAAATTATTTCTCCTAACCAAACTGGCTTCATTAAAAATAGAGCTATATCCGACAATATCCTTCTAGCCCAAGAGCTGGTTCATGACATTGATGTTCCTACTAGAGGTGGCAACATCCTCCTCAAATTGGACATCTCTAAAGCTTTTGATAACCTCTCAGGGGATTTCCTCTTTCAAATCTTACATTTGTTTGGGTTTTCTGATAATTTCATCCGCCTCATCAAAAACCGTATTACCAATGTTTAGTTCTCTGTTATTATGAATGGTGAGTCCCTAAGTTTCTTTACTTCAAGGCATGGCTTGAGACAAGGAGACCCCTTTCACCCTCTCTTTTATTATTATTGTTGAATATCTTTCGAGGAGCACGAATGATCTTTTCAATAAAATCCTACCATGTTTTTAAAACTCATGGTGGTCTCCTGCTTTCATCTCAATTTTTGATGATTTTATAATCTTTTTTACAATGCCTCTATTCCACATTAAAACTATTAAGAACCTTTTAAATGAATTTGGCAAAGAAAGTGGTCTCTTTCTTAATGAAAGAAAATGTTGTTTCATTCCTTCCGCTAAAATCCCTACCAATAGGCTCAACCAAATCTCCAAAATTACTAATTTTCAGCAACATCAACTTCCTATTAATTATCTCAGGGCTTCGCTTTTTAAAGGTCGGAAAAGATCTCATCTTTTTGATGATCTTATCCAGAAAATCTCTAATAAAATTTTTGTTTTGAAATTTCATTTACTCTCTTTCGATGGTAGGCTCACCTTGATTAAGAGCCCTTAATTCCATGCCTTTATATCTCAAAACCATTGTACCATTTTATAATTGAATTGAATTAACAAATTTTTTGGGGCTCTAATAACTCCTCTAAAGGAATACACTAGACCTCTTGGTTTAAAAGTTGTGGCACTCTCGCTGAAGGTGGTTTTGGATGTAAGCCAACCAAAGAAGCTATCACTGCCTTTTCCTATAAACTCTGGTGGAATTTTAGGAGTAACAATAGTCTTTGGGCTAATTTCATGATTGCTAAATATTATCAGGGAAAGCACCAACTCATTTGTCCCTATAAAGTGGGAGACTCTCCTATTTGGAAAAGACTTTGTTCCGTTAAATGGGATGCAAAATCCTTAATTTTTTGGGGGATTAACTCTGGCTCCTCCTTCTTTTGGCAAGATAACTGGAGTGGATGTGGGTCCATTGACGACTTACTCTCTACCCATTCCACTACGACTACTAAAGTGAAATCTTTCTAGCAGAATAATATGTGGAACAATAGTAAGCTTAATGATTATATTCCTTCTTTTCTCTTCAACAAACTTATTACTATTCCTATCATTCCTACCAATCAATATCAGATCCTTTTTAAGCTCTTATAGAATGGTGATTTCAACTTTAAAAATGTTTGGCTTCACATTAAAGAAACTCATGATTCTTCCAATGTGTTTCTCAAACTTTAGAATAACACTATCCCTACTTCTTATTCTATTCTTACTTGGCGTATTTTGAAAAACTTCATCTTTGTTGACTCCTTATTGTGGGGTAAAGGTTTTCAATTACCTTGAAAATATCAATGCTGCTTTCACATTGAGAATGTGAATCATGTCTTTATTAATGGGGCCATTGCTTCTAAACTTTGGATTTGGTATGAAGATCTCTTTAACATTATCATTTTCAATGGCTCTTAACTTTATATCAACTTCTTGAAGTTTATTTTGACAACACTATTAAAGGTCACATTAAAGTCATAATTACTATCACTCTTATTTGGTTCATATGGTTAGACGAAAATGATGCAAAACATCGGGGATCCCTATGAACCACATGAGGATAATTGCTAGAACTTAAAACAAAATCCGTGACTTGTTTAATACCAATCTCATTCTACAAACAATTCAAAGGTTGTAAATTTGTGGCCAATAAACTCTTAACTTACCGGATCAACCCATCAGAAATGATAAGATTGTTTATTGGGTAAAACCTCATGATCATACTATTAAAATTAACACCGATGGCTCTATCTCTCAAAGGTTCAGTGGTGGCATTTTAGAAATCTTAATGGTAAAGTCCTATGTGCTTTTGCTTACCCCCTTAATTCTTACTCTGCTCCTTTTGCTAAGCTTATGTCAGTGTACAAAGCTCTTGAGATTTGCCTTCAAAATGGTTGGCTTAATATTTGGATTGAGGTGGATGCCCTTCTGCTGATTGATCTTTTGACTTCCACCAAAATGAGCAAAACTAAATTATACTACCTTCTCAAGCAAACTAGATCTCTTCTTACCCAATTTAATTTTAACATCACTCATGTATGGTGTGAGGGTAATGCATGTGCTGATTAGCTTGCCAATGTGGGAGCTAGATTGGATGGTATAATCTTCTTTGATCAACTCACCCTACCCAAACATTTGCGTGGCTTGGTTAATTTGGAAAATACTGGGCTCCCTTATCTAAGAAATTAATCTAACCTATGGGATTGATCTGGTTCAATATATGTTTAACTGAATGCCTATTTTATATTCAGTGTTGTTGTTCTCTTAGTTTTTACTGATGTTTCACCCGAATATCCCTTAGTGTTTTTGTGCTAATTTTTGTGGCATGTGCTATTGGTTTAATTGCATTAATTCTAATTGGGGCCTTCCTGTTTCTGCTACTTTCAATGATAAGGTGTTGCTGTTCCTTTGGAATTTGCTGATGCATCATCCTTTTACTCCTTATTGGCCATTTGATGAGCTGTGTGACATCTACTGTTGGTTTACTTACCCCAACCTTGATTAGGGTTTTACTATCAATGTTGATAAAGTGTTCACTGTTTGCTGCAGGTAGATATATTATTTAATGCTTTATTTGTTGCTGTTGTACTCTTTGATCAATGAGATAGATTTTTATCCCTTTCCTGGAATTATATTATGGGATCCTTGCCTCAATGTTTAACTGTTATATCTTTGTATATCTTTACAGTTATTTTAACTGATATTCATCTCCTTATTATGGTTGTTGCCTCTACTATGTTTCATATCTTTATCTCCACATCCTGTAAGCAGAGCTCTTGCACTAGCCTTGCTTTTTAACTCCTTCTCTGCAGGATTGGAATTATCTCTGGACTTCCAATATTATTGATGTTGTGGGATTAGCTGTTGGCATAATATTTTGTGTTTGGATGGATGTCAAAGATGACTTTGCTTCGAACCACTTAGTAATCTATGTTGTTCCTATGTTACTTGCTAGTGTATCTTATGTTGGATGCAATATCTCTCCTAATGTTTTAATTATTGCTCTTTGGGTTGGTTTGTTGTATGCTTACCTCCTCTTTCCTACCTCTAAGGAAAGACACAACATTTCTATTATTTTTATTAAGATCTATTTGAAGGTTAACCTTGTGGTCTTTGGCTGTTTGTTGCCTGTTGTTCTATTGAACTTCTTGTCGCTTTTCTGCCGTGATCAACTCATTTGTTGTCCTTTCCCCTGTGGCTCTGTTAAATTTTGGCAAATCTCTGTGATTATCCAACTGTCTAATTGGAATTTAGCTTATGCTTCTAGGGTTTTGGATTGTCTTGTTCAGATGGACTTTTTTGAGGTTATTGAATGGATACTGGCTTTTGCTTTGTTGTTTTTTCTTTATAATTGGGCCGATTTGATCACCACTTTTCAGCTAGCTTTGGCCTGATCATTTTCCTATCTTTCTGGGACTTATCTTCTGTATTGTCTATTTGCAATGAGAGGTTTTATGGCCAACTTGCTGTTATTTTTTATCTTGTTTGTTGGATTACCCGAACATTGAATTTGTTCAGAAACTATTAATGGGGTTGTCTTGCTTGTTCGTTGTTTTGTTTTGGTTTTGGAGTTGCTTTTGTTATTTGCTTTGGCTACCCACATTTTTCTATTTGCAATGCGTGGTTTTAGCCATCTTGCGTTATTTATTCTCTTGATGTTGCTCTGCTCATTGATTCCTTTGCCTAGCTTGCTACTTGGTTGTCTTTTTCTTGTTCAAGGTCCTTTTGTTCTTGGTTATCTTCTAACCCCTTTATCTCTATCTCTACTTTATTTTTTATTGAGTTTTATATGATG
Source organism: Cymbidium sinense (assembly GCA_021442155.1). Taxonomy (NCBI): domain Eukaryota; kingdom Viridiplantae; phylum Streptophyta; class Magnoliopsida; order Asparagales; family Orchidaceae; genus Cymbidium; species Cymbidium sinense. The sequence continues at coordinate 14,050,114 of CM038215.1, forward strand.
GGTGTTTTAACTATTCTATTTTCTCCAGTTGGCTTTTTGATTTTCGTGTCCTTATCTAGTATCTGTGATTGTTATTGTTGGTCTTTTGATTTTCTGACTATTTTTGCTATTTCCATCAGGCCTGCAGCTGGTTTCACTTGCTGCTATTTTTTCAACTCTATTAGTCTTGGCCAAGCCTTTTCCTTATCTATCTGAAAATTAACTTTTATATTTTCTTTTTTGATTGGGTTGGTTTTTGGCCAACTTGCTGCTATTTTATATCTTGGGGGTTGGCTGATCTGGATCACTGAATCTTTTGTCCGACTTCCTGCTTCTGGGGTTGTCCATCCTATTCAACAAGGTCATTTTGATGTTATTTATTTTACTATCCCTTTACAGGAATGGACTTCCTTAATGCAGTTTGCTTTAACTGAGGATCTGGGTTTAGCTGCCAGCCTGATTATCTTTACTTAGAGGGACTTTTCTGCTGATCATCTTTTGAATACCTTTGGTTTTCATTCTACTTATCTGCCTTCTAATAGAGTTTTATATACTGGGGGTAATAATTGTATTATTGCTTATCTCGTTGGCCTTTGGATTTCAGGGTCCTTTATCCTAGTGTTATTTTTGTTATTTGCTTTCTTGCACATTCTCGATTATTGGTTTTGGGTTTGTTAACATATATGGTGCATAACTTCATCTCCGCTATTTTCCCTCTTGGTTATGCTAGATTTGTGCAGATCATTGTGATTATGCTTTTGCCTCTCTTGCTTTTAATCTTTGAACTGTTTAATCTCAATGGATGGATTTATGGCCAACTTGCTGGATATTACTATCATGACTGTTGGCTAAATTGGATTATTGAGTTTAATGATAAGCAAGATACTTCTATTGTATTATCTCTGATTGCCACTTATTTGAGTTGTTTGTGGTGGGATTACCCCGATTCTTCATACCTGTCAGACTCCCATTTCGTGGTTATTTGGGATATGTCGCTTCCCTTTATATTTGCTGCTTTTTAATTTCTGAATCAAGGAGGTTGTTAAGAGCTGCATTACTTACATTCTCCTACAATTGGCTGAACTAAATTATTGAGTATGATGATAAGCAAGCTGATCCTATGGTGTTATCTCCGATTGTCTCTTAGTGGAGTTGTTTATGGTGGGGAGCTACCCTTTACCTATCTCTTCTTATCTGTTGCTGTATTCCCATTTCCTATGGTAATTTGGGATTGGGGTTTGCTGTTTCCCTTTATAATTGCTACTTTCTTAATTCTGAAACAAGAAGGTTGTTAACAATGCGCATTACATTCTTTGGTTATCCTTTTGGGAAATAACCAATTGCTTGGACTATTTAACAACATCAGATATTTATTATTGTCCTTTAGCCTTGAATGGGGTTAATTTCATGCTCTTTTCTTTGACCGGTTTGCGAATTTTGCTATTTCCCTGGTGACTCTTTTCTTGGTCTCATTAATCCTTTAAATCTGGTTAAAAATTTGGATGACCTGACATTGATGGCTCTCTTTCATTCGAGTTAGGATTATCATGCCATGGAGCCTAATATGATGACATATAATTTGCATGTGATCCCCTTACCCACTTTGCTCTTTGCTTCTATTTCTTCTACTCTATATACGGCTTTGCCTATGTTTGCAGGTATTATGGCTCAACAGATCTTCATCAAATGGCTGCTATACAGGTGCTTTTCCTTTTTTTCTCTTGCAGGTTACTCCATTGTGTCATGCATTCTCACATCCTTCATTTGCTTATATATGTTAATCAATTTGTATCTTTTGCTTGCTTTAACTCTTTTCTTTTGCTTTTGGATGTACTTAGATAGGGATTTACTCCTAGTCGTAGCTCTTGAGCAAGTAGTTCGAGTTTATCCCCTTTAAGAACCTCGTAACTCATTTTTTGTGGCAATAAAATTCCCCCTATATGGGGTTTCCCAAAAAAAAAAACCCCAAAACTCTAAACCCTAAACCCTAAACCATTAACCCAAAACTCTAAAATCCTAAACCCTAAACCTTAAACCCCAAAACCTATAACCCTAAACCCTAAACCCTAATCCCTAATCCCTGAACCTTAAAACCTAAAAACCTAAACCTAAACTAAATAAAACCTAAAAATAAAATAAATTAAAAAACGTAGAGCTAAATAAAATAAAAAAATAAAATAAAATAAAAACCTAAACTTAAACCGAAACCTAAACCTAAACTTAAACCTAAAAATAGAATAAAATAAAAAAATACAAACTAAACAAAAATAAAATAAATAAAAACCTAAACTAAACTAAAAAATAAAATAAACCTTAAAATAAAAAACCTAAATAAAATAAAAACTAAATGAATAATAAAAATAAAATAAAATTAAATAAAGACCTAAACCTAAAAAATAAAACCTAAACCTAAGACTACAAAAAACCTAAACCTAAAAGAAATAAAATAAAATAAACCTAAACCTAATCTAAAATAAACTAAACTAAAATAAATAAAACATAAACCTAAACCAAAAATAAACTAAACCTCAACCCTAAACTAAATAAAATAAAATTAAATAAAAATAAACCTAAACCTAAACTAAAAAATAAATTTGAAAAATAAACCTAAATTAAAAACCTAAAACCTAAACCAAAAAATAAAATAAAATAAAAACCTAAACTTAAAAAATAAAAAATAAAACCTAAAGTTAAAAATTAAAATAAAAATAAATCTAAACTAAAAAATAAACATAAACCTAAACCTTAACCAGGAAAATAAACTAAAATAAAATCGTTAAACTAAAATAAAAATAAAATAAAGTAAAATAATATAAATAAAAAATAAATTAAATAAATTAAAAAAATATAAACCTATTGGTTTACTTAATTTAAAAATAGAACTAAACTAAAACTTGAATCCTAAACTAGAAACTTAAACCCTAAACCCTAAACGCTAAAAATAAATAAAATAAAATAATAAATAAATAAAAATACCCTAACTCTAAACCCTAAGCCTACAACCCTAAATTGTAATCCCTAAAACACTTAACCCTAAACCCAACACCCTAAACCCAAAACCCAAATCCTTAAACCCTAAACCCTAAACCATAAAAAACCTAAAGCCTAAATACTAAACACTAAACCCTAAACCCTAAGCCTAAACCCTAAACCCTAAAACCCTAGAGTTTAAAATGCTAAACCCTAAACCCTAAACTAAACCCTAAACCCTAAATAAACTAAAATAAAATCGTTAAACTAAAATAAATAAAACTAAAATAAAAATAAACCTAAATAAAAATAAAATAAAGTAAAATAATATAAATAAAAAATAAATTAAATAAATTAAAAAAACATAAACCTATTGGTTTACTTAATTTAAAAATAGAACTAAACTAAAACTTGAATCCTAAACCAGAAACTTAAACCCTAAACCCTAAACCCTAAAAATAAATAAAATAAAATAGAAAATAAATAAAAATACCCTAACTTTAAACCCTAAGCCTACAACCCTAAATTGTAATCCCTAAAACCCTTAACCCTAAACCCAACACCCTAAACCCAAAACCCAAATCCTTAAACCCTAAACCCTAAACCATAAAAAACCTAAACCCTAAAGCCTAAATATTAAACACTAAACCCTAAACCCTAAGCCTAAACCCTAAACCCTAAAACCCTAAACTTTAAAATGCTAAACCCTAAACCCTAAACCATAAACCCTAGACCCTAAACCCTAAACCCTAAAAACCTAATCCTAAAAAAAAATAAATCAAAACTCAACTAAAAAATAAACCAACACCTAAACATAAACCTAAAGAATATACTAAAATAAAAAAGATAAATAAAAATAAGTAAACTTAAAATAAATAAACTAAACTAAATAAAAATAAAAAATAAACCTAAATCTATTGGTTCACTTAATTTTAAAAAAAACCATAAACCTTAAACCTACAAGCATAAACCCTAAACCCGAAACCTACAACCTTAAACCCTAAACCCTAAAAAATCCTAAACCCTAAACCTTGAACCCTAAACCCTAAACCCTAAACCCTAACCCTAAACCCTAAAACCTATACCCTAAAAGTGTAAACCCTAAAACCCTAAACCCTAAACCCTAAACTCTAAACCCTAAACCCTAAACCCTAACCCTAAACCCTAAACCCTAAACCCTAGAACCCAAACCCTAAACCTAAACCTAAAGTAACTAAATAAATTAAAAAATAAACCTAAACCCTAAAACCTAGTAAACCTAATCCTATCCCTAAACCCTAAGAATGGGTAACCAATGTAAACATCACTATCAACCATGCTCGCTAGATCCGGCAAGAGAGAAAAGGCGAGGCAATGTATCGCAGTGGTGGTTGGGGATCTAGGTGGTGGTGGTCGAGTAGTGGTGGTTATGCAGTGAGGAGCAATGGACACATGATGGGTGGTGATGGCGGGAGAGATTGGGGATATGATGGTGGATGCCACTACTTGAGAGGCTAGGGTAGTTCTGATGGGAACTAGTGAAACTGAAGAACAGCCGATCCAATCTGTTGCTTATGGAACAGTGTCTTTACAGTAGGGATGATTCTAGCTATCTAGGGATTTTGATTTTCTTTATGTGTCCTCATTTTTAATCTATGTCATCACATGTCTTAGAAAATTTGGTGTGTTACTTGGTTGATGAAATGAAAAGAAGAAATGTTTAATCTGAATTTGTTCTCTATTAAAAAAAACCAAAAGCCCTAAAGCTTAAACTAAAATTTGAAACCTAAACTTAAAACCTAAACTTTAAATTAAAACTTGAACCATAAACCTAAAACCTAAACCCTAACACTAAATCCTAAACCATAAACCACAAAATAAAAAATAGAAAAAAACCCTAACCCTAAACCCTAAACCTACAACTCTAAATCCTAAACCCTAAACCTTAAACTACCCTAAACTCCCTAAACTAAATCCTACTAAACCTAAAACTAAATCTAACCTAAACCCTAAACCTAAACCTAAACCTAACCTAATCCTAAATTAAACTTAAACCTAAACCCTAAAACCCTAAGTCTAACAACTAACTAAACCCTAAGCCCTAAATTCCTTAAACCCTAAACCCTAAACCCTAAACTAACACTAAACCCTAAGTTAAACCTACACCTTAGCCCTAAACCCTAAACTAACCTCAAACCCTAAGCTAACCCAAAATTTAGACCCAAAACCCTAAAAACCCTAAACCTTAAAGCCTAAATAGTAAACTCTAAACCCTAAACCCTAAACCCTAAACCCTAAAAACCTAAAAACCTAAACTTAAACTAAATAAAACCTTAAAATATAATTAAAACCAAATCCTAAATAAAATAATAAAATAAAATCCTAAACTAAAACTTAAACCTAAACCTAAACATAAAATAAAATAAAAATAAAAACTAAAGTAAAATAAAATAAATATAAACCTAATCTTAACTAAAAAAAATTAAACCTAAAAATAAAAACTTAACGTAAAATCAAAATAAAATAAACCTAAAAAAATTAAAATAAAAACTAAATAAAAACCTAAACCTAAAAAGTAAAGCTAGAAATAAAAATAAAATAAAACCTAAACCCTTAACTAAAAAAACTTAAACCTAAACTAAAATAAATAGAACGTAAACATAAACATAAAATAAACTATAATTAAACCTAAACCTAAACTAAATAAAATTAAATTAAATAAAATAATCTTGAAATAAACTTAAAACTGAACTAAAAAACAAAACCTAAAAATAAACCTAAAAGATAAACCTAAAACCTAAACCTAAAAAAATTCCTAAACCTAAAAATAAAAATAAAAAATAAAACGTAAACCTAAAAAATAAAATAAAAATAAAACTAAACTGAAAAACTAAACATAAACATAAACCTAAACCTAAAAATAAACTAAAATAAAAAACCTAAACTAAAATAAATAAACTAAACAATATAAAAGGAAAAAATAAACCTAAAATAGCAATACGTAAAATAAACTATAATAAATATAAATTAAACTAAATAAACTTTAACATTCTCGTTTACTTCATTTAAAAAAAACCCTAAACCCTAAACCCTAAACCCCAAACCCTAAATCCTAAACCCTAAACACTAAACCTTATACCCTAAAACTAAACCTAAACCTTAAAAAACCTTAAACCCTAAACCCTAAATAAAAAAATAATAAAAAAAAGAAAAATAAACCCTAGGAAACACTAAAACTAATCCTAAACCCTAAACCCTAACCATATAACCCTAAACTTTGAACCCTAAACCTTGAACCCTAAACCTAAACCCTAAACCCTAAAAACCTAGAAAGCTAAACTTAAACTAAATAAAACCTTATAATATAATTAAAAAAAACCTAATCCTAAATAAAATAATAAAATAATATCCTAAACTAAAACCTAAACCTAAACTTAAAAATCAAATAAAATAAAAATAAAAACTAAAGTAAAATAAAATAAATAATAGCCTAATCTTTACTAAAAAAATTAAACCTAAAAATAAAAACTTAAGGTAAAATCAAAATAAAATAAACCTAAAAAAATTTAAATAAAAACTAAATAAAAACCTAAACCTAAAAAGTAAAGCTAGAAATAAAAATAAAATAAACTATAGCTAAACCTAAACCTAAAAAAAAAATTTTTGAACATAAACCTAAACTAAAATAAACTAAACTAAAATAAAACCTAAAAAAAACTAAACCTAACCTAAAATAAACTAAACTAAATAAATAGAACGTAAACATAAACATAAAATAAATGATAGGTAAACCTAAACCTAAATTAAATAAAATAAAATAAACTAAAAATAAACCAAAACCTAAACTAAAAAATAAAACCTAAAAATAAACCTAAAACCTAAACCTAAAAAAAAATACCTAAACCTAAAAATAAAAATAAAAATTAAAACATACACCTAAAAAAAAAAAAAAACTAAATAAACATAAACATAAACATAAACCTAAAAAATAAACTAAAATAAAAAACCTAAACTAAAATAAATAAACTAAACTATATAAAAAGAAAAAATAAACCTAAATAAAAATTAAAAAATTATAATAAACTATAATAAATAAAAATTAAACTAAATAAACTTTAACATTCTCATTTACTTCATTTAAAAAAAACCTAAACCCTAAACCCTAAACACCAAACCCTAAATCCTAAACCCTAAACCTTAAAACTAACCCTAAACCTTAAAAAACCTTAAACCCTAAACCCTAAATAATAAATAATAAAAAAAGGAAAAATAAACCCTATGAAACACTAAAACTTACCCTAAACCCTATAACTCTAAACTTTGAACCCTAAACCTTGAACCCTAAACCCTAAAACCCTAAACCCTAAATCTTAAACCCTATACCTAAACCCTAAAACCCTAAACCATAAACCCCAAACCCTAAACCATAAAACCTACAACCATAAACCCTAAACCCTAAACCCCAAACCCTAAACCCTAAATCCTAAACCCTAAACCCTAAAAAGCAAAAAACCTAAACATAAACTAAATAAAACCTAAATATATAATAAATAGAAATACTTAAACTAAAATTAAAAGAATAATAAAATGAAATAAAATAAAAAATAAAAAAAACTATAATAAAAAATAAAATAAAATCCTATACTAAACTACAAAATAAACCTAAAAATAAAAAAACCTGGAGAAAAGAAAAAATTAATCAGAAATAAAATAAAATAAACCTATAAAAATAAAATGAAACTAAAACCTAAATATAAAAATAAACCAAAAAAATAAATAAAATAAAACTTAAAACCTAAACTAAAAAATAAAATCCTAAACCTAAAATAAAATAAACATTAACCTAAACTAAAATAAACTAAACTAAAATAAACAAAACCTAAACCAAAATCTAAAATAAACTAAACCTGAACTCTAAACTAAATAAAATTAAAGAAATTACAAATAAACACAAACCTAAACTAAAAAATATAACCTAAAAATAAACCTAAACCTAAAAAAATTACAAAAAAACCTAAACCTAAACCTAAAAATAAAAATTAAAACCTAAACCTAAAAAATATCTTAAAAATAAAACTAAAATAAAAAATAAACATAAACCTAAACTTATTCCTAAAAAATAAACTAAAATAAGAAACCTAAAATAAACTAAATAAACCTGAAATAAATTAACTAAATAAAATAAAGATAATAAAGAAATCTAAATAAAGAAACTAAAAAAAATAAAATGAACTAAAATAAATAAAATATAAACAAAATAAAACCCAAAACCTATGACAAACACCCTAAACCTAAACCTAAAACCTAAAAAACCCTAAATATTAAATAAAAATAACAAATAACTAATATAAAAAAACCTTAAGCCTAAATCATAAATCCAAAAACTAAACCAAACCTAAACCCTAAAAACCTAAAAACCTAAACCTAAACTAAATCAAACCTAAAAATAAAATAAATTAAAAAATCTAAACCTAAATAAAATACAATAAAAACCAAAATTAAAATCTAAACCTAAATATAAAAATAAAATAAATTAAAAAAATAGATAAAACCCAAACTAAACTAAAAAATAAATTAAACTTAAGAATAAAAAACCTAAATAAACCTAAACCTAAAGTATAATAAAATAAAAACTAAATAGAATCCTAAACCTAAAAAATAAACTAAAAAATAAATAATAAATGAAACCTAAACCCTAAACTAAAACAAACCTAAACCAAAAATAAAAATAAAATAAACCTAAACCTAAACTAAAATAAATAAAACCTAAACGTAAACTTAAAATAAACTAAACCTAAACCTAAATCTATACTAAATAAAATAAAGTAAACTAAAAATAAACCTAAACCTACACTAAAAAATTAAACTAAAAGAAAAACCTAAATCCTAAACCTAAAAAAATTAAATAAAAGCCTAAACCTAATCCTAAAAATAAAAAATAAGAACAGCTCATCTGATCTGTAGCTTATGGAGCTATATCTTTACAGTAGAGATGGTTCAAGTTATATAGGGTTTTTGATTTTCACTATTAGTGCTCAACTTTGATCTATGTCATCGCTTGTGTCTTAGAGACTTGGTGTGTTACTTGGTTGATGAAAATAAAAAGAAGAAATGTTGAATCTGAATTTTATTCTCTATTAATAAAAACCCCAAAACCCTAAACCTAAACTAAAACTTGAACCCTAACCTAAAACCTAAACCCAAAATCATAAAACCTAAAAAAAAATCAAAATAATAAAAAAACCCTAACCCCAAACACTAAACCTAAACCATAAACCTACAACCATAAAACCTAAACCTTAAACCCTAAAACCCTAAACCCCAAACCCTAAATGCTAAACCCTAACCATTAAATCCTAAAACCTTAAACCCTAAACCCTAAACCATAAAAACATAAAAACCTAAACCTAAACTAAATAAAACCTAAAATTAAATTAAATAAAAAACTTAAAGCTAAATAAAATAAAAATAATAAAGTAAAATAAAAATCTAAAGTAAAACCTAAACCTAAAAGTAAAATATCAAATAAATAAAAAAATAAAATAAACTAAAATAAAATAAGTAAAAATAAATTAAATAAAAAAATAAACTCTAAAACCTAAATAAAATAAAACTAAATATAAATAAAATAAACTACCTAAAATAAAATAAAATAAATAAAACCTAAACCTAAACTAAATAAAAATAAAATAAACCCTAAATAAAGAAAACTAAACTCCTAAAATAAATTAAACCTAAAATCTAAAATATATAAACTAAAAGAAATAGAAAATAAATGAATAAAACCTACTGAAGCTACTTAAAATAAATAAAACTAAAAAAATTAAAATAAATAAAACTAAATAAAACCCTAAACTTGAACTATACCATCAACTTAAAACCCTAAATAAAGAAACACTAAACCTTAAACCCTAAACCATTAACCCTAACCCTAAACCCTAAAACCCTAAACTCTAAAACCCTAAACCCTAAACCCTAAAACCTTAACCCTAAAAACATAAAAACCTAAACCTAACCTAAATAAAACATAAATATAAAATAAACTATAGCAAAACCTAAACCTAAACTAAATAAAATTAAATTAAATAAAATAATCTTGAAATAAACCTAAACCTAAACTAAAAAACAAAACCTAAAAATAAGCCTAAAAGATAAACCTAAAACCTAAACCTAAAAAAATACCCAAACCTAAAAATAAAAATAAAAAATAAAACATAAACCTAAAAAATAAAATAAAAATAAAACTAAACTGAAAAATAAACATAAACATAAACCTAAACCTAAAAATAAACTAAAATAAAAAATGTAAACTAAAATAAATAAACTAAACAATATAAAAAGAAAAAATAAACCTAAATAAAAATTAAAAAAGTTATAATAAACTATAATAAATAAAAATTAAACTAAATAAACTAAATAAACTTTAACATTCTCGTTTACTTCATTTAAAAAAAACCCTAAACCCTAAACCCTAAACCCCAAACCCTAAATCCTAAACCCTAAACACTAAACCCTATACCCTAAAACTAACCCTAAACCCTAAAAAACCCTAAACCCTAAACCCTAAATAAAAAAATAATAAAAAAAAGCAAAAATAAACCCTAAGAAACACTAAAACTAACCCTAAACCCTAAACCCTAACCATATAACCCTAAACTTTGAACCCAAAACCTTGAACCCTAAACCCTAAAACCCTAAACCCTAAACCGTAAAAACCTAAAACCCTAAACTTAAACTAAATAAAACCTTAAAATATAATTAAAAAAAACTTAATCCTAAATAAAATAATAAAATAATATCCTAAACTAAAACCTAAACCTAAACTTAAAATCAAATAAAATAAAAATAAAACTAAAATAAAATAAATATTAACCTAATCTTTACTAAAAAAATTAAACCTAAAAATAAATACTTAAGGTAAAATCAATATAAAATAAACCTAAAAAAATTAAAATAAAAACTAAATAAAAACCTAAACCTAAAAAGTAAAGCTAGAAATAAAAATAAAATAAACTATAGCTAAACCTAAACCTAAAAAAAATTTTGAACGTAAACCTAAACTAAAATAAAACCTTAAAAAACTAAACCTAACCTAAAATAAACTAAACTAAAATAAATAGAATGGAAACATAAACATAAAATAAATGATAGGTAAACCTAAACCTAAACTAAATAAAATAAAATAAACTAAAAATAAACCTAAACCTAAACTAAAAAACAAAACCTAAAAATAAACCTAAAAGATAAACCTAAAACCTAAACCTAAAAAAATACCTAAACCTAAAAATAAAATTAAAAAATAAAACATAAACCTAAAAAATAAAATAAAAATAAAACTAAACTGAAAAATAAACATAAACATAAACATAAACCTAAAAAAAAAAACTAAAATAAAAAACCTAAACTAAAATAAATAAACTAAACTATATAAAAAGAAAAAATAAACCTAAATAAAATTAAAAAAATAATAAACAAATAAAATTAAACTAAATAAACTTTAACATTCTCATTTACTTCATTTAAAAAAAGCCCTAAACCCTAAACCCTAAACATCAAATCCTAAATCCTAAACCCTAAACACTAAACCCTAAACCCTAAAACTAACCCTAAACCTTAAAAAACCTTAAACCCAAAACCCTAAATAAAAAATAATAAAAAAAAAGAAAAATAAACCCTATGAAACACTAAAACTAACCCTAAACCCTATAACCCTAAACTTTGAACCCTAAACCTTGAACCCTAAACCTTAAAACCCTAAACCCTAAATCCTAAACCCTATACCTAAACCTTAAAACCCTAAACCATAAACCCCAAACCCTAAACCATAAAACCTACAACCATAAACCCTAAACCTAAACCCTGACCTAAACCTAAATCCTAAACCCTAAACCCTAAAAAGCAAAAAACCTAAACCTAAACTAAATAAAACCTAAATATATAATAAATAAAAATACTTAAACTAAAATTAAATAAATAATAAAATGAAATAAAAAATAAACTAAAACCTAAACCTAATCTTAAAAATAAAATAAAATAAAATAAAAAATAAAAATAAAACTATAATAAAAAATAAAATAAAATCCTATACTAAACTACAAAATAAACCTAAAAATAAAAAAACCCTAGAGAAAGAAAACTAAATGTAAAATAAAATAAAATAAACCTAATATAAAATAAAATAAAACTAAATAAAACCTAAATATAAAAAAATAAACCAAAATAAATAAAAATAAAACCTAAACCCTAAACTAAAAATAAAATCCTAAACCTAAAATAAAATAAACATTAACCTAAACTAAAATAAACTAAACTAAAATAAACAAAACCTAAACCAAAACCTAAAATAAACTACACCTGAACTCTAAACTAAATAAAATTAAAGAAATTACAAATAAACATAAACCTAAACTAAAAAATATAACCTAAAAATAAACCTAAAATAAAAACCAAAAACCTAAACCTAAAAAAATTACAAAAAAACCTAAACCTAAACCTAAAAATAAAAATTAAAACCTAAACCTAAAAAATATCTTAAAAATAAAACTAAAATAAAAAATATACATAAACCTAAACTTATACCTAAAAAATAAACTAAAATAAGAAACCTAAAATAAACTAAATAAACCTGAAATAAATTAACTAAATAAAATAAAGATAATAAAGAAATCTAAATAAAGAAACTAAAAAGAATAAAATGAACTAAAATAAATAAAATATAAACAAAATAAACCTAAACCTATCGATTTGATTATCCTTAAGAACTACTTTGGTTGAATGAATCGCATGCTTATATTTTATTGTCCTCTTTGCAATCATGTTAAATCTGGAATGTCATTTGAATTTGTGCATCCATCTTTTTAAAATCAAGTAAAACAAAATGGATTTCCTTTATGTAAGCTTACATGTGTTGATATAACTTATAATATGCATGGCTATTTTCACTATTAAATCCAAGTATTTTTCAAAAGCTTATAAATGAATAATAATATGTGTTATGATGCTAGTTGTAAGAACATAAGAAATGCATGTGCTTATAGCTTAAGTGTGTGAACATTGTGTTCTCTTTCCTCTATTCATGTTTTGACTTATATAAGATTGAATGGTAACGGGTATATAGCCTGGACATCCCGGGAACATGACGCTTTAGCTAGCCCCAAGGTAGTCGTTTGATTACCTCACTTCCCTGGTTTAATAATGTCACATACCCATTTTATTTCATTCTTATGTATTTCCCTCATTTAAGTATACATCCATGTGTGTCCAAGAAAAGAAAGTATATAGTCTGAACATCTCGAGAATATGAGGCTTTAGTTAGCCCTAAGGAGGTCATTTGATTACCTCACTTCCCTGGTTTAACAATGACATGTACTTGCCTATATCTTTGTACATGTATATGTATATGTGATTTGTGAATGAAAATCCCATTTTACATTAAAATTGCATGCATTCATAATTGACTAAGTGGTTGAATTAATTAGCCATATGATTTGGAGCTTACTTCCTATGTTCATGTATACGAATTTACATATGTTTGAATACAAATGAGTATATAGTTTGGACATCCTGAGAATATGAGGCTTTAGATATCTCCAAGGAGTTCATTTCATTACCTTACTTATCTGGTTTAACAATGGCACATGCCTATTTAATTTCATTTTTATGTTTTTTTTGTATTAGAATTTGAATAAAGTTATAAATTAATATGTATAAATAATTCAATCAAACAAAATATAAATTCTAAACATACACATACATTCATCATTTAAGTGTGCTAAAATATGTTGCATGTATGGATACACTTAGGATTAAATCATATGCATGTTAAATGTGATGGAATGGAATGATTTAATATATGTCATGTGGTAGTAATTCAATTGAATTAATCTTAAGATGCTTTTTATTTTGTATAGGATTATTTAAATTGAACCTAAACTTAGGATTAGTTAAACCATTTAATAAGCCATTCACTAAAGAAAAATAAATCAAATTAATAAACTTTAGAAAGTGACTTAAGGTAGGGATGAAAGAGGGCAATCCTCTTTTCCTCTCTTTATACACTTAGTTCCTAAGTGTAATCAAATGAAACAAAAGAAAACATTAATTAAAATTCTCAAATCAATTAAACTACTTCAAGTGAAATGAACCTTTCATATTAAATTGAATCCCTCTACACTTAGAAAATACAACACTAATGCCTAACAAGACTTACCACAAAAGCCTTAATACACACATTAGAATTAAGTCACCACTTCTAGCACTAAGTTAGGACATTGTATGATGTGATGTATGTTTTGTTTTATGATATATTTTTTTAGATTTGATGTTAGGGTGTATGCTTCATAGACTAGAAGTTGGGCCAATATTGGCCTAATAATGTTTTCTACCGGGATTATGCTTAAGGGATGCTTAAAAATAAATGTGAATGCTCTTTTTGTATGTTGCTTAAATCTTGAAGCATAATCCAAGTTAGGACAGGTGGGCATAGTTACCCATGTGTAGGGTGCTAAATTCAAATTATAAATATAACTACTTAGGATTATATGTATATTTAGCTAACCTCTATTTTACAGGTATAGTTAGATTAACTTTTCCCACATAAATGTAATTTTTGCAATAGGTATTAGGATTAGTGCTATGGGTAATTTGGATGAATAGTGGGCAAAAGGCTTTATCTTGGGGTGCCCTGTGATGCCTTTGAAGCAAGCACCATCCAAATCAAAGAAGGAACCAAATCAGAAATAAAGATATGAAGAAAAAAGGCCCTCATAGTATTTAATACAATTATAATTATTCTTTTATATTCTAGGTTGTATAAAGGTAGAGCTCAACTACCCATCTTTTCTTTCTTCGGGTTGTGCGGCGGTACCCGACCGCACTAGCCTTTTATTATTTTATGATAGTTTATATAATTGTTTGATCTTATATTTATATTGTGCATTAGGACTGTGTTCTTTTTATAGTTTCTTAAATAATTAATGCTTCAATGTGTGGCTTGGATACAATTAGGCTCTTAGGATAAAAATAAAAAAATAAAACCTAAACCATAAAAAATAAAAATAAAACCTAAACCTAAAAAATAAAATAAAAATAAAACTCAACTAAAAAAAAACCTAAACCTAAAAAATAAACTAAAATAAAATTTGAATGAAATAAATAGGCATTGAATTGAGAGTGCTTTTAAAAATAGTGAGCCTACCACCAAAGGAAAGCAAATGGAATTCCCAAGTAGAAAATTTATTTAATTTTTTTGAATTAACTTATCAAAAGATGGGATCATTCTAGGCCTTTAAAGAGAGGAGCACCCAAGTACTTTAGAAGTAAGTGTTGATGTTTAAAATTAGTGATATGCAATATTTGATTGATTTTATTATTGGAGATATGAGAAGAAGTGAAAATTAAATTTTGTTATCATTGATAGAAAAACCACTTTCTCTACCAAATTTATTTATAAAATTCTTGAGATTCTTGATATAATAGAAGCATCACAAATAATAATTAAATCATCTGCAAAGTTGAAGTGGGAAACAGGAAAACCACCAAGAGTTCTGTAGTACATACAAGGATTGTTTAAGAATAAATCATCGATGCTCATAGATTAGTACTCAATAATAATCATAAATAAAGTAAGAGATAAAGGATCCCCTTATCTTAAGCCATGGGAAGAGGGAAAGAAACCCAAGGCTTCCCCATTAAGCAAAATAAATATCTACGCATTATTAATACAATTTTTAAAAAAATAAATAAATTTATTAGAAAACCAAATAAATTTAGAATATGGAAAATAAAATCACAAGAGATGTTGTCAAAGGCTTTGGTAATATCTAATTTGAAAAGAATGTTGCCACCTCTATTCTTGGCATCAAGATCATGAATTAATTCTTGGGAAAGTAAAATTATTATAAATAGATCTACTTCTAACAAAACTTGTTTGGTTGAGAGAGATAGATCTATTAAGTAAAGGACTAAGCTTGTTGGTAAGAATTTTGGAAATCAACTTATTAAAGAAGGTGTAAAGACTTATAAGTCTAAAATCACTCCAATAGTGTGGATTATCTTTCTTAGGTTTGAGAAAAATTGAAGTTCTAGAAAAATATCTAGGAAAAAGGATTACCATTAAAAAAAATCAATCACAGCCTCAATCAAATCATTTTTAATGATAAATCAACAATTTTGAAAAAATTGAGTAGTGAAACCCTCTAGACCAACAACAAAATCTATGTTCATGCTATTAAGAACTTTAAAAATTTCATCTTCATTAGTTACAATGGTAAGAAAATCATTATCATCATTAGTAATAATAGAAGGAATCAAGTGTGGTTTCAAAATAGCTTCATAAGAGCAATTCTTATTAAGCATATTTCTAAAGTAATTAATAACATATTCCTTGATATCATTATTCTATGTAATCCAATCTACATTATTGTCTTTAATTTTTGAATATTATTTAAAGCTCTCTATTTACTAATTAAAGCATGGAAATAGCTAATATTCTTGTCGCCATCTATAATATTTTTACTAGCAGCTTTATAAGTCTCTTCCATATTTTGGAAGTGAACAAATTGATCTTTCACCTCAACCAGGTCCTTAATCTTAGAAGGATCATATATAACAGAGACTTCAAGATCACAAACTAATTTTTCCATAAATTTAATATTAACAAAAGGTTTTTTAAAACAATGCTTGTTCCACCAATGCAAATTTGGTTTAATTCTTTCAAGTTTAAACCAAAGTCTATTCATCCCCATAATCGAATTATCAAGATACAAAGGGGCTTTCAAATTAATAGCCACAACATCAAAAAAATCAATATGCTAAATCCTAGAAGAGGGGCATGACATTAGTTGAAATGAGAAATAGAAGTAATAGCCACTAAGTAATCCAATGAGTATTAAAAGGTTCCAAAACCCTTAAAGTCTAGAGTTTTGCCAAGTATAATTAGAACCCTTAAAGACAATATCAAGCAAATTACAATCAAGGATCATATTGGAAAAATCTTCCATGCCCAAAACACAATAATCACCATAGGGTTTTAGGTTTAAGGTTTAGGGTTTTTTTTATTTTTTTTATTTTTCTAAAATTAAATAAATTGGTACATTTAGGTTTATTTTGTTTATTATTTTATTTATTTCAGTTTATTTTATTTTTATTTTGAAATTTATTTTATTTTTATTTCAATTAGTTTATTTATTTTAGTTTATTTTTAAGAGAAGTTTTAGGTTTTTTTTAGTTTGATTTTATTTTATTTTATTTTTTTAGTTTAGATTATTTTTTTAGGTTTAGGTTTCAATTTTATTTTATTTTAGTTTAGGTTTAGGTTTATTTTATTTTAGGTATTATTTATTATATAGTTTAGGTTTATTTTATTTCTATTTTAGGTTTAGGTTTTTGTTTTAGGGTTTTTCTTTATTTTATTTTAAATTTTATTTTTTAGGTTTATTTTCAGGTTTAGGTTTTATTTAGTTTTATTTTATATTATTTTATTTTATTTTATTTTATTTTATGTTTAGTTTTTTTATTTTATTTAGTTTTTATTTTAATTTAGTTTAAATTTATTTTATTATTTTAGCTTTTATTTTTTTTATTATTTTCTTTGAGGTTTAGGTTTTAGTTTATGTTATTTTATTTTATTATTTTATTTTATTTTGTTTAGTTTTTTTATTTATCTTATTTTAGGGTTTATTTAGCATAATTTTAGGTTTTATTTCTTTTAGGGTTTAAGGTTTAGGTTTTTATTTTAGATTTATTTGTATGTTTATTTTTTTAGTTTAGGTTTAGGTTTATTTTAGCATTCATTTTATTTTAGTTTAGGGTTAATAGTTTTTAGGTTTAGATTTAGGATTTATTTATTTTAGTTTAGTTATTTTAATTTATGTTTAGCCTTATTTTATTTTGTTTATTTTAGGTTTAGGTTCCTTTTTAGTTTAAGGATTAGGTTTTATTTTTAATTTGTTTTTAGGTTTTATTAATAGGTTTTGTTTTTAGTTTTAGGTTTTGTTTAGTTTTTATTTTATTTTATTTTTATTTTATGTTTAGTTTTTATTTTATTTATGTTTTTTGTTTTTATATTTATTTTAATTTTAATTTTAGGCTTATTTTATTTTATTTTAGTTTAGTTTTTATATTATTTTATTTTTTAGGTTTAGTAGGTTTAGATCTTAGATATTTATCTTATTTTATATATATTTAGGTTATGTTATTTATATTTTATTTTAGGTTTTATATTTAGTTTGTTTTGGGCTCAGTGGCCTGTGATAGTAGTCTGATCTAGGGTAGGTATGCTATAGAGAGGTCAGGGTATTTCTGGGATTGGTTGGCCTAAGTAGTCAGTCAGGCCTTAGGATGTTAGGCCTGTATAGCTAAGGATATGGTCAGGTTTAGGGAGTGGTATGAGGAGGCCCATTATCAGCATTGGGTTGGTCATTGTAGTAGGTTTCAGGCTCAGTGGTCAGGTTTTAGCTTTAGTGGCTAGGTCATTTATAATAGTTTATGGTTTGGTTTATTTAGGGTTTTATTTGCCTATCAGGTAGGTAGATTTTTAAAAAAAAAATAAGCAAAAACAAGAGTTTATATTTTATATTTTTTTATTTTTTAGTTTATTTTATTTTTTTTATCTTTTTTCCATTTTTTATTTTATAGTCATTTATTTATCTTTAGTTTAAGTTTTTATTTTAATTTATTAGGTATGGTTTGTTTATGTTATTTTTTTAGTTAAGTTTTATTTCTTTTTATTTTTATTAGGTTTAGGTTTTATTTTATTTAGGTTTAGCTTTTTTATTTTTTTTTATTTAGGTTTATTTTTAGGTTTTATTTTTTTTAGTTTAGATTAATGATTATTTTAATTTTAAGTTTAGGTTTATTTTTAAGTTTAAGTTTTTATTTTAGTTTATTTTGGTTTATTTTATTTTGTATTTAGATTTTAAAATTTAGGTTTTATGTTTTATTTTTTATTAATTTTAAGTTTATTTTTACGTTTAAGTTTTATTATATTTTAGGATTATTTTATTTTATTTTATGATTATTTTATTTTATTTAAGTTTCTCTTTTATTTTATTTTTTATTACTTAGTTTAGGTTTTTATTAATTTTATTTTAGTTTAGTTTTTATTTATTTTATTTTATTTTATTTTTAGGTTTAGGTTTAGGTTTTAGTTTAGATTTAGTTTTATTTTATTTTTTTTTGGTTTATTTTGGTTTAGGTTTTTTATTTATTTTCTTTGGGTTTGCATATGGTTTTAGGGTATAGGTTTTAGTTTAAGGTCAGGTTTTAAGTTTATGGTTTAGGGTGAGCCTAGGGTCAGGTTGGGTAAGGCCCAGGGTCTGGGCAGTGGGTTTTAGAGCCCAGGATAGGGCCCAGGAGTGGTAGTTTAGTGGTTTAGAGAGGGCCTTTAGGTAAGGCCCAGGGCACAGGGCCTGTAGGATTTGGTAGAGAGATCATGGTTATGTTTAGGGTGGGTAGTATTTTATAATTATTTCTTTAAATTAAGCAAACCACCAAATAGTTTATTTTATTATTATATTTTATAGTTTATTTTATTTTTTATTAGTTTTATTTTTTAATCCGTTAGTTTAGGTTTTATTTTAGTTTATTTAGGCATGTTAATTTATTATTTTAGTTGAGTTTATTTTCTTCATTTTAGGTTTAGGTTTTATTTTAATTTTAGTTTAAATTTTATTTTATTTTTTTTTATGTTTAGGTTTTAGGTTTTATGTTTTATTTTTTAGTTTGATTTAGGTTCATATTTAATTAATTTAATTTAGTAAATTTAGCTTTAGGTTTTTTAATTTATTTTATGTTTAGGTTTAGGTTATATTTATTTTAGTTTAGTTTATTTTAGTTTAGTTTATTTTATTTTTTAGATTTTTTTTAGTTGAGGTTTATGTTTTATTTTAGCTTTATTTTTTAGTTTAGGTTTTATTTTTAGTTTTATTTTATTTTATTTTAGTTTTATTTCATTTTATTTATTTTTGTTTAGTTTAATTGTATTTTAGGTTTTTATTCTTAGGTTTATTATATATTTTTAGTTTCATTTAGTTTTTATTTATTTTATTTTAGTTTATCTATTATTTTATTTTATTTTCTTTAGGTTTAGGTTTAGTTTTATTTATTTTATTTTATTTTATTTTTATTTATTTAGTTTTAAGTTTTAGTTTCATTTTTAGGTTTTATTTATTTAAGTAAGTCATGTTTTTAGTTTTTAGGCCTGTGGTAGTTTTAGGGTTTGAGGTAGGGTTAGGGTAGTTAGGTTTATTAGGATTTAGGGTGGGTTAGGGTTTATGGTTTTAGAGGTTTTTTTTAAAATAAATAAGCAAACCATATTTATTTAGTTTTATTTTATTAGTTTATTATTTTTATTTATTTATGCTATTTTATTATTTATTTATTTTAATTTTTTGAGTTTAAGTTTAGGTTTTTATTTTATTTTAGGTTTAGATTTATATGGTATTTTATGTTTTATTTTAGTTTAGATTTAGGTTTATTTTTTTTTATCTATTTTATTTAGTTTAGGTTTAGTTTAAATTTAGGTTTAGATTTTATCTATTTTAGTTTAGTTTATTTTAGTTTAGGTTTATTTTATTTTTATTTTATTAAGTTTTAGTGGTTAGTATTATTTATTTATTTAAGTTTAATTTAGGTTTTATTTAATTGTTTAAATTTATTTTAGGTTCAATTTAAGGTTTTGTATTCTTAGGTTTATTTTGTTTAGATTTATATTTATTATTTTATTTATTAATTATATTTTATTTTATTTAGTTTAGGTATGTTATTTAGTATTTTTATTTTATTATTTATGCAGTTTAGGTTTATTATGATCAGGTTTTGGGCTTATCAGGTTATTTAGGTAGGGTTTCAGGGTTTATTTGTGGTAGAGGATTTTGGAGTCAGTTTGGCTAGAGCTCAGGATTAGGGCCTTCAGGAGGTATTTTTACATAGTTTGAGAGAAGCCTCAGTATAATGGGAGTATTTGTGGTTTAGGTTATTAGAGTTAGGAGGGTCATAGAGTTATTAGTTTAGGTTTGGTTATTTATTATTGGTTTTAGGGAGAGGGTCAGGTAGGATCTAGATTTATTATTAGTATTTATATTTAGGGAGGATATTTTATTTATGGTAGTGGTTTAATTAAGTTTAGTTTAGTTATTTAGTTTATTTTTATTTTATTTAGTGTCTATTTTTTATATTTTAATTTATTTATTTTTTAATTTAGTTTAATTTATTTATTATAGTTTATTTATTTTAGTTTAGTTTTATTTTAGTTTATTTAGTTTGTTTTAGTTTATTTTTTAGTTTTAGTTTATTTTATTTTTTTTTTTTAGTTTATTTTATTTTTTCATGTTTTTTGTTTTAGTTTTATTTATATTTTTATTTTATTTTATTTTGGTTTAGTTTTTTTATTTTTATTTAGGTTTTATTTTAGGTATATTTTATTTTTGTTTAAGTTTTATTTTATTTTATTTAGTTTTATTTTATTTTATTTATTTTATTTTATTTTATTTAGTTTTATTTATTATTTTATTTATTTTAGGTATATTTTATTTTTTATCTATTTTAGTTTTATTTTTATTTTTTTATTTTATTTATTTAGTTTATTTTTTTTTGTTGGGTCTATTTGGGTTCTAGGTTTAGGGTTAGGGTTTAGGGCCAGGTTTTAGTGTTTAGGATTTAGGGCCTAGGGTTTAAGGCTTGGGGTTTAGGGTTTAGGGTTTAGGGTTAGCTTGGTTTAGGGTTTCAAAATAAATAAGCAAACCATTGGTTTACTTTATTTAGTTTATTTTTATTTTAGTTTATTTATATTTTATTTTATTTATGTTATTTTTTTTATTGTTTATTTATTTTAGTTTATTTTCTGAGGTTTAAGTTTAGGTTTTATTTTTTTTATAGTTATAGGTTTTGTTTAGGTTTATTTTATTTATTTTTTTAGTTTAGATTTAGGTATTTTTACTTTATTCATTTTATTTAGGGTTTAGTTTAAATTTAGGTTTAGATTTGATTTATTTTAGTTTAGTTTATTTTAGTTGTTTAGGTTTATTTTATTTTTATTTTATGTTTAAGTTTTTTTTAGGGTTTGCATTATTTTTTTTTTATTTTAAGTTTATAATTTAGGTTTAGCTTTTATTTAATTTTGATTTATATTAGGTCAATATTTAGGTTTTGTATTCTTAGGTTTATTTTATTTTTAGATTTAGCATTTATTTATTTTATTTTATATTTAATATTTATTTATTTATTTTAGTTTAGAAGTGTTTAGTTGGTTATCTCATCTTTATTATCAGGAGGTCATTTAAGGATCAGTTTTGGGCCTCAGATCAGTAGAGATTAAAGAGTGGCCCAGTGGGCCCAGGTTTGGTTTGGCCTGGGATCTAGGGCCCAGGGTTTAGGGTTAGCTCAGTGGCCTTGGGCCCAGTGCTCTTTAGTGGCCCAGGATTAGTGGCTCAGCCTAGCCACAGGGCCTTGGCCTCAGCTTTGGCAGTGGTATAATTTATAGTAATTTAGGTTTGAGGCAGTTTGGGCCTGTGGTTGGGTGGTTAGGCCTAGGTTTAACACCAGTGGCTCAGGGTTTGTGAGTTTATTAGGGGCCTAGGGCTCATGGTTTGGGCCTAGGGTTTAGTGGGGTTTAGGGCTAGGGTTTAGGGTCAGTTGCAGGTAGGATCCTGTGGCCTGGCATCAGTGGTAGAGTTAGTTGGTAGGTCAGGATTTTATGTTTGGGTTTGGGCCTAGGGTTGTGGTTTTAATTAAAACCCATTAGTAGTTTATTTAGTTTATTTTTTATTTATTTTAGTTTGTCTTATTTTTTATTTTTAATTCTATTTATTTTTTTTAATTTAGTTTAATTTATTTATTATAGGTTTATTTATTTTAGCTTAGGTTTTTATTTTAGTTTATTTTGGTTGTGTTCAGATGTTTATTTTAGTTTATTTTATTTTTTTTTAGGTTTATTTTTTATTTCATGTTTTGTTTATTATCTTTATATAGGTTTATTTTATTTTATTTTGGTTTTATTTTATTTAGGTTTTATAGGTATATTTATTTTTTTAAGTTTTTATTTATTTTATTTTAGTTTAGTTTTATTTTTTATTTTATTTATTTAGTTTAGGTTTAGGTTTAGGTTTAGGTTTAGCTAGGTTTTAATTTAATTTAATTTTATTTATTTAGGTTTTATGTTTATTTATTTTATTTTATGTTTAATTTAGTTTTGGGTTATTGTGTTTTGGGTTTAGTTTGTATTTAGGGTGGGGTTGTGGTAGGATTTAGATTTGTGGTCAGTTTTAGGGTTTAGGTTTAGAGTTAGGGTTTAGTTTAGAGTTTATAATTAGTTTGTGGTTTTTTGGGTTAGTTTAGGGTTTCAGTAAGCCTAGAAGATTGGAATTTATAAAACCAAAACATATTACTAAGCAGAAATATACAAGATAGAAATAAAGAGCCGAGAAGATTTGGTTTAGACAAGTTATTACATGGTTGAAATGGAATTGTTGTTAAAAAAATACTTTTATTTTGCCTACTAAGATCAATTGTTTAGAGTTTAGCTCACTAAAGCAAAAAAACCAAAATTATAAATGAGTATATGAACAAATTTGAAGTATTACTGATATCTTCTAAAATTAGGAAAAGATTAAACTAATGTTGTTTAGGTTTAGATCGACATGAGCCCTAAACTTAAAAGAGACACTACATAAAATTAAATTGCATGTGGCATTTCAAAAAACTTCAGATTTCAAATATTATAAAAAAATCTTGCACATGAAAGAATGTCTTCAAATGTAGGAATTATTCTTTCCACCATTAAATCAAATTCAAATGAATACATCTAAATGAAGTAACACTACTACCAATAAAAAGAAAATATAAAAGATGATAGATATTATGTTAGGATCCAAAATCTCTATTAAATCATATTTTAGATGTCAGGAAAAAATCTATCAATGTCCTAAATCTCTCAGAACACTATGCCACCTATTTCTAAGCATTGACTTAAGAGTTTTACTTGAGCTTTCTTGCTTTTGTGTTGATGAAAATTATTTGTTACATTATGTTTCTGCATTAAATCTCAAAGTAGGAGAGCTATAGTTTTGTAAATCCCTGCTCAGAGATATTGAGTTTGGATTATTCTTATTACACACTACTTATTAAGAAATTTTGTCAAATATGATCAATATTGTAAAAATCTAGTTTAGTAATACTTCGCATTAAGTCTCCCTAATTTGCCAAGATCTCGAACACAGTCTCAAAGCATTGAATCCTACTAGAGAGATATTTTTAAAGCACAGATTTAGCTCCTCGTCATATCTGCTAAATTGAAAGAGTCGCGAGAAGATAATTTTGATTAAAGAGGAGTTCTATGATCGATAGCTATCACCTAAAGAGGATTGCTCATAGATGGACACTTGTGTATTTGAACTTAAGTAGATTCTTTCTTCATTTGTCCATGACAGAAGCTACCCGATCTCTATAAACTTGAGAGGGGTGTTATGGAATATAAAGCTCATAAAAACTTTTGTTTATATTAGAGAAATTCATGTTAATCATTTGTAGTTGAAATCTCTTTTATTTAGTTCAGGTTTAGGTTTTAGGATTTTAGGGTCTGGATTTAGTGTTTAGGGTTTAGCCAGGGTTTAGGGTTTGGGGATTAGGTTTAGGGTTTTAGGTTGTAAGTTTGGGTTAGGGTGGTTTAGGGTTTAGGTTTTAGGGTTTAGGGTTGGGTTTAGGTCAGTTTGGGGTTGGGATTTAGAGTGTATTTTAGGGTGTAAAGTTACGATTTTTTTAAATTAAGCAAACCCGGTAAGTTTATTTTAATTTATTTAGTTATTTTAGTTTATTTTATTTTTATTTAGGTTTATTTTATTTATATTTATTTTTTTATCAGGTTTATTTATTTTAGTTTAAATTTTATTTAAATTTTTTTAGGTTTAGGTTTAGGATTAAATTTATTTTAGCTTTTATTATGTTAGGTTTATTTATTTTAGATTTAGGTTTAGGTTTTATTTTATTTTAAGTTTAGGTTTTAGTTTATTTTAGGTTTATTTTATGTTTTATTTATCATTTTATATTTAAGGTTTAGTTTAGATTTAGTTTATTTTAGGTTTATGTTTATATTTTTTAGTTTAGTTTATTTTAGTTTAGGTTTAGTTTTATTTTATTTTATTTTAGGTTTAGGTTTTTTTTAGTATTTATTTATTTTATATTTATTTAGGTTTATTTTTGTTTAGGTTTTTATTTAGTTTTACTTATTTTATTTTAGGTTTATTTTATTTTATTTTAGGTTTAGTTATTATTTTGTTTAGGTTTTTAGTTTAGTTTAGGTTTTATTTATTTTATTTTAGTTTATTTGTTTTTATTTTCTTTTGGTTTAGTTTAGTTTGTTTTAGTTTAGGTTTTATTTTATTTTATTTATTTTATTAGTTTAGGTTTTTATTTTATTTATTTATTTTATTTAGTTTTTAGGTTTAGGTTTAGGTTTAGGGTTTGTGGATTTAGGATTTAGGGTTGGTTGTTTTTTGGGTTTAGGTTTTGGTTTGGGTTAGGTTTAGGTTTAGGTTTAGGGTTTAGAGTTTTAGGTTTTAGGTTTAGGGTTTACATTTTAGGTTTAGGGTTCAGGTTTTTGTTTAGGGTTTAGGGTTTTTGGTTTTTTTTTAAACTTAAAATAAATTCATATTCAATATTTCTTCGTTTCAATTTCATCAACCAAGTAACACATTAAGTTTTCTAAGACACGAGTAATGACATATATAGAAAATGGGCATAGATAGAGCAAATCAAAAACCCTAGATAACTAGAATCATCTCTATCATAAAGACACAATTCCATAAGATGTAGATTGGATCGACTATTCTTCAGTTTCTACAATTTCCATCTGAACCACCCCAGCCACTCGAGTAGTGGGATCCACCATCATATCCCCGATCTCTCCCTCCGCCACCATTACGTATAACCTCGCCCTCCTCTCCATAACCACCACACCGCCTCACCACCACCTCCATATCCACCAAGAACTCAGATCCCTCATCACCACTATGATAACCACCCCTCCACCTCCAGATTTAGATTGAGCTTGGTTGATGGTGATGTTCCTACCATCAATGTTCTGCCCATTCTTAGAGTTTAGGTTTAGGTTTTAGTTTATTATGTTTTAGGGTTTAGATTTATTTTTTAATTTATTTATTTACTTTAAGTTTATGTTTAGGGTTTGGGGTTTAGGGTTTAGTGTTTAGGGTTAGGGTTTAGGGTTTAGGATTTAGGGTTTAGGGTTTAGGGTTTTGGTTTTTGGGTTTTGGGTTTCGGGTTTTGGGTTTTGGGTTTTATAGTTTATGCTTTAGGGTTTAGGGTTTAGGTTTTAGAGTTTAGGGTTTATGCTTTTAGGGTTTAGTGTTTAGGGTTTAGGGTTTACTTGTGGTTTAGGGTTTATGCTTTTAGGGTTAGGGTTTAGGGTTTAGGGTTAGGGTTTATGATTTATGGATTAGGGTTTAGGATTTAGGGTTTAAGGTTTAGTGTTTTAGGTTTAGGATTTAGGGTTTAGGGTTTATGGTTAAGATTTAGTGTTTATGGTTTTTTTTAATTTAGTAAACTAGTGGGTTTAGCTTTATTTAATTTATTTAGTTTATTTTATTTATTTTAATTTTTTAATTTTTTATTTTTTTATTTATTTTATTTTATTTTATTTAGTTTATTTTATATTTGGTCATTGTTTAATAATTTTTTTTGGGGCTCAATAATACCAAAATAATGCATTGAACATCTTGGCATAAATGTTGTGGTCTTTTGGTGAAGGTGCTCTTGGTTGCAAACCTATTCATGAAGCTATATCTTTCTCTCATAAGCCTGATGGAATTTTAGAAAGAATGATAACCTTCGAGCAAATTTTATGATGGAAAAATATTTCCAAGGTAAACAAACTCTTATATGTGCTTATAAAGTTGGTGACTCTACGATTTGGAAAAGGCTTTGCTCCATTAAATGGGTTGCTGGATCCTTAATATCTTAGGGTATTCATTCTCATTCTTCTTTGTTTTGGCAAGACAATTGGATTAGCAATGGCTCTATTGACACCCTTTTATCTACCCACTCTACTACTGCTGTCAAAGTAAACTTTTTTGGCTTAATAATAATTGGAATGAAAGTTAACTAAAGAATTATATCCCTATTTCCCTTTTTAACAAGTTTAGAAATATCCCCATTTCTTCTAACAAACCTTATCAAATTCTTTTTAAGCTTTCTTCTAATGGTGATTTTGTTCTATACAAGGGTTGGAATTTCATTAGCCCCTCTAATGTCTTTACTAAACTTTGGAACAATATCATTCCCATTTCCTATTCAGTTTTAGCTTGGAGGATTTTGAATAACTTTGTTCCTGTGGACTATTTGCTCTAGATTAAAGGGTTTTATTTACCATCTAAGTGCTATTGTTGTTTCTTTCATATGAAAATGTAAATCATATTTTTGTCAATGGTTCTATTTCTTCTAAATTATGGCTTTGGTATGATGATTTATTTTATACCAACTATTTTCATGGTACTCTTTCTTTATATCAACTTCTTGAAGTTTGTTCCAAAAAAATTGTGAAAGGTCATATCAAAGTTTTAATTGCTATTACCCTTATCTGGTTCATCTGGATGGATAGAAATGATGTTAAATATCGTGGTACTCCTATGAACCATAAAAGGATCTTGGCTAGAACTAAAGAAAAAAATTCATGCTCTATTTAATGCCAATCTTATTAGTAACATTCATTTTAGAGGTTATAAATTTGTGGCTAAAAAATTATGTATCATTCTGCTTAATTTTGATCCTTATAAAAGTGTTAGGATTATCCATTGGATCAAACCTAAAGAGAACTTGATTAAAGTGAATACTGATGGTTCTGTGGCTTCCAATAAATATGGTTGTGGTGGTATCCTTAGGGATTATAAAGGTACTATCATCTGTGGTTTTGCCTATCCTCTCAAAGTTTGTTTTGTTATTTTTGTTGAGCTTATGGCTATTAATAAAGCTATTAAAATTTGTTTGAATAGAGGTTTCCTCAACATCTGGATTGAAGTTGATGCTCCTTGCTTCTTGACATGCATAATTTTAATAGAAATGGGAATGCTGAGTTATTTTATCTTCTTAATCATACAAAAAATCTTCTTTCTCAAGTATGTTTTAAACTTTTCCATATCCCTTGTGAAGGTAATGCTTGTATTGATTTCTTGGCTAATTTAGGTGCCAACATAACTGATTTTACTTTATTTGACAACCAAACTTTGCCTAAACTATTATTTGGTTAATCTAGATAATACTATCTTAGAATATAATTTATTGGCTTAATTTTACTTACGATCCTTTGCTTTTGGTTTCCCTTTGTTAAACCCTCTTTGGGTTGTGGTTATATGCTTATTTTCACTCTTTAGCCTGAGCTAGTTTTTGTTTTTGACCTGTTACTTTTGGGTTGGCCTGAGATTTTCTACCTGGTGGTTATTATCATTGATGAGTTGGTTTTTTTCGACCTGGTGGCTTTTGTCTACTAGCTAGGTGTTTACCACAATTTTTCATTGGCTATTTTTGGTAACCTCCTTTAGGGATGTGGCTTTGCCTACTATAGGTTTTTCCTATTGTATGGGTTTTGCCTCATTTTTGGGCTAGTTGCAAACTTACCTGATTTGGATCTACTGTTGTGGTGGTTGACTAGGTGGCTTTGTTGGCTGGATAGGTTGATTAGTAGTGTTGGATGGTTAGGTTGGTTGGCTAGCTGATTGTTTTGGCTATTTTTTCCTTTTCTGTTGGTGACATACCTGGGGGGTTGTCGTGGTTTATTATTGGCTTGATTATGGCTTGGTGGAAACTTTGGGTTGGTTTTATTTTCTCTATTTTGTTGACTGGGGCTTAGTGCTCTATTTTATTGATTTTATTTTTACTCTTTTGGTTATGGTTTTGACCTCCTATTTTGGCCTTCCCCCTTTAGTGGTAGTTTTGGGTTTGGTTATTATTATGGGTTTTCTGGTTGTTGGCATTTTAGTGGCTATTCTTTTCTTGGATGTCTTGGGTGATTTTGGCTTGATGGCTTCTATTGGTTTTACATTGACTTGGGTTTTCTGCTACTGTGGTGGTTGGCCAAGAGGCTATGTTGGCTGGTTGGATTGGTTGGTTGTCCCTCTGTTTGGTGGTTTTTTTATTGTTCTTTTTGCTTTTCCTGCTAGGGTCATTCTTTTTGGTTACTAATGATGGCTATTCTCCGGTGGCTACTTAGTCGCTTTGATTGGAGGACTTTAGTTGGTTTTGGAATCTTGGTTGGTTGCTTTTCTTTGTTGGATTTTTCTTCTTCTTGGCTAATTTGTTGGAGCCTTTTGGTGTCACCGATCCTTTGTCGATCCTTCCGAATTGGGAATTTTGGTTTTGGTTATTTGTATTATCTGGCACCCTTTGTGTGTCGGCTTTCGATGTTGGCTTGTATCAGGTATGTTGGTGGTGGTTTTGGTAGTGCTACTGCTTGGTTTCATTAGCTTTCCCAATGATCTTACTATAACTTCTGGGTTGCTAGCTTTATGTGATTGGCCTATTGTGGGTTTTATTTCGTGGGCTGGCTGCTGGTATCAGGTATGTTAACTATGTTGGATTTGATGTTACTCACCTCCTCTCTCTAGTTGGAAGCTTTATATATGATTGTAACACTTCTTTATGAAGTTTGGATGCTCATATGTATTTTTTCCCCTGAGATGATCTTAACTGAGCCTCTCTTTCTTTCCTTTATCCTTTTGCTCTCTTAATCCTTATCTTTTTAGCTATGACTTTTCCTTGGTAGTATTTTTTAGATTTCTTTATATGTTGGAACTATATAGAGGGACTAGTCATTTCTCATTCATCCCTAATGTTGTTGTTGTGGACCTTGTTTATCTTGCTTTCTCAAAGGAATCATGAACTGCTTCTTACTTAACCTTCTTCCGTTTTCATGTTTTATTTTAGTTTTACTCTGTGTCCTTTCGCTCTTATGCTTTTTAGATATTATTTCTGGTCTTTTATTTTCTTTTCTTCTTCTAATGTACTTAGATGGGGGTTTAGCTCTTTAGGTTTCTTGTAGCTATGTGAACAATAGATTTCTAAGCTTTACCCCTTTTAAGGACATTATATCTTTTACTTTTATGGTAATAAAAATACCCTAAATCCTACCTTAAACACTAAACCCTAAATCACAAACCTTAAACCTAAAGCTAAAGTAACTAAATAAATAAAAAATTAACCTAAACCCTAAAACTTAATAAACCTAAACATAAATTTAAACCCTAAGAATGGGCAAAACCTTGACAGTAAGAACATAATCATCAACCAGGCTCAGTCTAGATCTGGCGGTGGAGGCGAAGGTGAAGGCGGCAGTTATCGCAGTGGTGGTGGGGGATCTAGAGGTGCTTGTGGATATGGAGGTGGTGGTCAGAGCAGTGGTGGTTATGGAGGCCAGAGGAGCGACGGAGGTTATAGCCGTGGTGGTGGTTGAGGGAGA
The DNA here is from genome assembly GCA_021442155.1 of Cymbidium sinense. Classification (NCBI taxonomy): domain Eukaryota; kingdom Viridiplantae; phylum Streptophyta; class Magnoliopsida; order Asparagales; family Orchidaceae; genus Cymbidium; species Cymbidium sinense. Next base: position 14,080,499 of record CM038215.1, read on the forward strand.
GATCAGGGATATGATGGTGGATTCCACCACTGACGGTGGTTCGAGAATGGAGAAACTAAAAAAAAATGACCAATCTGATCTACCGCTTATGGAACTGTCTTTAGTAAGAGAGACGGTTCTAGGGTTTTGATTTCTATGCATGCTCATTTTTTATCTTGTTGTTGCATGTGCCTTAGAAAACTTGGTGTGTTATATGGTTGATGAAATCAAAATGAAGAAATGTTGAATCTGAATTTGTTCTCTATTGAAAAAAAAAAACAAGAAAAATACTAAACCCTAAACTAAAACTTAAACCCTAAACCTAAAAGCTAAACCCTAAATCCTAAACTCTAAACCCTAAAAAACTTAAACCTTAAACCTTAAACCCAAAACCCTAAAAGCTAAAACCCAAAACCCCAAACCTTAAAACCTAAACCCTAAACCAAACTAAACCCTAAACCCTAAACCCTAAAATCCTAAAACCCTAAAACCTAAACTCTAAACCCTAAACCCTAAACCCTAAACCATAAACCCTAAACCATAAACTAACCTTAAACCCTTAAAAGCTATAAACATAAACATAAACTAAATAAAACCTAAAAATAAAATAAATAAAAATAGCTAAACTAAAATAAAATAAAAATTGAAATAAAATAAAAACCTAAACTAAAACCAAAACCTAACCTAAACAAACTTAAACTTAAAATAAATAAAATAAAAAAAATAAAAGTAAACCAAAATAAAATAAATAAAAACCTAAACTAAACTAAAGAAATAAAAAACCTAAATAAAATAAAAACTAAGCCTAAATTAAAAATAAAATAAAAACTAAGCCTAAATTAAAATAAAATAAACCTAAAATAAAATAAAATAAAAACTAAATAAAAGCCTAAACCTAAAAATAAAACCTAAAAATAAATAAAAAATAAAACATAAACCCTAAACTAAAAAAAACTTAAACCTAAAATAAAAAAAAATAAACCTAAACCAAATCTAAAATAAACTAAACTAAAATAAATAAAACTAAACCTAAACTAAACCTAAACTTAAACTAAATAAAATAAAAAAAACTAAAAATTAACCTAAACCTAAACTAAAAAATAAAACCTTAAAATAGACCTAAAATAAAAACCTAAAACCTAAACCAAAAACTAAAATAATAACCTAAACCTAAGCCTAAAAATAAAAAATAAAATATAAAGCTATAAAATAAAATAAAAATAAACCTAAACTAAAAAATAAACCTAAACCTAAACCTAAACCTAAAAAATAAACTAAAATAAAAACCTAAACTAAAATAAATAAAGCTAAAATAAATATACTAAACTAAATAAAAATAAAAATAAAAAATAAAATAAACTAAAATAAATAAAAAAATAAACTAAATAAACCTAAACCTACCATTACTTAATTTAAAAAAAAATAAAAAATAAAAAAAACTAACCGTGAACCCTAAACTATAATACTAACCCTAAACCATAAAACCCTAAACCTAACCCAAACCTAAACCCTAAACCCTAAAACCTATAACCCTAACCCCTAAACCCTAAACCCCAAACCCTAAACTAAACCTTAAACCCTAAACCTTAAAAACCTAAAAACCTAAACCTAAAATAAATAAAACCTAAAAAAATAAATTAAAACCTAAACCTAAATAATAAAAAAATAAAAACCTAAACTAAAACCTAAACCTAAACTTAAAAATAAACTAAAATAAAAGAAAATAAAAACCTAAACTAAACTAAAAATAAAATAAACCTTAAAAAATCTAAATAAAATAAAAAGTAAACGTAAAATAAAATAAAATAAACTTAAAATAAAGTAAAATAAAAACTAAATAAACATCTAAACCTAAACACTAAACTAAAAAAAACCCTAAACTTAAAATAAATAAAACAAAATAAACCTAAACCTAAATTAAAATAAATAAAACCTAAACCTAAACCCAAAACTAAATAAAATTAAATTAAATAAAAATAAACCTAAACCTAAACCAGATAATAAAACCAAAAAATAAACCTAACATAAAAAACCTAAAACCTAAACCTTAAAAAATAAAATAAAAAACTAAACTTAAACTTAAACTTAAAAATAAAAAAAAACCTAAACTTAATAAATAAAAGAAAAATAAAACTAAACAAAAAATTAAACATAAACCTAAACCTAAACCTAAAAAATAAACTAAAATAAGAAAAACTTAAAATAATGATAAATAAAAAATAAACCTAAATAAAAATAAAAAATAAAATAAATAAACCTAAACCTACTAATTTACTTAATTTTTTAAAAATACCCTAAAACTTAAACCCTAATCCCTAAAATGCTAAATCCTAAACCCTAAAAACCATAAACCCTAAACTAACCTAAACCCTAAACCCCACTACAACCCTAAACCTTACAACCCTAAACCCTAAACCATAAACCCTAAACCCTCAAAACCCTAAACCCAAAATTCTAAACACTAAACTCTAAACCCTAAACCCTAAACCCTAAACCCTAAACCTAAACCCTAAATCCTAACCCAAAACCCTAAACCCTAAACCCTAATACCTAAACTTATTTTCATATTTTGGTCTAAGCTGGGTTATGTTTTTGACCTCTTGCTTTTGGGTTAGCCTGGTGGTTACTACCTGGTGATTCCTATCCTTCCAGCCTAGGTTGGCTTGGTTTTTTCAGCCTAGTGGGTTATGTCTTCTCTACTTTATTACTCTGATTATTAGTGGATGAGATGGTTTCTGTTATGGCTTTATTCTATTTTCTACACTAGTTGGTTTGTTGGCTCTCCTCTTGAACTTGAATTACTTTTTTTTTATTTTCATGGTTGGATGGGTGGCCTTCCTAGTGGGAGATGCTATTGGTTGTTACCTTTTTATGCCTTCTTTTGGAAAAAAATTTTAGCTGCTTTTTTGGGGGTTGCCTCCTAGTTCCTTATTGTTTATTGCTGAATACATCTTTTGCCTTTATTTTATGTTTGGATATTCTCTTAGGATTAACCTCTACTGGTGCATTTTTTATAGCACATTTTGTATTATTATTATGCTTCCTATCGATTTAGTCTTTATTGCTGGGGAAGTTTGGTTTTTAGGCTGGTCCTGCCTAGCTACTATAATTACCTTTTTATGGTGGCTTTGCTTTTTTTGTACCTTTGTTGTGTGGTGCTTTCTTGGTTTTTTACTTTTCCTTATCGGGGATGCTTCCTTTGTTGGTTACTTATGATGGGTTGTTCTCTGGTTGCCTTATGGTTTTACTTAGTTTTGGAGGACTTTAGTTGTCCGAATCTTTAGTTGATTTTTTTCCTTTAGTCTTTTCCTTCTTCTTGACAATTTTCTAGAGCCTTTTTCCTTGTTACTTGATTTTAATAAAAGCCTGACCTCTCTCATCATCTTCATGTAAGAGCAAAGCCATCCCAGATCTCATTCCATCTTCACTCTCTCAGATCGCACACAGGAGCATCTCATCCTCTTGATTGGTTCTTCCTCCCCTCCAATCAAATCAAAGGCTAGCCACACACCTCCCTTTCTTTTCTTTGTTTGAGCAGACCAAACTAGAGACTAATGCCTGACACTCTTATCCATAAGAAAGCTTCATCCCTGATCCCACAAGTCGAGAGGCACTATAACCTGTGAGAATACTCATCGCTCCAACTCAATGCAAAATCCAGTCCTCTTTAAACTCTTTTTTTTGGTGTATCTTCTCTTGTCCCTCTCATTTTGGTTCAATCACAAGATTATAGAGCCTCCTCTTTCTTCTACTAGACATAACACTTATCTTCTCCACATTTCCTTACAAAATGTGCTATAACTTTAATCTCATTATATGTTGAATTTCCTTTCCTTCTTCTAGCATGAATTCCACTACCTCCTATTCTCCATCCAGGTTTCCCTCCATTGGCCTACATTTGAAGTACTTATCTCTACATAACATAAGTGAATGTAAGGAAGATAATTCCTCCAGCTTGCTTCTAATTATTATGTCCATGAGAATGACAAAGCTCTGGAAAACAACAGTCGTGAGTGAGCTTATGGGATACTTGGTGAGGAGGCAAGCCTAGAAACATCTAGCAAGGCTCCCTCATGTCTCAAGAAAGCTATTCAAATTGACCAATTCAACGAACACTATCTTCAATCAGTGAGGAGGTGTTTAAAGCAAAACATATGAGCAAAGAGAAGGAATGCTAGCTGAAGTATTGATCCAACCCAACAAGCATCTCACTAAGGCTTCATTTCTTCTAAATGAAGCCACCTCTTGGTCAAATCCACCAGACATTAGCTTTGATGAGGAATAATTCTTAAATGCTTAGAAAGTCTTAGCAATCTTATGTTTGATGTGTTGAATGCGAGTGTCGTTAGGATCCAACCTTTAGAACCCATGCACTTTACTTTTTGATTTTTTTGGTGAGAGTTTAGAGACAAAATCAAAACTACTTATTTTATGTGTTTGAAATGAATTGTTTTGATTAGGTCAAATGGAGTAGTAATTTGATTCCACCTATCAATCCATGATTAACTCATGGGTCATTTGATTTTTTATCGAATGATCATGATTAATCCACCTTATTTTATATTATTTAATTCAATCGATCTAAAAAAAGGCGTTGATCAATCTTTAGAATTTCAAACAAAATAAAAAAAATATGTGATCAAACAAAATAAAAAAATGCAAATTAAATTATCATAAAATCTAAGTAAAACATAATATAAAAATAGAAAACAAAATTAACTAAACCAATAGTATTATAAATATTATAATCAAATATAAAAAGTTGTTTGAACATAATTTATGAAAGTCAATTATAAAATCAATTTAATATTCAATTGTTATATGTTGATTCTAAAATCAGAAAGAAATTTTTTTTATGTGGCATATCCTTAATTATAATTAACTCAACTATTACAATTGGCTATGCTTTATTTGATTAGTTATTCAAATAAAATTTTGGATGAATTCATAACTAATTCAAATCACATTTTATATATATATATATATATAAACTTACATCCCTTAGAACATAGACAATTGAAGTCAAAAGAAAAATATGAGAAAACTTGTATAATTCATATTCTAAATATCCTAATCAAACCAAATAAACATAAAATTAAATATAAACTATAAAGTTATTAAATCACATCCAATTACTCCAAATTCCAATCAATATCAAAATAAGTTAAACAAAAATAAAATCCAAATAATAAACCTATTGAACTAAGATAAGAGAATAATCATTAAGCTAAAGAGATAATCATTTATATAAAATAGATGGCTAAATTTAATAAGTTAAACCCTTAATTAGAATTCAAATAAAAGAACACATTAAACTTCAAATAAATTATAAGTAAATTAAAATACATTCTCCAATCCAAATCAAACTCAAATAAAATAATAAAAATCAATGAATTTAAGCATACATCGAAATGATAAAAATTCATATGAAATTAAAACCAAAAAAAAAAGCATTAGATATTAAAGATATTTATTTATCAGCATTTAATTAAATCAAAACATAAAATCCAAAATTAATCAATTAGAATATATGAAATTAAACAAAGTTAAACTTCATTAGATATTAAGGATATTTAATTATCAAAATTTAATTAAATCAAAATATCTAATCCAAAAGTAATCAATCAAAATACATGAAGATTAAGTAAACTCAAATTTCAAAAATCTAAATTAAATCAAATAAACATTAATCAAATCAAATCAATCACATAAATTCAAATGGGCTAATTAAGATAATGAAAGACCTTAGTTAGACTCTTTAGGAGTTAGGATATAGAATATGCTGAGTTCCATCCAAAAATGGAATTCATTCTACTCTTCATTCTTGAAAACCTAAATATCACTTTAACCAAATAAAAGTAAAATAAAAATGGAAAATAAATCATTAAATAATTTAAATTGAAACCACCCAAAGGAAAAAAAATTAAACAAATTCAAACTCCAAATTGAAACTTAAACTAAAGAAGCCTAGTAAAGTCTTGTCACACAAGCCCTTTTCACACACTAGAATACTAGGTCACTGACCCTAGAATTAGGTTAGGTCGATGTGTTGATTGTATGGTTGAAGTTGCATTTTATTTTGTGATGTAATGTTTTTATATTAGATGTTAGGAATGTGGATCATATGCTGGATGTTACGTCGTTCATATTATAACATTAATTTTTGCAAGGGATTATGCTTAAGGGTTCACCTAAAATTAATTTAAATGCTCTCAGATTTCTAAGCCCCAATATAAGTTAGAGTGGGCTTGATTACCCATGTAGGTTGCTAAGCCTAAATTATAAATATAACTACTGGGTTGTATGTGTGTTTAGCTAACAATTATTTTGTAGGTATAGTTAGATTTACTTCTCCTATTGATAATGTAATTTTTCATTAGGAATTATGATTAGTGCTATGGGGGTTTAGGATAAGCATTGGCTAGAAGGCTTGGTCCTGGGGTACCATGTGATGCCTTAAAGCCTACCACATCAAAGGAAGCAAAGATATGATGAAATGATGGAGATATGAATAATGAAGACTTGAAGACCCCACATTTATTATTTGTAAATTATTCTTTTATATACTTTGTATAATGGTAGAGCTCGGCTACCCATTTTCTCTTTTCAGGGTGTACGGAGGAACCCGACCCACCAGCCTTTTATTCTTTTGTGGTAGTCTATAAAATTGTTTGATGTTGTGCTTAGATTGTGCATTAGAAACAACATGCTTTTTTTTAAATTTCTTATATGTTTGATGCTTTAATTTGTGGTCTTGATGCGATTAGGCTCTTAGGATAAAATTAATTTCTCTACCCCAGTTAATAACTCAAAATTAAAATTTAAAAGAACTCATAACCTCACCATAATTCCTAGGTTTCAAATAAGATAATTAAAAGATTTAGCAACCCCTTAGCTGAATGGTTGAATGTCTCACAACATGCATTCATATTCTTTCTCTCTTGAACATGAAGGATCTCCATCCTTGCATGATAAGGGAATGCTTGACCTCTGAGGGCATCCCTTATGGTGGAGAACACATTCTTCTAGCTGATTTGGCCCATAACCTATTTTCATCATGCATATAGGCATCAAAATCCTAAAACCTTTATCAAAATGAAGTGTCAAAATTGAAATAAAATTTGAAAAGATTTTGCATTTGTAGATTAAGTCATTACTCATACCACTCATGCTCTAGTCTCTTAGAGAGTGGGTTTAAGGACTCTAGTCTATTTCTAAATAATAACTACCTTAGCTATTTTGTAACTCATAAGACTTGCCTACATGAATCTAAAGCGTATGAGGAGTTAGTGGCTACACTCTAGCTTTATAAGCTAAATGTGGGTGGTTTATCCTCTATTGTGGAGTTAAACCATACACCTATCTTTGCTTATACTTAGGTCATGCTTTGGTTTATGCTAACGCTCCCTAGATTTAGGATCCAAGGTAGTTATTTCCTTTAGGCTATTAGCATAAATTCTCACCTCTTAGGCATTTTCATAATCTTGTGTTACTGGATTATGAGTGCTAGCTTTCTAATAAAATGTCAACTTCAATAAAATCAATCTCTTCAATTTCAAATATATAAAGCCCAACCATAGATAGATTGGAATGCTTATGGCTTACTAGTATCATGAGAATTTCCTATCCATTCTCTTTGGCTTCAATAATAAGTTTTCTCCATGAACAATCCAATTTGATTTTCCAATACAAATAATCCTTTGATAATATAGCCTTGAAATCTTTGGAGACCTTAATTTCTACTTTAATCAAGAATATTCATAAGGAATTCCCATTCCTTATGATGTAATTAACTTTGGAGGCTTTCCTCCATAGGGAACTTAAAGAACCTGGCTTAATATAAACCCTACTTTACTTTTCCATGTAAAGTAAAGGAAAGATCTCTAGCACATTCGAAGACCCATCATGCCTTAGGAGTTCTTATTAGGTGATTAGGTCCATTATAGGGTGATGATTTTTATCTTTTAAGATAATGCATCATACCTTAATGTTGTACCCAATCACTTCAATAAATACCCCCTAAGATCTGTGTGGTGTCCCACCTCCAAAAATAAACACCATAAATTTTTCTAGCAACTCAACTAGGGAGGATTCCTCTCTCCATCTCTAGTAGACATTATTGTCTCCAAGCATCGATAGTGGACTTATATTTTATATAAGCCCAAAGAGTATCTTTCTTTCTATTGGCACTTAGCTTATTTCATCCTTAAGCAAAGCTAGCCAATGAATTTTAGGTTTTAGGACCTCAATCTGTGCAGGTCTTAAAATCCCTATTGGGTCCCCCAATAGGTAAAAGTAAAATAACTAAATAAAGAAGATGACAAAATAAAAATTTTTATCCTCTTTACCACTAGCTTGGTGAGGTAAGGTTTATCCCACATTTAAGAAAACTCAAACTAAAATAAATAATGTCTTTTGCAAAATATTTTCAAAAGCACTTTTCCTAAATAGAATCATTTTTAAATTCACTCCACATGAAGTTTGCAAAAATATAACATTTTTCAAATCTCTTTAAAATAAAGATATCAAACCTCATTTAACATACCTAAGTTTGTTAAATGAGGGTCCTCTTCAAAAAATCAAAATCAAATTTACAATCAACAAAATGCCTTTCAAAGATTTTCAAAAAGAACATTTCTTAAAATAAAATCAATTAACCAACTCCATTTAACATACCTAGATTTGTTAAATGGAGTTCCATTTTTAAAATAAAAAAAAAAACAAAATCAACATATAATTGAACCTCACTTAACATACTCAAATTTGTTAAGTAAGAGTTCCCCTCTTTTCAAAAGCAATATCACACACAAAGTCAAGATATATATTTTGAATCTCATTTGGCATACCCAAATTTTCCAAATGAGAGTTCTATTTTCAAAAGCAACTACACACAAATAATTGAACTCTATTTAATATACCTAAAATTTCTAAGTGGAGTTCCCCTTTTTCAAAAACCAAAACAAATTGGATCCTACTTAGCATACGCACATTTACTAAGTAGAGTGCCTTCTTTCAAAATTATGAAAAATCAACACATTTGAATTCCATTTCACACACCCAAACTTGTCAAATGAGAATTCTCTCTTTTAAAAATTAAAACAAATTGGACTCTTAACATACCCATATTTGCTAAGTAGAGTTCTCTTTTCAAATCACAAACAAATTAAACACAATTGAATTCCATTTGACATACCCAAATTTGCCAAATGAGAATCTCCTTTTATAAAATCAAACATTATCATGAAATCAAATTGAACTCCATTTAACATACCACATTTGTAAATAAGAGTTCACCTCTTTCAAAATGAAACAAATACCAAGTCATACTTAACATACTACATTTGTTAGGTAAGAATCCCACTTGAATTAAAATCAAATACATTTTGGACCTTACCCAACATACCACATTTGTTAAGTAAGACCCCTAACTTCAAATTAAAGCAACAAACACACTTGAGCCCTACTTAACATAACAAATTTGTTAAGTAAGGGTTTCACTTTTCAAATCAAAACAAAACATCAAATATTTTGGATCTTATGTAACATACCACATTTGTTAGGTAAGAATCTCACTTTCAAATATATTAAACACACTTGAGTCCTACTTAACATAGCAAATTTATTTAGTAAGGGTCTTTTTCAAAATCAAATCAAAATACATCAAACACATTGTGCTTCACTTAGCATACCTAAATTTGCTAAGTAAAGATCCCATTGTCAAATCAAATAAATCAAATAATCATAAACAAACAATAAAGATATTTTCAAAAATATCTTCAAACATGCACTTAGATATCTCTTAGCATACCCAAATTTGCTAAGTGAAAGCTCCAAAATCAAAATCTCAAAATAAAGGATTAGCAAAACAAAATCATCTCCAAAAATCTCTCCAAATGGAGAAACCTCATTCAACATATCCTAATTTATTGGATGAAGGTTCCAAAATCAACAAACTAATTCTTATGGCAAAGTCTCTCTTCAAAATTCTAAATCTCTCCAAATCAGTGAATCCCATAGAATACTTAACTTTGTAGAGTGTGGGTTCAAATTCTGAATTAAAATCAGAAATCAGTGATTGAAGGTAAATATGAAGGTCAAAGTCTAATTTATTTATATTTTCACATGTAGAGATATCAGAGTAGTTAGTGCAGCTCAGTCTCCAGTCAATATAGTTGTCATGGCTACTAACAAGTTTATTTTCTCTTTCCCCTCTAGTGTAGACTTGGCCTTGGATCAGCCAATCTACCATGAGGCCACCCACCTAATTTACTTTGGCCATGGCTACGAGGGGTTAGATTACTTGTGAGGGCTAGCTAACTATTAGCAAGAAGGAGGTGGTAAGAAGCCACTCCGCTTTCATGTTGAGTTCAACCCAAGTTTCCCTCTCCAAGATGAAGGTCGTGGAGGTCCCTACATAGTGCTAATGCCGAGCCTACTGTTGTTCCTACTATAGCTTTGGTGTGAGTTTTATCTCCTCCTCGGTCCCCTTAAAAGAGAAGGCTACCTTAGCATCTGAGATAGTCTCCCCTACCTTCGAGGTAGGTTCCAACTCCCACACCCAACGTCACAACAAAAGCAATAAAATCAAGCGGCACCACGAGAGAGCGGCTAGGGAGGTAGATGTCGCATCATATATTACTGAGGAGGGTTCTCCTCGAGAGGTCTCCCCTTTCTTGGGTGGTAGTAGATTCCACCCCCTCTGTTCAGATGAAGAGGAGGATGCTAGGAGAATTGCTGCATTCCCTCCACCATGAGCTTACTAGAAGGTATTAGCTAGGCAGAGGAAGAAACCCTATGCTGGCCTCAAAACAGTTCTTAACCAGGTTGGCAAAGCCTATGGATGCTAGTTCATTATTTGATCTGAGGTCTATGATCCCCAGGAGAATTAGTTCCCAGATTCATAGAGAGAGGGCCATCGAAGCCAAGGTTGCAACCTAGGTGGGTAGTAGGGAGAGACGGAGGTATGCCAGGCAGTCGGTGACCTCTGCACTTATTGAATTCACCGATCGGTGGGCCACCATGGTTGATTGCACAAAAAGAATAGTACTCACCAGCACCACCAGCCATCGGAGGAGAGCTCCAGCAGAAGGGCAGTCGGTGTTATCCCATCACATCGCTCCATTCCCTGTCCACCATCACCAGTCTAGGTCCCTCCTTCCACTATTCCTACCAAGGTTCATAGATCTGCATTCGGGGAGAGGAAGTCCCATTGGTGATCTAACTATAACCTAAGGATCACACTCCATCTACTCCACCTATTGAGGTGAGGTCGAGCTCTCCCATTTGACCTCCCACTTCAGTTGTGGTGAAGGAGTGGCGATGAAAGTCATCGTGGTCATGCCACCACCACAGCCACAACAATCACCATCAGCAATAGTGATAGTAGCAGAGGAGGGAGGGACACAGTACAGCCCATGGCAGATCCTCTCGTGAGGGTGTCCCATTAGTAAAGATCTGTATAGATTCAAACAAGCATAGTTCCACTGTTGGCCATCAACGAGTCTTTATTCCAGTCCATCCAGGCAGAGTAAGAGATCGTTCACTAGCTGACATCTTAGAGGACTAGTTTATTGAGAAGAGATGACTTCTAAGTAATGATCATTTAGATTTAGAGGAGGGGAGGGTAGCTTTTGACCCCGATAAGGATGATCTTCTAGAGGGTTCAGCCGAAGTCCACATGGTCGATACTCAAAGCCTCCTCCACCGAGACCATCAGAGCCAGGAAGGTGTTGTGGTTGAAGAAGATGATGTCATCCATTCAACCCAACACCTCCTCCAACAACTTAGAAAAATGGATAATCAAATCCATACAATGGAGAAGAAGGTTGAGGATTTGTTAGCAGTAGTGCTAGCACTTTAGAACCAAGCTCCAAAGATTCCATCCTAACTATGGAGGCCAAGGCTGTACATGTCTTAGAACCCTAAAAGTACCTCTCAGTAGATTAGACAGTGGTACATAAAAAAAGGTCATAGATAGCACCTCCGGAGAGAGACCACAAATAAATGGTGGAATAAGAGAGAGAAGCATGGCCCTGGTACTTCATTCAATCCAAAGGATAGACCCTACCAAGAGAAATTTGATAGTCAAGATCCCAAAAGGGTTTGTGCCACCTTCTTTCAAGATTTTGATGGCTGGGAACCCTCGCAACATATAGTACTTTAGAGCGATGTTACAATGTGGTGGTAGTATGCACTTCTCTTCGCTTATTTGTCAAGTAGTCTTTCGTGGATTGCATTCAATTGGTATGTAACCGCCCAATGGTTCGATAAAGTATTTACTTGTTGGAGCAACTTTTCATTAAGAGATTTGTTGAGCTATTAGAGGGTGACTCTCATTATAGCATAACAAAACCCCAAGTCTCATTGATTATATTCTCGGTGGAAAACTGTAAGAAATGTGAACCGTAGCTGTCTAAACAGCATGCCATAGAGATTCTTTTTAAGAATATTTATGGCCCAGTTGCCTTCATGCTCAAAGGATTTACTATCAAAACCTTTGAGAAGTTAATCAACAAGGTGGCTAGTCCTCAAGAGAAGCCAAATAGTTACCTTTCCAAAACCAGTCGTCCAAGCCTAAATTGTAGAAAGCTTTTGAAAATATACCAATGGCAGTGGCATTAGTTAATAGGGGGAAGCAATCAGTTAGAGTTCAGTTGAGAGACCTAGAGCTTAGTAGCCTTCACATCCACTGCCTCTACCACCACCTCTATCATTATACTGGCCACCAGAGTCGCCTCAACGGCCATTACCACCACCTACTCAATAGTATACCCAACAGTGGTACTCTTATCCACACCGTAGCTATTACCCACCTACTCTTCGGACAAACTAAATAAGCCATATTCTTTCAAGAGAAAGGTAGTTAAGAAAATTTTTAAGAACCTCTTAAAGAAGCATGATTTCCACAGAGTGGGCAAGAGCGATGATCCTAACTTTTCCTTAGCCATGTCTTAGAGGACATCACCTTCAAGGGCTTGAGCACTGCCACAAGTCGGGTGTTGTAATTATCTCTAAGGATTACTTATTAGAACAACCATCTAGTTTTGTTAGGTAATCCTTGGGGAAACATGTGATCCTCTCAAGACAAAAGAAGGTTGGAATATTTCCTTATCCTAAACCTCTAAAAAGATTATTTCTAAGATCAAGAAACTCTCCTTAAAGGTGCCTGAGGCAGCTCAAACCTCCAACATCAAGGAAGGTTTGCAAGCCAAAGACAACTTGGGAAAGTGGGAGCTGCAAAGAGCAAAGAATAGTCCACACTTGCCAAATAGAGAGTACAACCACCGACCGAAGTCTAGCATTCTCCACCATTGCAACTACTACTTCATCTAGTTCTTCTTCCGAGTGTTGTATCAAGACAAGGCACTAAAACCCTACCCCACTTACTTTATTTGATTTCTATCATGTACCTCCACCTAAAAAAGAAATCAATAAAGAAAATAGATTCAACTTACATCTTGTCCATTTCGATGCTCTTAATTTTATTCCTATTGAAAGCTCTCCAAGTCTAGAAAATAATAATAGCTCTAATAATTCCAATCCTTTTCTTCCAATTCGTAATCGACTTTCCTTTATGAATCAATCAGTTCACCCAAGATTGACTTGGAGTCAACGACTGAGGGTCCCATAGAGCTAGGTATACCTGATGAGCAGATTAAACTTTTCTCCAACCTACCACATGAAGTCACTGAAGTCAACCTATGCAGTGGAAAAGTTCTACCTCCTAAGGTAGCACCTCAGGATAAGGGTGACCAAGTCATTGGTTCCAATGAGCAGATAGCCCCTCCACAAGATGCTCCACCTACGGATATGCTTGGAGGACTAGACTAGAGTTGATTACAATGTTCTAGCTCACCTTAGAAAGTTGTCAGCAAAGTTAATCATATATGACACCCTTGTCTTATCCAAAGAGTTGAGGGAATCTCTAATCAAGGCTCTTCTTGATCCAGAGATTAGCTTAGCTCACCGAATTGGAGAGGAGGCTCATGATTCAGAGGATGTCCCAAGAGTCACTTTTAGTAATGTAGACTTTTTTAGGGACAAAACAACCGCCCCTACATCACGGGGACATGATTCATGCTATCCATAGTATTGGTTGACCCGTGTCAACATTATGAGTCTAAAGACCCTTGCCTACTTAAGGATTGACATCTCCAAACTCAATTTTGAGGGGATGATGTTGAAAGGATTCAATGGGAAAAGCGAGGGCTTTAGGCTCCATAGTGTTGCCAATGGATGTTGACGAGTGGAAGATTGAAGTCAAGTTTCACATTATAGATTTAGATACATCTTTCAATGCTTTGCTAGGGAGACCGTGGATACATGAGAACAACATGGTCACATCCTCTTTGCACCAATGTATCAAGTTCATGAGAGGTGGGATAGAGTACTATATCAAAGGAGATCTCAAGCAATTTATAGTTCATGAGGTCGGCATATATGAGGATACGGCCTACTACCTCTCTCAAAATCAACAAGTCTATTCTTGTGAACTTGGTCAAAGAAAAAAAAATAAAAGAAAAATAAAAAGAGAAATAAAATTATGAAAATAAAAAAGAAAAGAAGAAAGAAAATAAGATTGAAAATAAAAGGCAGCGAGAAATAGACTTGGAGGAGGATCTAGAGCTTGAGATTATATTCCACCCATAGTTCATTACTCCATTAGAACATATAGCTAGGATTACAGGACCTCCACCTAGAAAAGGAAGTGGTAGATCCAGAGGCAGCCCTAGGGATGGAAGACCTCCTTATTGCCCACCTAAAAGGAGATATGTCCCAGCTACTAGGTGTACACCTGTTATCCATATAGACTTAGAATCTAGTTTAGAGGATGAGTTTTACATGGTTAGCACACCAGCCAACTCTTCTCAGTAGTAGATTCTTTCGAGGTGACACTTGAGCCAAACAATGATGAAGATTGGGCTCCAAAGCAAAGCATGAGTGTATCCAAGTCTATATGTTAAACAATCAGGCATCGGTTGGGAACCTTATCTATAACCCCACTTTTCTCATAAGAAGTTTAGGGTTTTGTTAAGAAAGTCATCCATAGATGTGAAGACTCAGAGATTCTTTCTAGGAGCATCATCCTGAAGTCAAGAAGTTGATGTAAAACTTGAGGATGATTCATATAAAGATTTAATACAATTATCTTTTGAATAGTACTCGCCTTATGTTCTTAATCTAGCAAAGAAGGGATTAATCCCACATACTTGGTCTAAACACAGGTCATATTACTTCAAGAGGTTATTGGATAATAAATGTAGACATTCTCAATCAAGACCAGGACTAGGATTCGGTACAGTGGGTCCAGTCGATGATGATAATTGCTGCCTAGTTATCACCAATCATTTGGAATTTGATAGGTTCTTTTCAAATCACACTAACTCTTATGAGGAGGAATGCTTAGAAACTTTAGATGACCTACATGATTTCCAAGTCAAGGATGCACTACCAAAGTTTGAAGAAGAAATCAAATCAACCATTGATGAACTTAAAGAAATCAACTTGGGGATCAAGAAGATCCACCCAACTTACATCAATTTCTTGAACCAAACTAAACCAATGACTTAGTTAAGCTATTGACTAAGTTTAAGTACTACTTCATATGGAGTTATGAAGAGATGCCTAGTTAATCTCCTGATGTAGCAGTCCACAAACTAGCGATAGAGCCTAGTGCTAACCCTATCAAGCCCCCTATACGACAGACATCAATAACAAGGTCATTTCTAAAGTCAAGAAATTGATGTTTCATCGTGGAAGAAAAATACCTTACGGTTGGCCAATGCCATCCCAGTTAAGAAGAAGAATGGCCAAATTTGCATATGCGTCAACTTTAGGGACTTAAATAAGGCACGTCCAAAAGATGAATTTCCACTACCAATCCCAGAGCTGATGGTGGACATTCCCTCATTTCATGCAGTCTTCTCTTTCATGGATGGCTCATCTGGCTACAACCAAATTAAGATGGCCCATGAAGATGAAAAAAATACTACTTTTCAAACCCCAATCAGAATTTATTGCTATATGGTTATGACTTTCAGCCTTAAAATGCGGTGCTACATAGACTTGAATCTTGTGAACTCATTCATCATTAAGTTGAGTGTTATGTTGATGATCTCATAGTCAAAAGTAAAGAAAAGGAAGACCACCTCTTTGGCTTAAGAGTAGTTTTGAATGGTCAAGATAATTTAACCTCAAAATGAACCACCAAGTGTGCATTGAGTAACTGGGGAAGTTCCTTGGGTTTCTGTTCGACACGGAATCAAGATCGATTCGAAGAAGATCAAAGTGATACTAGAAATGCCACCCCCTAAAATTCTAACTCAACTCAGATCATTTCAAGGGTGGTTGGCGTATCTAAGATGCTTCATATCCAACCTATCAGGAAGGTGCCAGCCATTTTCAGCATTTATCAAAAGGATGCCAAGTTCAAGTGGGATGATAAGTGTCAGCATGCCTTTGAAGACATCAAGCACTACCTGATGATTCTAGTAGCCATCCCAGCCATTCATCCTCTACACTACTGCATTGGATGACTCCTTGGCACTTTGTTGGCCCAAGCCAATGATGAAGGGAAAGAGAATGCTCTACTATCTCAGCCTCATCCAATCCTTGCTAAAGCAAATTATCCACCCATTGAGAAACATTGCCTAGCTTTAATCTATGGCATTATATGCTTTCTCATAAAGTCAACTTGATCTCTAGAGTCAATCCACTATAATATTACATGACATAGCCGATGCTATCTGGACTGTTGACACGACAGTCCATGATTCTCTCATAGTTTGACATTACTTTCATACCCCTCTGTGCAGTGAAAGGACAAGCATTAGTGAACTTCTTAGTAGCACACCCACTTCTTGCTGACTCTCCACTTAATGATGATCTCCCCGATGAACAAATCATGAACTTGGGGGGACACTAGCAATCACCGATGGGAATTGTATTTTGATGGGCTTTCTCTCAAAAAAGGAGAAGAACCACAATCTACTCTTCCAAAAAAGTCAAAGGAAGGAATAGTCCTTCTAACTCTAAATCACGATGTGATGAGATTCTCATACCATCTATCCAATCCTTGCACCAACAAAGAAGCTGAGTATGAGGCTTTAATTATCGGTCTAAGTTAGTCATGCTATGCATCCAACATTGACATCTTTGGGGATTCTGAGTCATCAACCAAATTGTCATATAAGGTTCTTAACCTAAACTTAATCATTATCACAAATACATCATGGAGCTATTAGCCCAAATCCCAGAGGTTACCATATACAAGATCTTAAGAGGAGAGAACGTAATAGTGGATGCACTAGCAAAGCTTGCCAAAGAGTTGGCATGTCCTGAAGATGAGTCCATATCAATAAAGATTTAAAATAGACAAGTCCAATCTCTTATTGATATTGAATTCATCGAGAGATTCTAACTTGAAGGGGAGGTTGCTTCCAAAAAGGATGAGTAGTTGGATTGGAGGCAACCATTCATGGACTATCTAACTAAAGGCAAACTACCTCAAGAGAAGTCACAAGCCCATCAGATGAAGTAGAGCCCTTTCCTACACTCTCATCAATGGCACCTTATACCGGCAATCCTTCAATCATATGTGGTTACATTGTTTAGACAAGCACGAAGCCCATAAAATCATGACTGAGGTACACTCAGGATTATGGCAGAGCTCAACAATCTGGTCTAAAGATGAAGGCCAAGATTAAGACCAAACTATTTATGATGATCGAATCGATATATATGTAGCCAAGCGTTGTCACTAATGTTAGGTGCATGGAGTGGTCCTACACCAACCACCCAACATTCTACATCCAACATTGGCCTCTTGGCCATTCGAGTGTTGGGTACTAAATTATGGGTCTGATCGATATATAGGTTTGGTGCGTCGATGAATTATATCGATAATAGTACTGCATTCAAGAGCACCAGGATCAACAACTTCTCTCAGTGACACAACGTTGATTGGTGATACTCTACCATCTATTACTCGCAAGTGAATAGTCTAATAGAAGCTTTCAATAAACCTCTCATTCAAATACTCAAGAAGACATTCAATGACAACAAGCGACAATGGCATGAGTAATTAGTTAAAGCTTTATGGCTTATCGCACCACCTATAGAACTCAAACTCAATCAACTCCTTTCTCCTTAGTATTTGAGTTAGAAGCCATTCTACCATTAGAAGTCTAACTCCCTTCATTAAAGATAGTTGTGGGCAGCAAGATCATAATACAACATAATGCCAAATTATGGTTAGAAGAGCTCAAGGTTTGGAGGAGAGATGCTTAGCATGTAATCTCGAAGTTGTACAAAGTTAAAATGATTCAAGCTCATAGGTTGGTTTGCCGAGAGCTTTTCAAGTAAAATCTTATTTTAGTTCTAACGATACCAATTGTTGCAAGAAGATGAGAGGCAAGTTTGAACCCACTTGGGAAGGCCCTTTTCCATAGAGAAGGCCTACCAAGGAGGATCTTATCAACTCATCAACCATAAAGGAGAGCACCGATGCTTCCAATCAATGAGCTCTACTTAAGAAATATTACCCATAAAATTATGTTTAAAAGTCATTATCATCAATGAAAATTTCATTTCAAATTCAATCTCTTCAAACCGAAAGCATTTTCATCTATGAATCTACCAATGCATTTAGATAGGTGTAAGAGAACAAAGTGACATCCTATCCTTCATCAACATAAACATAAACTAAACACAATTCTCCACTAGGATAGGTGTAAGAGAACCCAAGAGGCATCCTATTTGACTAGCACAACTAAGTTAAGTGTAAGAGAACCCGAGTGGCATCCTTTCTTGGTGGAGTCACATTACCCCTATGGCACCATTTCATCTATTCTTCGATGTGTTTTAGGATAGGTGTAAGAGAACTCAAGCAACATTTTATTCCTTTTTCCATAACACAAACACACATACACTTTTTTTCTCGGGCTATTTTGATGTGGGATAATACCCCCTGTGGCACTCACTCATTAGCTGCTATAGGTCGGGCTGATGTGTTAACCTGTTAGTATGTCACCCTAGTGGTCCTTCATTTAGGAAGATGTAAGTCTACTATACTTTTTTTCCTAATTTGATCACTGCACACTGAAGAGCACCTTGTTAGCATGGTAGACCTTACTGTATGGTCGGTAAGCAACCTCTATGTTGACTTCATTTACGAGGATGTAAGTCTGCTATGCCATCTTCTTAAACTAGCCATCGTGAACTGAATTGGTTGAGTAGAGATAGGTAGGTGTGTGCCTTGGTGGCTCCTTTCCTCTACTTCAAGTCTGGTCTAGTCCTTCTTTATGACTCACTTAGTAGTCACCCTTAGGTCGTTTGATATATTGCACCATCAACGAGTCACCCAGTTGGTCCCTAATTTGGAAGATGAAAGTCTACCCTTTCTTCCTAAGTCCGGTACAATGGGACCAGGCCGAGATAGCACCTATTGAGCCAATGATAGATTATTTTGATAATCAATTCTGCTTTAGGGAGATGAAAGTCTACATGCCTTCTTTCTAGAATTATTGTCGTACATTGATAGGCATCTTAGGTTGGTGTTCTCTATGCTACAAGGACCCACCCTGGATACACCACTCTTGGAAGATGTATGACTACTATGCTTTCTCCTTGAGTTGGCCACCGAATACCTAAATGAATTATTTTCCTCAAGGATTAGGATAACACCCCTATCCCCTCGCCTCTACTTGGCTCATGTCCTGACCCCATTTAGACACTACCCAGGTTACTTTCAGATTGGACAGTCCCCCTTTCCTAGTAACCACCCCTATGATTGGAGATTATGTTCAGAAATGCGTAGATTCTCCCTTGGTCCAATAAATTTGAGATTGGTCAAGGCTGACATAGCCCCTTCTAAATGTAGTCCCTCGCATACCAACAAGGTCCATGATAACAAATAAATAAAATATATTTTCACTTTTGGATTAGGAATTAATGCCCCCAACAACACCTTTCCCCGGCATCCTATCTTTGGTGTGGTTTATTTTGATTATGTGTATGGGGACACCATGTAGATTGAGGTACTTATTGAGGTCATCGTATGACATTAAGGAATGGTGCACTATCTCAAAATATAGAAATCACTACCATACAATGGATCTAATCACTAATAAGGACACTTAAGGCATGATGTCTTCCAATATACTAGATTTTTCCTCTACTTTTACATGAATAAACCGGGTTTATTTAAGTGGTTCTAAAGTTCCTATAGGCAAGCCCCATAGTTATTTACATCTTAAGGAAAGTGAATTCCTTAGGAATACTTTTGATTAAAGTAGGCAATTATTGTTTCCAAAGATTTCCAAGATAAGACTATCAATAAATCAACTATACTAAAAAATCAAATGAGATAGATAAAAAAGAGAGACTTATTACTGAAGCCAAAGGAGATGAGTAGGGAATGCTCATGATACTAGGACACCTAGTGAGCATTCCAACCTATCCTATGGTTATTCTTTATATGTTTGAAATTGAGGAGGATTACATGTTTGAGATGAAATTTATTAGAAAGCTATGGCTTATAATCTCATAATACAAGATTATGAAAAAGCCTAAGAGGTGAGGACTTACGCTTGTAGCCTGAGGGGAAACATAAACCTCAGATCGTAAATCTAAGGAGCTTTAGCAAGGGTCGAAGCACGTCCTAAATCTAAGCAAAGATGGGTATATGGTTTACCTCCACAAGAGAGGGTAAACCACTTAACTGCTAGACTTATAACTGCCTAGAGTGGCAGCCAACTAACTCCTCTTACACTTTAAAACCATGTGGTCAAGTCATATGTTTTGCAAGATGGTTAGGATGTTATTATTAGAAAAAAAAAACTAAAGTCCTTAAACCCACTCCCTAAGAGACTAGAGCATGAGTATGAATAATGACTTAGTCTAATGTAAATCTTTTCAATTTTTATTTGATTTTGGACTCTTAATTTTTACAAATGCTATAAGATTTTTATATGTCTAAATGCATGATAAAATGAGGTTATTGGCTAAATTAGATAGAAAGAGGTGTTATCCACCACTAGGGAGACCCTTAAAGGCCAAGCCTTCCCCTATCGTGCAAGGATGGAAATCTTCTCTTAGCAAAAGTGAAACAAGATGACATGCATGATATTAAGTATACAACATCCAGCTAAGGGGATGCTTAATTGTTTTAGTTATCTTGATTTAATACCTAGGCTTTAAAGGAGGTTATGAGTTGTTTAGAAGATTTATTTATGAGTTATAGTTAGGGTAGAAAAATTAATTTTTCCTAAGAGCCTAACCGGATCGAGGCCACACATTAAATCACCATACATGAAGAAACTAGAAAGAGACATGTCATTTCTATTTTGCAATTGTAAATAAAATATCAAACAATTTATAAACCCAACATAAAGAATAACAGTGCGTATTACCGCAAACCCGAAAAGAGAAATGGGTTACTGAGCTCTACCCTTATACAGGTATATGAAAGAATAATTATAATTACAAATAAATAAATGCTATGAGAGGTCTTCATTTCTTCATTCTTCATATCTCCTTCATTTCTCCATTGATTTTCTTACTTCAAAGGCATCACGAGGCCTCCCAGACAAAAGCCTTCTAGCCTCATCCTAATCCCCCATAACACTAATCCTAATTCCTAATGCAAAATTACATTAAAAGTTGAAAATGTAAATCTAACTACACCTTCAAGACACAAGTGTTAAACAAACACACCATACAACCCAAGCAATTATATGTATAATTTGGACTTAGCACCCTGCACAGGGTATCCAAGTACGCCTGTTCTAATTTAGATTATGCTTAGGGATTAAGCAACCAATAAAAGAGAGCATTTATATTTATTATAAGCATCCCTTAGGCACAATCTCCTATAGAAAATATAATTAGGCTAATCACGGCCTAACATCTAGTCTACAAAGCATATACCCTAACATTCATTCTATAATAATACATCATAAAACCAAACATACATCAAACAATGCACCGTCCTAACATATAAGTGGTGACTTAATCTAAGGTGTGTATTAAGGCTTATTTGGTATGTCTTAACTAGGCTTTCTTATAATTTTTTGAGTGAGAAAGGATGATTTCACTTTAAGTGGCTTAATTGATTTGTAAGTTTTACTTAATGTTTTCTTTTTTTTTTTCACTTGTTTACACTTAACAAGTAAGTGTTATAAAGAGAAAAAAAAGAGAGATGATCACCCTCCTTTATCCCTACCTTAAGCCATATCTAAATCATATTAATTAATCAATTCTCTTTAATGAATGCCTTATTATATATTTTAATTATTCCTAAGTTTAGGTTCACTTTAAATAATCTTATTCAATAAGAAAGGCATCTTAAGATTAATTGAGTTAATTACTATCACACAACACATGTTTGTTGATTTCTTTCCATCATAGCATGCATATGATTAAGTCCAAACATATCTATGCATACAATATGTTTTTGCACACTTAAATACAGGATGCATGAATGATTTTATAAAAAAGGATTCTCATTCATTAGATAAATACACATTCAAATGTATGAAATTTCTAAGCAAGTACCTCACCATTGTTTGACCAGAGAATGAGGTAGGAACCTCTTTGGGGCTACTTAAAGTCAGCCTCCCAGGTGTCAGACTAGATATACCCCTATTCTCAAATACATGTGGATGTATAAACAACTATAAGAATGGAAATCATGCAAAATTATATTTTTTGTTTTGAATTATGCATATGGAATAAGGTGAGGTTTTACTCATTAGCCAAATGGACACACAAGTGTATAAAGTTATAAGCAAGTACTTTGCCATTGTTTGACTAGGAGAATGAGGTAGGAACCTCCTTGGGGCTACTTAAAATCATGCATCTGGGCATCGACTAAATATACCTATTCTTAAATACTCATGAGTGTACAAACAACTATAAGAATGTAAACCATGCAAGAATTATATTTTGATTTATTTATACATGTGAGCTAAAATTCTATCTAAATTTTGACATGGATATACATAAGAATAAACCAAAGCAAGTATTGTGTCCTTTTCAAATGAACTATACACTTGTTAATATTCATATCCTTATGTGAATTCATGAAGATTAAAGAAAAGAGAACTTCATATAACATGTTCTAAGTTGTAAGCACATACAAGCTTATAAATACTCATAATTATCATTACTCTATGTGTTATATTTGATTTATATACTTTAAAATTAATTTTCTATTTAATAGTGATAATAGCCACACATATTTTTAATTTAAGCCAACACATGCAACTTGACATAAAATAAGTCATTTTATTTAATTAATTTTTGAAAAGGATGAATGCATGATTACAAGTGGCATACAACATTTAATATAATTGAAGAGAAATAAAGAACATAAGCACATAATTTCATTCAATCTAATTAATTCTTAAGGACAATCATATTAAATAAGATCATTTAAAACAAACCAAAGTTCCTTAATGCCATTTTTCATGTTTTATTTTATTTAAGAAATGTGAAAAGATTTCTAATCTAATCCCATTCCCCATATGTGAATTAATTTAATTTAATGAAAAGCAATTTGGTTGATTTTATGAATTGGTTATGTTAAGCATGGATTAAATCAATTAATTAAACCCTTTCCTATGTTGCCTTAAGGTAATTAATTAAACAATTATGAGCTAATATGATATGCAAATAAATTGAAAAGTAAATAGCAATGCTACTATGAAATGAAAGGGGCCTAGCTCACAATCATTAATTAATTAAGCTTAAGGAACTCACTTAATTACTTTTATAGTTTTCTCACACATGTGAGCTAACCATAATTTCATTAGCTCTCTTTAGGTTATTGAACACCTAAAGAACTACCCAAGGATTAATTAGGAAATTAGATTTAATTAAAAATTGATCAAAGGATTAATCCATTAATTCATTTTTCTTTTCTTAATTATCAACTTTTGATTATCTTTTCAAAATGAGATGGACTTAAGGGAAAAGGTTGGAAAAGAGGTTGGAAACCTAATTCCATAAGTTATCCATTTAATCAAGCATGAATTCATATAATTTGAGTTTTAATTTAGCCAATTAAGTCATTGATTAATTAATTAATCATTAATTAGTATTTTTTGTGAAAAAAGAGAAAGTAAGAGGGAGCCCCAACCTCTCCTATACTATTAATAGTAATTAAGAGTCCAAATAATTAATAATTAATTCATATACTTAGTATCACTTAATTAAGTTAAGAAGGTAATTAGGGGTTAATCAATAAATTTTCCTAATTAAACCAATAAATTCCAAGAAAATAGGAGAGATCATCTCCTCTAAACAAAAGTTTGAAATTAATTGGATGATTAATTGAGTAAGCTAATTAAGTTTTTAATTAAACTTTAATTAAGCCAAAATTAGAACTTAAAATTAATTAAGGATAATTTTAATGGATGCCTCTCTGGAATACTTTTAGAATGATCTCTCATTTTTTTGTTAGATTTTTTTACAATTAGTTATGAATTTTGGAAGTTTCAACATTAAAAATGGATTAATTAACCCTAATTGATGCCCTAATCCTATTGGTGCCACGTCGCATGCTGACACGATGTGATTTCCACATGGTTCCATGTGATTAGTTATTTAAGTTGCCACATCACATAGCAGAGTTAGCCGGAGTGGGATGCCCTTTCTAGTGAGCCGTCCGATCAAAGATTGGATGGCCGCATCAAACATGGTTAAGTGATTAATTCAATTGATCTAGCATGGTTTGATCAGGACCATCCATTATAATCATGTCGAATAGATGGTCCATGATCTATCTCTTCCTGAGCGCCGAGAGATGGTGACCTTCCATCATTTGTTGCTTGATCTGAGCTCACTCGAGCTTGAATGGAGATCAAATCGATTCCACACCATCAAGGAAGCAAAATGAACAATCTAAAGGAGGAAATCTCATGACATGCAACTTTTCTTCAAAAATCTCCAAACCATTTTAAGCTAGAGGTTAGTTTCATTGGCATACCTCGAGCTTAGGACCTTATGATTGAGGAAGCTTAGTTTAGTAGAAGCCTATTAGTTGTTGACCTCATTTTTAGAATGAGCTCTCAACACCTCCATCTTAGACATAGGACTTCTCTTAGACTTTAAGAGTTCCTTAGTCTTAAGACACATCTAGTGATTAGGTAGACACTCCCCTAGCCCAAAAGACTTAGAAGAGTTAGCCATAGAATATGCCTTGGGGTGTTAGGAAAACCCTAGCTTAAACCTTTCCTCACTTTCTTTCTTCAAGTCAAACTCCCAAATCAATTATTTGATTTTCTCCAAACTCAAATCAAATCCATGATTGAAATCTATGATTGAAACCCATGATCAAAATTCATCAAAAATTCTTAAGTTCAAATTTCCTGTCCTTAAGCCTCCCAGGACTTAGCCAAAACTATGATCAAAACCTATTCAAATCTTTGAGATTTTTCATGATCCATTTATATTCTCATTTATATTCACATTTATAAATGAAATGTAAATTCAAACCCATCAAATCAATTCATGAAAATTTCCTTAAGTCCCTTTTTTTCCATTAAAGGACTTAGCAAAATCAACTCTAAATCTTGATCAAACCTTCAAACCCATGGATTTTCTCAAAACTTATTTATATTCTCATATATAAATGAAATATAAATATAAATCAATCAAATCAAACCCTCAAATTAATATCCAAATTTAAAATCCTTGAAATTCCCTTAAATCCCTTAATTTCCCATTAATGGATTTAACATTGATCAAACCTATTCAAACTCATGGAAGTTTTTTCAAAAACTTATTTGTATTCTCATTTATATTCTCATATATAAAAGAAATATAAATATAAATCAATCAAATCCAATTAAAAAAATTAAATTTCAATTTAAAAATTTCCTTAAATCCTTTAAATTCCCTTTAATGGCTTTGACCCAAATCATGATTAAACCACTTCAAATTCTTGAAATTTTCTCATGATCCATTTATATTCACATATATAAATGAAATATAAATTCAAAAAATCAAAACCAATTCAAAAAATCAAACTCAAATCCATTCAAAATCAAATCTAAGCCTTTCAAGTCAAAATCTTGAACTTAGCCAAATCACTTTCAAATTAAGCCAAACTCTTGATTTTCTCTCATGGTACGATCAATCTGCATGAGCTCATATATAAATCCAAACCTCAATCAAACAATCAAAACCAAAATAAAAATCAAACCCAAAACCCTTTCATATTCTTCCTTTGAATATGAAATTTTCAAATGGATCAAAACCATTTGACTTCAAATCACTTGTAAATGGATTTATATTTCAATCATGAGTCCATATACAAGATCAATCAACTTAAATCAAGCTTTGACCAAGCCATTTTGACCCTAAGCTCACTTGACCCAAAGTGACCTAAAGTACCCTTAGCCAACTTTTGATCCTAACCAAATTGGATTGAACCAAACTCATATATCCCTCTCATCATGATCAACAATCATCATGGGATGATCAATCAATCAAATTGGGTCAAACCAAGTCAAACCTAAGGGTTGACCAAGTCAACACTTAACCTAAAATGAAACCTTACATAGCCAAAATCCACCATAGGCCAAATTGATTGAAACCATTGATCTAAGTTCACTATGTTTGAACTTGATGACCAAGCCAACATTTGAATTTAACACCAAGTTGACCCATTTTGACCTAAGATCTAAATCAAAAAAACAAGCCAAATTGATTGACAAAATTGGGTGTGGTCATATCAAATTACTCCCCAATTCAATGAACTGACCACTCCTGTTGATTGAAAACCTAGAACTCAAACCCACTTGGTCATTCAAGCTTCAAAAGGATTTGAACCCTATTGGTTTTATGGCAAAATAATCAATATGAACTTCCCTACTTGACCACCAAACTTGACCATTTATGGTCAACACCCAACTTGGTTTGGTTTGACCAAAAAATCAATGATCAAACCAAAACTTAAATGGTTTGATCACATACCCATCCAAACAAATTTTAATACTTCTCCACAAATGAACCCTTGTTTAGCACCACATTTGATCACCTAAATAGGTATATTTTTTAACCTTTAGCCATGGTGTTGGGAGCTTCATGAAAGAAATATTTTGGCAATGAAACCACCATTGGTTGGGTTTGTAATTATCCTTATTGAGTTTGATGATTCCATGCTAGTGAGTTGGATCTCCCACTCAATCATCTTCCATTAGCTCAAGAACTTCTCCCATTTGCCATCCAATTTTGATGGTGGTGATTATTTAACCATAGAGAAATTAATTTGCAATTGGGTGAATTTAGTCAGATCTTTGAGGATTGAAGGATATTAGCCATCATCTTCTTTGGGATGTGAATTTTAAATTCCCTCCAGCATGACAAAATGTCATTCCCTCCATCCTGAGCTGTATTAAGTAGGGATTAGTTAAGCAATTAATTAATTCAAATAATCCAATGGATCTTCAAAATTCATAATTCTTCATAGAAAATCAGGATTTATGGAAAGCTTTATCTAAAATATTTAAAAAATGTTTTCAATGGATTTTTTACTCTCTAATTTGGGTTTCTTTGAATCTTAATTTGCTAGTATGTATCACTTTGGGTCATCAATTGATCACCAATTTTTTTAGATTCATTTTGGGGATGGTTCATGCTAATTTTCTTGAAATTGATCTCCAATTGAGGAAATTGGTATTTCATTTATATCTTTCATGTATTAATTTTAACATGATTAGTGGATTTACCTATGATGGGTTTGATTATCGATCTTTGATGGGGTTTGATAATAATTTTGGGCATTTTTCCATTTAAATTTTCTCTCCTTGTCCTTAGTGATTAACTCATTAATACTTTAATCAATTTTCATTATAAAAAATTATAACTTATTAATCTATATATGCTTGGGTGTTTTAAATTTTAATTAAAATTAAAATTTCATAAATGAAATGTTTAAATACTAAAGCTAAATCATGCTTAATAACTTTTAATTATGGACAAATTATACCTTTTCATTATTAGATGATTTCAATTTAAAATATGGGGTTTATGTATCTCATTTCAAATTACTTAGTTAATTTTTTAGGTGGTGTAGGTAAGTTAATTAAGCCACTTAATTATTCTTTAAATCTTAAAATGGATTTGATTATTTGAAATTAAAAAAATACAAAACAATGAGAATGGGTTAGAATAACAAATTTTCTCACCTTTTTCAAATTAAATCAAACTTCAAACTAAAAAAATCATTTTTTTACTTTTGATTTATTAAAATTTTTCTTAATCCTTAAGAATTTTTAATTTAAGTAAAGTGAGTTTGTTTACATATTTTCTCTTTGGATCTTTCATTGTATGGTGATTATGCATTCATAATTTAATTTTCAAATTTTAAAATAAAATTTTACTTTATGTAATGTGCATGTGTTTAAGTAAATATGAGTAGCTATTTCTAATAATTCCAAATATTTTTAAAACTTATAAAAGAAATATAAATCTAAAAGTATAACTTATACTTTAATTATAAAATTGAAATATTATAAATATTTAGTATATTTCCTTTCTTTTCATGTTGGTTTAGTTTTAATAAAATTTGGTGAGTTAAGGTTCAGTTTTAAGGGAATAATGCTCACTAATTTCCTTTATTCATCCTTATATTTATTTAATTTACACTTATTATAAATTGCATAAATAAAACAAATCTATTAAACAACTTTGCATCTTCATTTTCTATTTCATTTTTTTATGCATGTTAATACTTAAAAGAAATTATATAGTTTACTTAATTTAGGATTTAAGTAATAAGTATCTTTACCTCTAGTTAACAATAAAATTATGTTTCTTACTTTCATGTATGTATGTGAAATTTTGGATAAGGAAAACATTTTTTACTTAAGAAAAAATCATGCATATTCACTTCTAAATTTTCTTACTTATGCATCATAAAGTATTGTTTCTCATTTTCATGTTATAGATATGCTTTTATCCATCTTTCATGTCATATATGTTAAAAGAAATGAAATGTGTGTTATATGGATTTTGATTCATTTTACTTGTCTTAAAATGCATTTCTTTTGAATAGGTTTGTTTATTTATTCTAAACTTGATTGATTAAAATATGTAATCAAAATATTCATCTAAATAAAATCAAAACATGAACTTACTTTAGAAAATTACTTAAGTTAGGGAAGGAAGAGAAGCTCTTCTCTTTCCTCTCTTCATTAATTAATTGTAGGTTTTCACTTAAAACAAAATTAAAACATGAAATAAAATAACCCAAACACTTAAACAACTTAAATGAAACCCTCCTCTAAGTTAAACATGTTCATCTTAGAGAATTTAAACTAAAGTATAGCTAAGCATACCACACAAACCTTCAACACATTAGCCTAAGTCACCACTTCTAGCTTTAGGTTTTCATGGTTTGATGTTTTTTATTTTGTGATGAATGTTTAGGCTGGATGTTTGTATGCTGTAGAATGAATGATGTTCTCATTCTAACTATTCTTTTAGAGATTGTGCTTAAGCATTATCATAAATAAAAATATAAATGCTTCTTACTTGTGCTTATAACCCTTGCATAATCCATAGGCCAGTGGACTTAGTCACCCATGTGTGGGGATAAGTCCAATATACATGGTGCGATATTATTGTGGTGTGATTTAACTAACCTTTTGTTTTGTTTTGCAATGTTAGTTAGATTTATACTTTTCTTTTCATGTAAAATTGTATAAGTAGGATTTTGGAATGATTTGTTATGGGGATTAGGATGAGCATTGGTCATAAGATCCTATCTTATGCACCATTGAAACCAGCATCTACCATCCAAACCTTCTAAAGGAGGATCAAAGAAGAAAGAAAGAGAAAGAAGAAAGAAGAAGAAAGAAGAATAAAGCTTGAAGACCCCCACAACATTGAATTTCTTTTCTTAAATTGTAATTTAATTCATTTGTAATTTGGGTTGTTTAAGGATATTTGAGCTACATTTGATATTTTTTGGGTTTGTGGTGGTGCAACCAATGACAACTTATTCTTTTGATTAGCTTTATAAATTATTTGATGATTTTATTTAGTTGTTGCATTAAGTGGCATGCTTTTCCTAGTTTCTTCCTTACTTTATGTATGGCTTGGATGTGGATTAGGCTCTTTAGAAAAAAAATAAATATTTTACCCAACTTAATGGCTCAAATTAAAATTAAATAACTCATAATCTCACTTAAAACTTAAGATTAAAATCAAGGTAAAAGAATTAGCAACCCCTTAGCTGGATGAGCATTTCTTTATAATATCATGCACAAATGCATCTTATTACTTGATTGGAGGCTTCCACCTTTGCAAGAGAAGACTTGACCTTTGAGGGCGTGGTGGAAACTCACTTCCTCCCTTCTTTTGATTTTGGCCAATAATCATTTTTTTGTATGCATTAGTCATAAAGATCCTATAAGCTGGTCAAAAATAATTATCCAAAATAAAAAATAAAATTAAATTTGAATTGTATTAGGTTTAGGTCATTTGAAGCATGTCCCTTTACATGATCTAGTCTCTTTAGGAGTGAGTTTAAGGACTTAGCTTCTTTCTAGTAATAATGACCTAAAATCTTGCATAAGCATAAAGACTTGCCTACATGTATTTAAAATCATAGAGTTAGTTAGCCACCCCAGGTTGTAAGTCCAATGGGGTGGTTTTTCTTATAGGCAAACAAATTGCATCTTTTTTGTCTTAGATTTAGGTTGTTCTTCCACCTCAGAACTCCCTAGATTTAGGTAGGTTGCTTCTCTCCTTTGTGGGCCATAAGCATAATACCTCACCTCTTAGGCATTTCCTTAATCTTGTGTTAAGGAATCTTAGTCATAAATTTCTAATGAAAAATGCAACTCAAATAAATAAATCAATTTTAAAATGTAAAGCCCTATAGGATAGTTTGAGATTTAAGGTTTCTTTGCATGAGTCTTACTTATTTTCCATTTTGGCTTGATAATAACTCCCTTTTTTTAGTCAATCCCATTTGATCTTCAAAATATAAACCAATTGATTAATAGTCCTTCTCTATTGAAATCTTTAGAGACAATGATCATTTACCTTAATCGGGAGTTTTCCTAAGGGATCCCATCCCTTAGGATGTAATTAACTATGAGGGCTTGCCTCTGTAAGGAAGTTAATGAACTCAATTTAAAATAAATTCTACTTTACTTTTCCATGTAAAGTAGGGGAAGAATCTCTGGTACATATACATACCCATCATCCTTAGGAGTCTTTATTGAGGTGATTGGTTCGATTAAAGGGTAGTGACTTACTTTTTTGAAATATACCTTGATGATATCCATCACTGAATAAGTACATCTAGATCTACATGGCATCATACCAAGATTTTTGTATGGGGCTCCTCTTTCATTTCTCCCCATAGATTTGAAAAGGTGACTCCCTTGTAGAAATTTTCACATATAGCATGAGCTTTGATTTGAGGTGGATTTCTTGAAAATCCAAGAGGGATGGAAGTGGTTTTGATTGAACTCTACCCTCGATCATAAGACTCTTGGGGATGATTGTTCTTGCTCTTCTAGCTCAAGGATGGTTTGTACAAAGTTTCACTTTGATGGAGGTTTGAATGGTGGATTGGGCTCCCTATTTTAATTTTTTAAAATTGATAGAAGAGTTGGGGCTCAGAAACCTTGGAAATTACTCTAGGGCATGCATTTCTAGCTCTAGGGTTGAATCAGTGTCTTTGATGAGTGAGAATGAGGAGGGCCCTCATTCTTTGGATTGGGGCTAGCCTTATTTGGTTGTTTTGATCAAATGGCTATCATGGGGAAAATTTGGGTAGGGAATCACCTTGTTGGTTTGGCTTGAGTGGAGGAGGTGTGAGGTGGTGCCATGGGAGTGGGATCTTATGGCTTTCCAAGTGTTCCAATAGGAATGAGGTGATTTAACTTCTGAGTCATGGAGACCCAACCACCCTTGGTGAGGTTAATGTCCTTGGTGCCTATGTGGACCAATGGATGACAAGTTTCCAAGGAAAATGACCATTCCCCAAGTGATTTGCCTCATGTGATGCCTAGCCCAAGGGTATCTTGGTCATTTTCAATGGATTTGATTTGGAAGATTTAAGATGAGTCAAAAGTGGGTTAGCCCAAATTTTGAGTGATTTGGAGTTCATTTGGTTTGATTTGGCTTAATTTGACCTATTTAGGTCAAATTGGGTTAGGTCAAGTTGAACAATTGGTCAATTGGGTCAAACCAATGGTTGGGTTAAGTTCACCTGACCATTTGGAGTGTATTGGTGTCATTGGTTTGGTTCAATTTGCTTTGGATTTGATTTTGGCTCTTTTGGATTCATATAGGTCAAATGGGTCAAGTTGACCAATTTGACCAAATTGGCCAAATTGGCTTGGGTTGGGTGTTGGTTCAAGTTCAATTGGTTAATTGAAAATGATTATAGGCTTTGGTTTAATCAATTTGGATTTAATTTGGATTTTGGACAATTTGATCCTTTAGGTCAATTTGGGATAGTAAATAGGTTGACCAATTGGTCGGTGCTCAATTATGGCTTTGGTCAAGTTCAATAATGAATTTGGAATGAACTTGAGCCATTGGTTGCAATCAATTTGGTTTAGGTTGTAATTTGGCTAGTTTGGGTTCATATGGGTTAAAGGTTGACTTGGTCAATGGAATGACTTGGTTTGACCAATTCATGAAAATTGATTAACTAATGATGATCAATCATGACATGAAGTTTGGATTGGCATAATTTACTTTGATTTGAATTGAATTGGATTTTGCTTCATGTAGGTCAAATTGACCACTTTGGGTCAAGTGAGCTAATTGGGTTTAGTTGGATTGATTTTGAGTTGAGTTTGATTTAGGTGAGTTTATATATGGATTTGAGATTGACATATAAATTCAATTGCAATTGGTTTGGGTTTAAATGAGTTTTTTTCATTTAAATATTTCAAGTCAAATGGGCTAGGTTGGATTTGACTTGAGTTAATTTTATTTGTCTTGATGATTGTAGTTTTCATTTATATTTGGATAGATGTTTGGAAGAATGATTGATTCAGAGAAAATCCATTTGTTTTGGCATTTGGATAGGATTTGGTTAAGTCAAGAAATTGGATTAAAGGGTATAAATTGGATTTTGATTTGATTTTGGATTTGGTTTTACTATGAATTTATATTTCATTTATATTTAGGAATATAAATGAAGATATAAATGATTCATGAAAATCATTTGAGTTTGGAGTGGTTTGGAAAGCAAATTTGACCAACTTAAGGATGTAGGTCAAAAGGGCTTAAGTAGGGAGTTAATTTAGTTTGATTTATTTTTTGGTCATTGGAAGGTGGGTTTCATTTATATTTATGAGTATAAATGAAGGAGTAATAGGTTTATAAAGAAACCAATTGATTTTGGGTTGATTTGTATGAGATTTGGCTAAAGCTTATGGAGATAGGTCCATAGGGCTTAAGAGGGATTTAGCTTGGTTGATTTAGTTTGATTTAGTTTTGGCTATTTGAGTTTATATCTCATTTATGTTTATGAGTATAAATGAAGATATAAATGATTCATGAAGAGATCAATCAAATTTGGGTTAAATTGGGAGGAGATTTGGCTAGGTTTATGGTATTCCACCATAAGGCTTTGAGATTTTGATTTTGGATTTGATTATAGGTTCTAATCATTTGGTTTGAAATTTGGATTTGGATTTGATAAATGATTGATGGATTGAATTGATCTTGGATAAAATCAATTGAATTTAGTTGATAAGTCCATAAGATGAAATCAAAGTGCTTAGGAAGGGTTTTGATTTTTTGGATTTGATTATGGGTTTCAATCATTTAGTTTGGAATTTGGATTTAGAAATGGTATTTGAGTTGGATTTGAGATTCAATTTGAGCAGGAAAGCTATAGGGTAGGTAAGTCTTCTTATGTCCCTAAGGCATAACATATTCTTATGGCTAACCCTTCTAAGTCTCTAGGCTTAGGTTAAGTGTTCACCTAATCACTAGAAGTGTCTTAAGACTAAGGCACTCTTAGTGTCTACAAGAGTTCTAGATCTATGATGAGGAAGTTGAGAACTCACTCCAAAAAAGAGGTCAACAAGGGTAGTGTCAAAAACTCCTATAGGAATCACTACTCTTGAGTTGAGATAAGTCCCCACACTCTCTCTGTAAGCCCTTAGGTCTATTTTTACCACTTGCAGTTACCCTATGGTCGTTCCCACTTTGAAAGATGTAAGTCTGCTACGCATTCTTTTCAGCATGACCGTTGCACACCGATGGGTAGCCCTAGGTTGGGTTTGATGTATTATACATCAATAGGTCACCCTAACGGCTGGTCCCTGTGTATGAAGATGTAAGTCTACTATGCTTTCTTCATGGTACAACTGTTGCACACCGAAAGGCACCCTTTAGGTTAGATAGTCTTACCCGGTAGACTACCCCTTTGAATCGATAGATCTGAGATAGGCCAAGGCCGACATAGCCCTTTCTCAGTGCGGTCCATTGCATCGATGGGATCCATCAAATTAAATTAATTAATCTACTCTTGAGTGACATAAGTCCTCGGTGGCATTCACTATAATAACCTTAGGTCGGGTTTGATTTGTTACACCATCAACTAGTCACCCCAGTGATTGTTCCCCACTTTGGAATCATTGCACACCGAAAGGAAACCCTTAGGTCAGATAGTCCTACCATGTGGCTGGCAGACTACCCCTTTGGACTTATAAATCTGAGATAGGGCAAGGCCAACATAGCTCCTTCTCAGTGGGTCCATCACACGGTCCACAACATAACACAAAATTAAATTAAATTAAATCAAATCAATATAAATCAAATTCATCGGGACTTGAGTTGAGGTAAGATCCCCAATGACACTCTCAATAGTCACCTTAGGTGGGTTTGATTTACTATATACCATTAGATCTCCCAATGATCCCTACTTTGGAAGATATAAGTCTACACTTTCTTCCAAGTACAATTGTTACTGCGAAAGGAAACCTTTTGGTAAGCTACAAGTGGACTACCCCTTTTATTTGTAAATCTAAGATAGGCCAAGGCCTCCATAGCTCTTCTTAATGGGTCCATCATACCAAATGTCCATAAAACCAAATTCAAAAACCTTCTACTGAGTCAAATTAAACATATCGAACAAACCAAACTTCACCCCAGAGCAAATCATTAATCTCCCTAGTGGAGCCTAAATCAAAATCTAAATCTAAAAATTCAACTGACTTATGACAGCGGATGTACCCTCAATTCAAAATTATTCTCCCAGGTGGAGCCATAAGAAATCCAAAAAAAAATATTATCCCCTGGATAGAACACTTCTCTGGAAGGTTCACATTCTCAATCCCTATGGATTCAAATCCATATCCGCGGATATGCCTCACATCAATTAAAATAAAATAAATTAAAATTAATTGATCTTGATCCCTAATGGGCTATAGATTCTTATCCTCGGTGGAGACACACCAAAACTAATCATATTCACAATCAAACTCAAATCCATATCCCAATGGATAGCTTGAACTACTTCCTAGTGGAAGGTTCATACTTATTCCAATGGATTTCTCCTTTCCTCAGCATAAACCTCTCACATGTCATGCCCAAGCATGTGTGATATCATCTTCTTCCTTCATGTCCCAACATGAAATTCCAACCAAATCTACTGCTCTCTGCCCTTGGCATAAGTTGAGTTATATTACCTAAGATCATGATTTTATCTACCTTGGACTTAGGCATAGATCATTTTCATTTGTACTTGCAATCCTTTGGATGTTGTTGATCATCTCGGTTAATCTTGTGGTGGCTTGTGGTTACACCTATTGAGGTCCTTTGTTGACCTCAGTGAGTTCTCAACCTCTTCTTTTTTGACTATAGTCTTACGGACATTAAGACTTCCTTAGTGATACTTCTAGCAATTAGGTGAACACTTAACCTAAAGACTTAGAGGGTTAACCATAGGATTAGGCTATGCCTTGGGAGTAAGGAGACTCACTCATAGCCTATGACCTATGTTTACCTTCTCAAACCAAACCTCAAATTCAATTCAAATATTAAAATCCAAATCAAATGATTGAAGCCCATGATGAATCCAAAATCAAAATCCTTCTATGATTTATCTTATGGACTTAGCCTTAAATCCATCAATCCAAATTCAATTGATTTTCTCAAAGATCAATTCAACCCTTCAATCAATTTATCAAATTGAAACTCGAACTCAACTTCAAATCATGATCAAACCAAATCTAAACCCTTAAGCCAATTTCATGGACTTAGCCCAAATCAAACCTAACTTGATTTTCTTATAAATTAATCAATCCTTCAATCATCACTTCAAGCCATACCAAAATTTATAATCAAATCAATCAAGCCAAAGTCAAACCTAACCTAACCCATTTGACCCAAAATATTCAAATAAGCTCCAAATCACCTAAGTCAAATTAAAATCAAATTAAATCAAAATTAAACTAAATTAAATTGAATCAAAAACATGAAATCAATGCATAAACACATAGACAAAAGAAATCAAGATGGGACACAAATAGCAAAATAGGTCATTTCACCTAGAGTTGATCCATGAGCTCCACTAAGACAAAAGTCAACAACTTAAAATTTGATCAAAGTCACTCCAAAGAGTCAAATTCATCAAATGAACATGTTTGAGTCTAAAACCAAACAAATCTAAATTTAAATCCAAATGGGTTGATTTGGCCAACTAACCCAAGAAGACCCAAATGGATCATATTAAATCTAAATTCAAATTAAATTTAAAATTAATTCAAATCAAACATCCAAAATCATTTTAAACTTTTAATTATATAAAATTTAGCCAACCAATGGGTTTAATTTAATAAATTTGATCATTTAACTCAAATAAGTCCAATGTGGCCCATTAAGCCAAATTTTGGTCAAAATGGGCTTAAATCTAAATCTACATACTCCAAATCATCTTAAACACTTAATCAAACATGAGTGTAACCCAAACACACCATAATTGAGCCAAATTGATCATTTGAATCAATTAAGCCCAACTGAAACAAAATATAATTAGCAAGCTAATCAAACTATAAAAATTAGAAAATCAATCATATAACAAAAAAAATTATCAACATTGTCATTGTATAATTGAAATAGAAATATAATTAAATTTGAACATCAAATATAAATTTGATTAAAATTAAATCAAAATAATTAATTATTAAATAAATAATAAATATACGATTTGAATAATCATTAATTATAATATATATAATTTATAAACTTCATTTAAATTAAAACTATAATATCAAAATTATTAGAAATTATGAAGATTTATAAATAAAAAGGATAAGTTTAAAAAAAACAATAACAAAAAAATTCCATCCTTAGTCACGTGACACCAAGAGAAAAAAATATATATATATATATATATATATATATATATATATATATTATCAAGCTTGTATGCTATCATTCTCATGCAACATTTATCCCGTTAAGAAATAAAATAAAATAAAATAATAATAAATTTGGACATCACTCTTTTATTAAAGCTAGCAAAAGCATCAAGTCTTTTTTTATTTCACGTGAATCTCAAATAATTTTTTTTATTTTCTATTCAAATGAAAACCTGCTCTCCGGCTTTAAAAAAATAAAATAAAATAAAATATCTTATCTTACCCACTTGGAGCATGCGAGCCATCTCTCTCTCTCTCTCTCTCTCTCTCTCACATAGAGCCTCCCATCCCCAAGAAAAAATAACAATCATGTGTAGATTCCTTTCCATGTTTTATATCGAATACCATCTCCTCCTCCATTTTCATCCCCGAACTGGATGGAAACAAGAGAAAGTGGAGATCTTTCTCCCTTGTGAGCTCTCTTGCTGCCATTTTTTTAAGAGAAGCTGACCTCTCTCACATCTTCCTTCATGAACCAAATTCAAAACCAACCTTCCAAGTGGAGTCAAATTAAACATATCAACAAACCAAACTTCACCCATGAGGCGCAAATCAGATTAGTCTCCCTAGTGGAGCCTAAATCAAAATATAAATCTAACAAATTCAACCAGGCTTATGTCCCTAGTGGATGTACCCTCAATTCAAAATCATTCTCCCCAGTGGAGCCATAAGAAATCTGATCAAACTCTTATCCCTAGGATAGCCAACCTTTCCTAGTGGAAGGTTCACATTCTCAATCCCTAGAGGATTCAAATCCATATCTA
>CM038215.1:14118756-14255465 GCA_021442155.1 Cymbidium sinense
GTTTCATTTAATTCCCTCTCCTAAATTAGTCGTGAAATTAGCACAAGCATTACCTTCACAAAGAATGTGAAAATTTTTGTAGCAAAACTTGAGAAAAGAAGCTTTTAGTGTGATTAAGAAGATAAAATAAGTCAACATTCCCCATTTTATTATTATTGAGCATATCAAGTAATAGAAGAGTATCAACTTCAATCCAAATATTAAAGAGGCCTTTACTTAAACAAATATCAATAGCTTTGTTAACAGCCATGAGCTCAGCATAAATAATAGAACAAGCTTTGAGGGGGTAGGCAAAAGCACAAATGATAGTACCTTTAGAATCCCTAAGAATTCCACCACAACCATATTTGTTTGGGGAAACAAAACCATCAGTTTTGATCTTAATAAAATTTTTTGTAGGCTTAATCCAATGTATAATAATCATAATACTCTTGTAGGAAGGATCATCATGCAAAGTGATACCCAATTTTTTAGCCACAAATTTATAACCTCTAAAGTGAAGATTACGAATTAAATTTGCATTAAACAAAGCATGAATTTTTTTCTTTAGTTCAAGCAAGGATCCTTTTATGGTTAAAAGGGATACCATGATATTTAGCATCATTTCTATCCATCCAAATGAACCAAATAAGGGTAATAACAATCAAAACATTGATCACCTTTCACAATTTTTTTTGGAAACAAACTTCAAGAAGTTGATAAAAGAGAGCCATGAAAATAGTTAGTGTTAAATAAATCATCATACCATATCCAAAGTTTGTAAGCAATAGCACCATTGACAAAAACATGATTAACATTTTCAATATGAAAGCAACAATATCACTTAGAAGGTAAATAAAACCCTTTAAGCAAAGGAATGGTATGAAGTTATTCAAAATCCTCCAAGCTAAAATAGAATAAGAAATGGAAATGATATTGTTCCAAAGTTTAATGAAAACATTAGAGGTGTTTTGTTTATTTCTAATAAAATTCCAAACCTCTAAGAATGAAATCACCATTGTAAGAGAGCTTGAAAAGAATTTGATCCAGTTTATTATAAAGATGGTGATGTTGCAAAACTTGTTAAAAAAAAGAAATAAGAATGTAGTTCTCAAGTTTGTTTGCATTCCAACTGTTATTAAGCCAAAAAGAGTTAACTTTGATAGAAAAGTAGGGTGTGTAGATAAAAGGGAGTCAATGGAGCCATTGCTGCCAATTGTCTTGCCAAAAAAGAAAGAAGAACCCAATGAATACCCCAAGATATTAAGGATTCAACAACCCATTTAAATGGAGCAGCCTTTTCCAAATAGGAGAGTCACAAACTTTATAAGCACAAGAGGGTGTTTACCTTGGCAATATTTTTCCATCATAAAATTAGCCCAAAGGCTATCATTCTTTCTAAAATTCCAGCTTATGAGAGAAGGCAGTGATAGCTTCATGAATAGGTTTGTAACCAAGACCACCTTCATTGAAAGGACCACAACATTTATGCCAGAAGTCCAATGCATTCTTTTAATAAAATTATTGGACCAAAAAATTTATTAAAGTAATCAATTTTGATAAGAGTAGAATTAGTGGAATAATAGTTTGAATCAAATGAAGAGGCATTGAATTGAGAGTGCTTTAAGAATAGTGAGCCACCAAAGGAAAGCAAATGGAATTAGAAATTTTAATTAAAATTTTTGAATTAACTCATCAAAAAGGTGGGATCATTTTGGACCTTCAAAAGAGGAGCACTCAAGTACTTAAAAGGTAAGTGTTGATGTTTTAAAATTAGTGATATGCAAGATTTGATTAATTTTATTATTGGAGATACTTGAAGAAGTAATAAAATAGCTTTGTTATCATTGATAGAAAGACCACTTTCTACCAAATTTATTTAAAAAATCTTGAGGTTCTTAATATGATGAATAGAAGCATTGTAAAAAATAATAAAATCATCTACAAAGCTTAAGTGGAAACAAGAAGACCACCAAGAGTTTTGTAGTACATGCTAGGATTGTTTAAGAATAACTCATTGATGCTAGATAAGTACTCAACAACAATATTGTCCTAAGCCATGGGAAGAAGGAAAAGCCCAAAGCTTCCCCATTAAGCAAAATAGAGAACCGACATTATTAATACAATTTAATAAGAAAAATAAATTTAGTAGAAAACCCAAAAAAAATTTAGAATATGGAAAAGAAATCCAAGAGATATTATCAAAAGCTTTGGTAATATCTAATTTGAAAAGAATGTTTCCACCTCTAGTCTTAGCATCTAAATCATGAATTAATTCAGGCAAGTAAAATGTTATCAAAAATAGATCTACCTCTAACAAAATCAATTTGGTTGAGAGAGATAATCTTATGAAGTAAAGGACTAAGCAAAGAATTTTGGAAATCACTTATTGAAGAAGGTGCAAAGACTAATAGGTCTAAAATCACCCAATAGTCTAGGTTATCTTTCTTAGGT
Organism: Cymbidium sinense; assembly: GCA_021442155.1. Taxonomy (NCBI): domain Eukaryota; kingdom Viridiplantae; phylum Streptophyta; class Magnoliopsida; order Asparagales; family Orchidaceae; genus Cymbidium; species Cymbidium sinense. The sequence continues at coordinate 14,121,190 of CM038215.1, forward strand.
ATGAGAATAATAGAAGTGCTAGAAAAATATCTAGGAAAAGGATTACCATTAAAAAAAATAAACCACCTCAATCATCATTTTAATAATAAACCAACATTTTGGAAAAATTGGGTAGTGAAACCATCTAGACCAAGAATAGAATCTATGTTCATGCAATTAAGATCTTTAAAAATTTCATCTTCAGTAGGCACAATAGTAAGAAAATTATTATCATCATTGGTAATAATAGAAGGAATTAAATGTGATTTTTAAATAGCCTCATAAGAGCAACTCTTATTAAGAATATTCTAAAGTAATTAATGATTGAATCATTAATATCATTATTCTCCGTAATCCATTCTCCATTATCATCTTTAATTTTTGAAGTTTATTTAAGGCTCTCTTTTTATTAACTAAAGCATGGAAATAGCTAGTATTCCTGTCACCATCCGCAATGTGTTTACTAGCAGCTTTTTGGCGCCAATAAGTCTCTTCAATATTTTAAAAATTAACAAGCTTATATTTCTCCTCGTTAATTCCTTAATCTTAGAAGGAAAATTAGAGACTTCAAAATCACAAACCAATTTTTCCATATCTTTGATATTAAAAGAAAGTTTTAAAACTAATGCTTGTTCCACCAACCCTGATTTTGTTTAATTTTAAGCTTAAAACCAAAGTCTATTCATCCCCATATTAGAATTATCAGGATGTAAAGGAGCTTTCCAATTGTTAGCCACAACATTAAAAAAATCAATATGCTGAATCCACATGTTCTAAAATCTAAAAGGAGAGAAATTTTTTAATCTATTAGAATTATCTTTAATAGAAACCAAAAGAGGAGCATGATTAGAAAAGGTTTAGCTTAAATGATTGATAGAAGTAATAGGCCATTGAGTAATCCAATGAGTATTAAAAAAGAATTTGGTCCAACCTTGCCAAAGTCTAGAGTTTTGCCAAGTATACCCTTAAAACCAATATTAATCAAATTACAATCAAGGATCATATTGGAAAATTCTTCCATGGAATGAATATTATGAGAGCAACCACCACTTCATTTAGAAGAACAAAGAATAGTGTTGAAATCACCACCAACCAACCATGGTTTATTGTCGAGGTGGAAAAATTAGTCAAGTTATCCCAAAGAAGATTTCTACCGATCTATTACAAGATGCATAAACAAAAGAGCCCAAAACATAATAATCACCATAAGAGATTTGATTGAAAATCATCAAGAATAGAAATGTCTACAAAGTTATTCCAAAACACCAAATCTTATTACTAATATTAGAGAAAATTTATTGAAACCGATCATTCTAGCAACATGGTTAATTTTATTAGCATGAATAAGCCAAGAATAATAAGTAAAGAAATATTATGGATATGACAAAGATTTATAATAATATGAATAGAGAGCATACCAATCCAACTAACCAAAAAAAATTAAACATAAAAAAGAAGGAGGGGTGGGGAATTAGAGAGAGAAGAGAGGAGGCAGAACACTAGTGTTTAGCAATTTGGGAGGAAATTTTAACATTTTTTCTTTTCAATAGAAAGTTTGGAAGCATTATCTTTTCCCTTTGAATCATCATTCAAAAGGATTTAGCAACATTATTCATAGATTAGGAGAAATCTCGATGAGAAGTGAATTCTCCTTCTTCCAAGACACTAGAAAGACAAATGAGCTTCGAATAAGGGAGGGAGCATAAACCAATTTATTAAGGCAAGTGGGAACACCCAAACCCTTCATCATCATTAGCCAAATTATTAGATAAAAGCAAATCTTTTGAGAAGTTAAATCATCCTAAATTTGAATATGGAATCAGTTTATCAACCGATTATCATGAATTATTAAAGCCATATTCTCCATTGAATTAGAATGATGTATAATATTAAATTCCTCATTTATGTTCTCCATTAAAGCTTTATTTTCATATATCAAAGTAGCAAGGATGTAGTATCAATCGAGGAAATAAAAAATCCACATTCAAAAGTTCAAAAAAAGCTATTATTGTTCACAATAGAAGCCTTCAATTTCAAGAAGTAAAAGGTAAATTATCCTTATTAGGAACATTCAAAGAATCCTTTTTCCAAAGTAGTTTTTGAAATTTAACAATGGTCCTAGGGTTAGAAGAACTAAGTTCAATAGGATTTTTTTAAGTGAGGATGAAGAATCAAACATTCGTAATTATCATGCTGTGGATTTTGCATTGAGAATAAAAGATAGGGAAATTTTAAAATTCAATTTTTGCATATAACCATAATTTTAGATCCCAGATTTCTTTGGGTGTTTCTTGGAATTGTCTAATTCAACAAGGAATCTATGAAGGATGAGATTTTATATTGTTGCTTGATCAATTTGCAATGGACCAAATAAGGCACCCACAAAGAAAAAAAGTAATTCATGGTTAATGAAATGAATAGGCATATTGGGGAGAGAAATCCAAACTACAATTGGGAATTCTTCATTAATATTAGATAGTGGAGTCCATTTTAGCAACCTCATTTGAGAATTAAAAACAAAATAAGAATGAAGAGAGAAAACATAAGAGTAATCCAAATCATTTGTCAACTGAATTAAAATGTTATGGGAATTAATTAAATGAATATAAAAGCACCCAAAAGTTGTAGACTATGAAATAAAGAGTGAATGTTTTCCAAATTAGGCCTACAAAGAGTAAACATTCTAACCAAAGTGAATTAAAATAGCTTTGGAAGCTTTTCCACAATCGATCGAGCACATAACTACAAGGCATGCCTCAAAAGAAGTCAAAATAAGTTCCAGACTCGAATATCCTTACCAAGGAGAACATCTTTGAATGATTTCAAAGTAGCCAAAGCTGGTAGATGATGCCCTAGGATCCATAGGATCTTGTTTTCCCAAGGAATTATTAGAAGATGCCAAGTCATGATGTCACTCAGGAAGAGATGAAATGCCAGTGGTCATCAATTTGAGAAGGAATCCAATGAGAATTATTCAAAATAGCCTAAGAAAGCATCAAAAAAGCCAAAAAATGAGAGGGGAAAGGAAAATCGAAACATGAGGAGAGGACTAGAGGTTTTTCCCTTTAATTTTTAATATTATTAGGTTTAAGATTTATGGTTTAGGTTTTAGGGTTTAAGGTTTAGGGTTTAGGGTTTAGGTTTATTACTTAGGTTTAGGTTATGGTGTTTATTTTGAGGTGGGACACCATGCAGATCTTAGGGGTATTTATTGAAGTGATGAGTACTACATTAAGGTATGATGCACTATCTTGAAAGATAGAAGTCATCACCCTATAATGGACCTAATCACCTAATAAGGACTAAGGCATGATGGGTCTTCAAATGTACAAGAGATCTTTCCTACTTTACATGGAAAAGTAAAGTAGGGTTTATATTAAGCCAAGTTTGTTAAGTTCTATGGAGGCAAGCCTCCATAATTACATCATAAGGAATGGGAATTCCTTAGAATACTCTCGATTAAAGTAGAAATTAAGGTCTCCAAAGATTTTAAGGCTTGAATATCAAAAGATTATTTGTATTGAAAAATCAAATGGGATTATTCAAGGAGAAGACTTATTATCAAAGCCAAAGAGAATGAGTTGGAAATGCCCATGATACTAGGAATCCTAGTGATCATTTTAATTTATCTTATGGTTTTTCTTTATATGTTTGAAGTTGAAGAGATTAATTTTATTGAAGTTGACATTTTATTAGAAAGCTAGGACTTATAATCCAACAATATAAGATTATGAAAATGCCTAAGAGGTGAGGATTTATGCTAGCCCAAGGAAACAACTACCTGATCCTAAATCTAGGGAGCTTTGGCATAAGCCAAAGCATGACCTAAGTCTGAGTGAAGACGGGTATATGGTTTACCTCCACAAGAGAGGATAAACCACCAGCTGGGCTTACAACTTCTCGGAGTGGTAGCCAGCTAAGTCCCCCCACTTTAAATTCATGTAGCAAGTCTTTGAGTTGCAAGATAGCTAGTGTAGTTATTATTTAGAAAGAAACTAGAGTCCTTAAATCCACTCCCTAAGAGACTAGAGCATGAGTGGTCCCGAGTAATGACTTAATCTATAAATGCAAAATCCTTTCAAATTTTATTTCAATTTTGATACTTTTTTTTGACAAAGGCTTTAGGATTTTGATGCTTATATGCATAAAAAAAATATTATGGGCCAAAGAAGAAGGTGTTCTCCACCACAAGGGATGCCCTCATAGGTCAAGAATTCCCCTATCTTGCAAAGATGGAGAACCTTCATGTTCAAGAGAGAAAGAATATGCATGCATGAGACATTCAACCATTCAACTAAGGGATTGCTAAATATTTAGAAGGCTTTATGTGAGGTTATGAGTTATTTTAAATTTTGAGTTATTAATTATGGTAGAGAAATTAATTTTATCCTAAGAGCCTAATCAACCAAGCTACACATTAAAGCATCAAACATATAAGAAACTAAGAAAGGCATGTTGTTTCTAATGCAATCTAAATACAACATCAAACAATTTTATAGACTACCACAAAAGAATAAAAGGTAGGGGTTCCATCACACCAGAAAGAGAAAATGGATAGCTGAGCTCTACCCTCATATAATTCCGGATATATAAGAATAATTACAATTACAAATAATAAATGCTATGGGGGGTCTTCAAGTATTCATTATTCATGTCTCCTTCATTTCTTCATATCTTTGCTTCTTTTGATGTGGTAGGCTTCAAGGCATCACATCGCATCAAGAGTAACCCTTCTAGCCAATGCTCATCCTAAACCCCCATAGCACTAATCCTTCCTAATGCAAAATTACATTAAAAAAGGAAAAGTAAATCTAACTACACCAAAAGTGTTAGCTAAACACACATATAACAAATAGTTATATTTATAATTTGGACTTAGCACCACACATGGGTAACCAAACCCACCTATCCTAACTTGGATTATGCTTAGGCTTAAGCAACCTACAAAGAGAGCATTTATATTTATTTTAAGCCTCTTAAGCATAATCCTCAAAAAATAATGTTAGACTATCAACCGCCTAACATCCAACCCATGATCCACATTCCTAACATCCGCCTAAAAATATTACATCACAAAATAAGACACATCAACCATACAATCAACACATCTAACCTAATTCTGGGTCTGACCTAGTATTCTAGTGTGTGAAAAAGGGATTGTGTGAAAAGACATTACTAGGCTTCTTTTGTTTAAGTTTCAATTTGGAGTTTGAATTTGTTTAAATTTTCCTTTGGGTGGTTTCAATTTAAATGATTTAATGATTTATTTTCCATTTTATCTCACTTTTATTTGGTTAAAGTGATATTTAGGTTTTCAAGAATGAAGAGTAGAATGAATTCCATTTTGGATGGAACTCACCATATTCTACATCCTAACTCAAAAGAGTCTAACTAAGGTCTTTAAGTATCTTAATTAGCCCATTTGAATTTACATGATTGATTTGATTTGATTAATGTTTGTTTGATTTAAATTAGATTTTTAAATTTTAGTTTACTTAGTCTTCGTATTTTGATTGATTAATTTTGGATTAGATATTTTGATTTAATTAAATTTTGATAATTCAATATCCTTAATATCTAATGAAGTTTAAGTTTATTTAATTTCATATATTCATTGATTAATTTTGGATTAGATGTTTTGATTTAATTAAATTTTGATAATTCAATTTCTTTAATATCTAATGCTTTTTTTTGTTTTAATTTCATATGATTATTGTCATTTTGATGTTTGTTTAAATTCATTGATTTTACTATTTTATTTGAGTTTGATTTGGATTGGTGAATGTGTTTTTAATTTACTTATGATTTATTTGAAGTTTAATGTGTTCTTTATTTGAATTCCAATTAAGGGTTTAACTTATTGAATTTATCCATGTAGTTTACATAAATGATTATCTCTTTAGCTTAATGATTATTCCCTTATCTTAGTTCAATAGGTTTGTTTATTTGGATTTTATTTTTGTTTAACTTACTTTGATATTGATTGAAATTTGGAGTAATTAGAAATGATTTAATAACTTTTGAGTTTATATTTAATTTTATGTTTATTTGATTTGATTATGATATTTAGAATATGAGATTTGAATAAGTTAAGAATTCCTCCAAAATTTTATATGAATAACTAATCAAATAAAGCGCCATAATAGTTGAGTTAATTATAATTAAGGATATGTCACATAACTAAATTTTCTTTTGATTTTAGAATCAACATATAACAATAAGAGATTAAATTGACTATATAATTGACTTTCATAAATTATGTTCAAACAACTTTTATATTCGATTATAATATTTATAATACTATTGGTTTAAATTTTTTTCTTTTATACTAAGTTTTACTTAGATTTTATGATATTTTAATTTGCACTTTTTATTTTGTTTGATCACATATTATTTCATTTTTTTATTTTGTTTGGAATTCTAAAGATTGATTAACTCTTTTTTTAAATTCAATTGAATTTAATAATAAATAAAATAAGGTGGATTAATCATGATGATTCTGAGAAAATCAAATGGCCCAGTTAATCATGGATTGATAGGGAATAAAATCACTATGCCATTCGACCTAATAAAACTATTCATTTCAAACACATAAAATAAATAGTTTGCTTTTGTCTCTAATCTCTCCAAAAGGACTAAAAGTAAAGTGCAAGCTAAAGGTTGGATCCTAACGATGCGCATTCAACACATCAAACATAAGATCCTTAAGGCTTTCTAAGTGTTTAAGAATTATACCTCACTGGAGCTAATGTCCGGTGGATTCTGACTAAGAGGTGGCTTCGTTTAGAAGAAATGAAGCCCTATTGAGATGCTTGTTGGTTTGGATCAATCTTTGGCTAGCATACCTTTTCTTTACTCTTATGGTTCTCTTTAAATGCCTCCTCATAGATTGAAGATAGTGTTCTCTAAATTGGTCAATTTGAACATCTTTCGCACGAGGAGCTTTGCCAGATGTTTCTAGGCTTGCCTCCTCACCAAGTATCCCATAAGCTCACTCAGCCGCTTAAGCTTCATCATTCTCATGGATAGAATAGAAGCAAGTGGAGGAAATATCTTCCTTACATGCTTGGGTTGTGTAGAGAAGAGTTGTTCAAATGCCCAATGGAGGAAAACCTAGATGGAGAATAGGAGGTAGTGGAATGAGCTAGAAGAAGGAAAGGAGGTTCAACATATAAGGAGATTAAAGTGCAAAGATTTTGTAAGGAAATGTGGAGAAGATCAAGTGTTGGCTCTAGTGAGGAAGAGGGCAAGAGGAGAGAGGCTCGATGAGTAGCATGATACTTTAAACTAAAATGAGAGGGATGAGAAGAATGACTATAGCCAAAAGAGTTTAAAGAGGACTGATTTTGCATTGAGTTGGAGCAATATTCTCGAAGTTATAGTGCCTCTCAACCTATGGGCTGAATGAAGCTTGCTGTGGATAAGAGTGGACATGAGTCTCAGCTTAGTCTCTCACAAGGAAAAGAGAGGAGGTGCAAAGCCTTTGATTTGATTGGAGGGGAGGAAGTACAACCATAAGAGATGAGACGCTACTCACGCTAATATGGAGAGTGAAGAAGGACAAACAAAGGGACTCCAATTGTGAGCCTTCGAGATGGAATGATATGGATGGGTTCACTCTGCATGAAGGAAGAGAGAGAGGTCTCTTAAAAAATGGCAAGGATGAGAGGCTCAGATGCAAGGGAGAAAAGGTGCTTTGTTCACCTCCATGGGGATGAAAATGGAGGAGGAGATGGTATTCCAAAGAGAAACATGGAAAGGAGTCTCCCATGATTGCTATTTTTTTTTTTTGTCGTGGATGGGAGGCTCAGATGGATATATATATATATATATATATATATATATATATATATATATAAGAGAGAGAGAGAGAGAGAGAGAGAGAGAGAGAGATGGCTGTGCTCAAGTGGTAAGATAAGATATTTTATTTTATTTTATTTTTTAAAGCTGAAGAGGTTTTCATTTGAATAAAAAATAAAAATTTATTAGAGATTCACGGAAATAAAAAAAAAAGACTTGATGCTTTTGCTAGCTTTAAAAAAAGAGTGATGTCCAAATTTATTATTATTTATTTTATTTTAATGATAAATGTGGCATGAGAATGATAGATACATGCATATATATATATATATATATATATATATATACATATATATATATATATATATATATATATATATATATATATATATTGTCTTTGTCACGACTAAGGATGGAATTTTTTTTGTTATTATTTTTTTTAGACTTGCTTTTTTATTTATAAATCTTCACAATTTTAATAATTTTGATATTATAGTTTTAATTTAACTAAGTTTTAAATTATATATACTATAATTAATGATTATTCAAATTATATTTATTATTTATTTAGTAGTTAATTATTTTGATTTAATTTTAATCAAATTTATATTTGATGTTCAAATTTAATTATATTTCTATTTCAATTATACAATGACAATGTTGATTGTTTCTTTTTTGTTATATGATTGATTTTCTAATTATTATAATTTGATTTGCTTGCTAATTATATTTTGTTTCAATTGGGCTTAATTGATTCAAATGATCAATTTGGCTCAATTATGGTGTGTTTGGGTTACACTCATGTTCAATTAAGTGTTTAAGATGATTTGGAGTAATTGATCTCACTTGATTTGATGTAGATTTAGATTTAAGCCCATTTTTACCAAAATTGGGCTTAATGGGCCGCATTGGACTTATTTGAGTTAAATGACAAAATTAAACCCAATGGTTGGCTAAATTTTATCTAATTATAAATTTAAAATGATTTTGGATGTTTGATTTGAATTAATTTTCAATTTAATTTGAATTTAGATTTAATACCATCCATTTGGGTCTACTTCGGTTAGGTGGCTAAATCAACCCATTTAGATCTTCATTAAATTTAGATTTGTTTAGTTTTAGACTCAAACTGGTTCATTTAATGATTTTGAGTCTTTGGAGTGACTCAATTTGATCAAATTTTAATTTGTTGACTTTTATCTTAGTGGAGCCCACGTGGGTCAACTCTAGGTCAAAGGACCTATTTGTTATTTTGTGTCCCATCTTGATTTCTTTTTAGTTTGTTCATGTTTTTGCATTGATTTCATGTTTTGATTCAATTTAATTTAGTTTAATTTTGATTTAATTTGATTTTATTTGGACTTAGGTGATTTGGAGCTTATTTGAATATTTTGGGTCAAATGGTTTAGTTAGGTTTGACCTTGGCTTGATTGATTTGATTGTAGATTTCGGTATGGCTTGAAGTGATGATTGAAGGATTGATTAATTTATGAGAAAAATAATTGAGTTAGGTTTGATTTGGATGAGATTTAGCTAAGCCCAAGAAATTTGCTTAAGGGTTTGGATTTGGATTTTATTTGTTTGGATTTAAGTTTGGATCATGATTTGAAGTTGAGATTGAGTTTGAGTTTGATACATTGATTGAAGGGTTGAATTGATCTTTGAGAAAATCAATTGAATTTGGATTGATTGGGATTTAGCTAAGGCTAAGTCCATAAGATAAATCACAAGGCTTAGGAAGGATTTTGATTTTGGATTCGATCATGGGCTTCAATCAGTTGATTTGGATTTGAATTTGGATTTTAATGTTTGAATTCAATTTGAGGTTTGGTTTGAGAAGGTGAACATAGGTTAGATTTAGCTATAGAGAAGGTGATTCTCTTTAATCCCTAAGGCATAGCTCAATCCTATGGTAAACCTTCTAAGTCTTTAAGCTTAGGTTAAGTGTTCAATTAATTGCTAAAAGTGTCTTATGACTAAGGAAATCTTAGTGTCTAGATGGCTTATAGGTCTACGAAGAAGAGGTTGAGAATTCACTCCAAAAGTTAGGTCAACAAAGGACCCCAATAGGTGTGGTGTAACTGACAAGGCACACCACACGTATTGGCATTGACCGAGATGATCAACAACATCCAAAGGATTGCAAGTACTAATGAAAATGATCTATGCCTAAGTCTAAAAGATAGATATAATCATGATCTTAGTGCAATGTAACTTAACTTATGCCAAGGGCATAAGAGAGCAAAGTAGATTTGGTTGGAATTTCATGTTAAGGACTTGAAGATCTAAGGGATCACACATGCATTGGGCATGACATGTGAGGTTTATGCTAAGGGCATAAAAAGGAGAAATCCACTAAGGATTGAGTATATGAACCTTCCACTAAGGAAGTCTGCTATCCTTGGGATATGGATTTGAGTTTGATTGGGAATATGATAAGTTTTGGTGTGTCTCCGCTGGAGATTAGAATCTATAACCCATTGGGGATCAAGATCAAATAATTTTAATTTATTTTATTTTAATTGATATGGAGGCATATCCGCTAGGGATATGGATTTGAATCCTCTAGGGATTGAGAATGTGAACCTTCCACTAGGAAAGCAGGTTCGAGCTATCCCCTAGGGATAAGAGTTTGATCCGATTTCTTATGGATCCACTAGGGAGAATGATTTTGAATTGAGGGTACATCCGGGGACATAAGCCTGGTTGAATTTGTTAGATTTATATTTTGATTTAGGCTCCACTAGGAGACTAATCTGATTTGCTCCGGGTGAAGTTTGGTTTGTTCGATATGTTTAATTTGACTCCACTTAGAAGGTTGGTTTTGAATTTGGTTGCTTGAAGGAAGATGTGAGAGAGGTCGGGCTTCTCTTAAAAAATGGCGAGCAAGAGAGGCTCTGTACATAAGGGAGAAAGATCTCCACTTTCTCTCTTGTTTCAATCCAGTTCAAGGGGATGAAAATGGAGGAGGAGATGGTATTCGATAGCAGAAACATGGAAAGGAATCTGACATGATTGTTATTTTTCTTAGTCGGATGGGAGGCTCTGTATGTGGTGAGAGAGAGAGAGAGAGAGAGAGAGAGAGAGATGGCTCGCGTGCTCCAAGTGGGTAAGATAAGATATTTTATTTTATTTTATTTTTTTAAAGCCGGAGAGCAGGTTTTCATTTGAATAGAAAATAAAAAAATTATTTGAGATTCACGTGAAATAAAAAAAGACTTGACGCTTTTGCTAGCTTTAATAAAAGAGTGATGTCCAAATTTATTATTATTTTATTTTATTTTTTAACGGGATAAATGTTGCATGAGAATGATAGCATACATGCTTGATAATATATATATATATATATATATATATATATATATATATATATATATATATATATATATATATATATATATTGTCTTGGTGTCACGTGACTAAGGATGGAATTTTTTTTGTTATTGTTTTTTTTAGACTTATCCTTTTTTTATTTATAAATCTTCATAATTTCTAATAATTTTGATATTATAGTTTTAATTTAAATGAAGTTTATAAATTATATATACTATAATTAATGATTATTCAAATTGTATATTTATTATTTATTTAGTAGTTAATTATTTTGATTTAATTTTAATCAAATTTATATTTGATGTTCAAATTTAATTATATTTCTATTTTAATTATACAATGACAATGTTGATAATTTTTTTTGTTATATGATTGATTTTCTAATTTTTATAGTTTGATTAGCTTGCTAATTATATTTTGTTTCAGTTGGGCTTAATTGATTCAAATGATCAATTTGGCTCAATTATGGTGTGTTTGGGTTACACTCATGTTTGATTAAGTGTTTAACATGATTTGGAGTAATTGATCTCACTTGATTTGATGTAGATTTAGATTTAAGCCATTTAGACCAAAATTGGGCTTAATGGGCCACATTGGACTTATTTGAGTTAAATGATCAAATTTATTAAATTAAACCCATTGGTTGGCTAAATTTTATCTAATTAAAAATTTAAAATGATTTTGGATGTTTGATTTGAATTAATTTTCAATTTAATTTGAATTTAGATTTAATATGATCCATTTGGGTCTTCTTGGGTTAGGTGGCCAAATCAACCCATTTGGATTTAAATTTAGATTTGTTTAGTTTTAGACTCAAACATGTTCATTTGATGAATTTGACTCTTTGGAGTGACTCAATTTGATCAAATTTTAAGTTGTTGACTTTTGTCTTAGTGGAGCTCACGTGGATCAACTCTAGGTGAAATGACCTATTTGCTATTTTGTGTCCCATCTTGATTTCTTTTTTGTCTGTTTGTGTTTATGCATTGATTTCATGTTTTTGATTCAATTTAATTTAGTTTAATTTTGATTTAATTTGATTTTAATTAGACTTAGGTGATTTGGAGCTTATTTGAATATTTTGGGTCAAATGGGTTAGTTAGTTTGACTTTTTGATTGATTTGATTATAAATTTTGGTATGGCTTGAAGTGATGATTGAAGGATTGATTAATTTATGAGAAAATCAATTGGGTTAGGTTTGATTTGGATGAGATTTGGCTAAGTCCATGAAATTGGCTTAAGGGTTTAGATTGGGATTTTGGTTTGATCATGATTTGAAGTTGAGTTCGAGTTTCAATTTGATAAATTGATTGAAGGGTTGAATTGAACTTTGAGAAAATCAATTGAATTTGGATTGATTTGGATTTGGCTAAGGCTAAGTCCATAAGATAAATCATAGGGCTAAGGAAGGATTTTAATTTTGGATTCGGTCATGGGCTTCAATCATTTGATTTGGATTTTAATATTTGAATTGAATTTGAGGCTTGGTTTAAGAAGGTAAACATAGGTCATATTTAAGCTATAGAGTAGGTGAGTCTCCTTACTCCCTAAGGCATAGCCTAATCCTATGGTTAACCCTCTAAGTCTTTAGCAGTTAATGTTCACCTAATTGCTAGAAGTATCTTATCACTAAGGAAGTCTTAATGTCCGTAAGACTATAGGTCTAAAAAAGAAGAGGTTGAGAACTCACCAAAGGTGAGGTCAAAAGGACCTCAATAGGTGTGGTGTAACACAAGGCACACCACATTATTGCAAGATGATCAACAACATCCAAAGGATTGCAAATGAAAAAAAATGATCTATGCCTAAGTCCGAAAGGTAGATAAAATCATGATCTTAGTGCAATACAACTCAACTTATGCCATGGGCATAAGAGAGCAGAGTAGATTTGGTTGGAATTTTATGTTAAGGACATGAAGGAAGATCCACTAAGGGATCACACATGCTTTGGGCATGACATGTGAGAGGTTTATGCTGAGGGCATAAAAGGAGAAATCCATTCAGGAATAAGTATATGAACCTTCCACTAGGAAAGTAGGTTCAAGCTATCCATTAGGGATATGGATTTGAGTTTGATTGTGAATATGATTAGTTTTGGTGTGTCTCCACTGAGGATAAGAATCTATAGCCCACTAGGGATCAAGATCAAATTAATTTTAATTTATTTTATTTTAATTGATGTGGAGGCATATCCGCTAGGGATATGGATTTGAATCCACTAGGGATTGAGAATGTGAACCTTCCACTAGAGAAGCAGGTTCAGGCTATCCACTGGGGATAATATTTTTTTTGGATTTCTTATGGCTCCACTAGGGAGAATAATTTTGAATTGAGGGTACATACATTGGGGTCATAAGTCTAGTTGAAATTTTTAGATTTAGATTTTGATTTAGGCACTAGGAGATTAATGAGTGCCTCAGGGTGAAGTTTGGTTTGTTCGATATGTTTAATTTGACTCCAGTAGGAAGGTTGGTTTTGAATTTGGTTTGTTATGGACACTATCAGTGTGTGATGGACCCATTAAGAAGGAGCTATGGAGGCCTTGGCCTATCTTAGATTTACAAATCCAAGTAGTCCACCATGGGTAGGCTATCAACCTAAAGGTTTCCTTCGTAAATATTGTACTTGGAAGAAAGTGTACAGACTTATATCTTCCAAAGTGGGATCATTGGGAGATCTATCGATGGTATAGTAAATCAAACCCACCTAAGGTGACTATTGATGAGTGTCGGGGATCTTACCTCAACTCAAGTGTAGTCGATGAATTTGATTTATATTGATTTGATTTAATTTAATAATTTGGTGTGTTATGTTGTGGACCTGGGTGTGTGATGGACCCACGAGAAGGAGCTATTAGCCCTATCTCGATTTATAAGTCCAAAGGGGTAGTCCGCCATAGGTAGGACTATCGACCTAAGGGTTTCCTTCGTGTGCAATGATTCCAAAGTGGGGAACAATCACTGGGGGTGACTAGTTGATGGTGTAACAAATCAAACCCAACCTAAGGTTATTACTGAGTGAATGCCACTGAGGACTTATGTCAGCTCAAGAGTAGTTAGGATTAATTTCATTTGATGGATTCCATCAGTGTGCGATGGATCGCACTGAGAAGGGCTATATCAACCTTGGCCTATCTCAAATTTATCGATCCAAAGGGGTAGTCTACCGCTTAAGGGTAAGACTATCTACCTAAGGGTGCCTTTGCAGTGCAATAAAATGAAGAAAGCATAGTAGACTTACATCTTCATAGTGGACCACTGCTAGGTGACCTATTGATGTATAATACATCAACCCAACCTGGGCTGCCATGTGCAACGGTCATGTGGAAAGAATGAAAGTAACTTACATCTTCCAAAGTGAGAATGACCATAGGGGTAACCGTTGGCAAAATAGATTGAACCTGACCAAAGGGCGACTACTGAGAGAGTGTTGTGGGGGACTTATCTCAACTCAAGAGTAGTCAGGCGATTCCTATATGGAGTTTTGCTGACACTACCCTTGTTGACCTCTTTTTTGGAGTGAGTTCTCAACTTCCTCATCATAGATCTAGAACTCTTGTAGACACTAAGAGTGCCTTAGTCTTAAGACACTTCTAGTGATTAGTGAACACTTAAGCCTAGAGACTTAGAAGGGTTAGCCATAAGAATAGGTTATGCCTTGGGACTAAGAAGACTTACCTACCCAATATATGCTTTCCTCCAAACAAACCTCAAATCCAACTCAAATACCATTTCTAAATCCAAATTCCAAACTAAATGATTGAAACCCATAATCAAATCCAAAAATCAAAACCCTTCCTAAGCACTTTGATTTCATCTTATGGACTTATCCTTAACTAAATTCAATTGATTTTATCCAAGATCAATTCAATCCATCAATCATTTATCAAATCCAAATCCAAATTTCAAACCAAATGATTAGAACCTATAATCAAATCCAAAATCAAAATCCCCCTCAAAGCCTTATGGTGGAATACCATAAACCTAGCCAAATCTCCTCCCAATTTAACCCAAATTTGATTGATCTCTTCATGAGTCATTTATATCTTCATTTATACTCATAAACATAAATGAGATATAAACTCAAATAGCCAAAACTAAATCAAACTAAATCAACCAAGCCAAATCCCTCTTAAGCCCTATGGACCTATCTCCATAAGTTAGCCAAATCTCATACAAATCAACCCAAAATCAATTGGTTTCTTTATAAACTATTACTCCTTCATTTATACTCATAAATATAAATGAAACCCACCTTCCAATGACCAAAAATAAATCAAACTAAATTAACTCCTACTTAAGCCCTTTTGACCTACATCCTTAAGTTTGGTCAAATTTGCTTTCCAAACCACTCCAAACTCAAATGATTTTCATGAATCATTTATATCTTCATTTATATTCCTAAATATAAATGAAATATAAATTCAAATAGGCAAAACCAAATCCAAAATCAAATCAAAATCCAATTTATACCCTTTAATCCAATTTCTTGACTTAACCAAATCCTATCCAAATCAAGCCAAACAAATGGATTTTCTCTTGAATCAATCATTCTTCAAACATCTATCCAAATATAAATGAAAACTACAATCATCAAGACAAATCAAAATCAACTCAAGTCAAATCCAGCCCAGCCCATTTGACTTGAAATATTTAAATGAACTAAAACTCATTTGAACCCAAACCAATTGCAATTGAATTTATATGTCAATCTCAAATCCATATATAAACTCACCGAAATCAAACCTAACTCAAAATCAAGCCAACTAAACCCAATTAGCTCACTTGACCCAAAGTGGCCAATTTGACCTATGAAGCAAATCCAATTCAATTCAAATCAAAGTGAATTATGCCAATCCAAACTTCATGTCATGATTGTTGATCATCCTAGGTTAATCAATTTTCATGAATTGGTCAAACCAAGTCAAACTAGCCCATTGACCAAGTCAACCCTTTAACGTATATGAACCCAAACTAGCCAAATTGCAACCCAAACCAAATTGATTGCAACTAATGGCTCAAGTTCATTCCAATTTGATTATTGAACTTGACCAAAGCCATAATTGAAAAGTTGGTCAACCTAGCCCAACTTAGCCCAAATTGACCTAAAGGATCAAATTGTCCAAAATCCAAATTAAATCCAAATTAAATCCAAATTGATTAAAATAAAGCCTATAATCATTTTCAATTAACCAATTGAACTTGAACCAACACCCAACCCAAGCCAATTTGCCCAATTTGGTCAAATTGGTCAACTTGACCCATTTGACCTATATGAACTAAAAAGAGCCAAAATCAAATCCAAAGCAAATTGAACCAAACCAATGACACCAATACACTCCAAATGGTCATGTGAACTTGACCCAACCATTGGTTTGACCCAAACCAATTGTTCAACTTGACCCAACTAACCCAATTTGACCTAAATAGGTCAAATTAAGCCAAATCAAACCAAATGAACTCCAAATCACTCAAAATTTGGGCTAACCCACTTTTGACTCATCTTAAATCTATCCAAATCAAAAATCCATTGCAAATGACCAAGATACCCTTGGGCTAGTAATCAAGAGGCAAATCACTTGGGGAATGGTCATTTCTCTTCCTTGAAACTTGTACCCATCCATTGGTCCACTAGGCACCAAGGACATTGGTTAACCTCATCCAAGGGTGGTTGGGTCTGCCATGACTCATGAGGAAGTTAAATCACCTCCCTATTCCTATTGGAACACTTGGAAAGCCATAAGACACCACTACTCCCATGGCAGCCACTCTCACACCCTCCTCCACTCAAGCCAAGCTCCCTACCATTCCAAAGATAATTGATCATTGAACCCCTAGTATTAAAGGCATGCCCCTGAGTAATTCCTCAAGCTCCCCAACTCTTCCTCTATCAATTTTAAAAAATTAAAATGGGGAGCCCCAATCCAATCCATTTCCTCAAACCTCCATCAAAGTGCAATTAACTTTGTACAAACCATCCTTGAGCTAGAAGAGCAAGAATGAATCATCCCCCAAAAGTCTTTGGATCGAGGGTAGAGTTCAATCAAAGCTAACCACTTCCATCCCTGCTCTTTGATTTTCAAGCAATCCACCTCAAATCAAAGCTCATGCTACTGTGGTGAAAATTTCTACAAGGGAGTCCTTTCAAATCTATGGGAGAAATGAAAGAGGCCTACAAAAAATTCATCTTGGTATGATGCCATGTAGATCCGTAGATGTACTTATTCAGGTGATCGGATACGTCATCAAGGTATAGTGTACTATCTTGAAAATAGAAGTCACTACCCTTTAATCGAACCAATCACCTCAATAAAGACTCCTAAGGATGATGGGTATGTATATGTACCAGAGATTCTTCCCCTACTTTACATGGAAAAGTAAAGTAGAATTTATTTTAAATTGAGTTCATTAACTTCCTGAGGCAAACATATTACATCCTAAGGGATGGGATCCCTTAGGAAAACTCGATTAAGGTAAATGATCATTGTCTCTAAAGATTTCAAGAGAAGGACTATCAATCAATTGGTTTATATTTTGAAGATCAAATGGGATTGACGGGGAGTTATTATCAAAGCCAAAATGGGAAATAAGTAAGAGATGCTCACAATGCTAGGAAACCTAGTGAGCATCTCAAACTATCCTATAGTTGGGCTTTACATTTTAGAAATTGATTTAGTTTATTTGAGTTGCATTTTTCATTAGAAATTTAGGACTTAAGATTCCTTAACACAAGATTAAGGAAATGCCTAAGAGGTGAGGTATTATGCTTATGGCCCACAAAGGGGAGAAGCAACCTCAGAACCTAAATCTAGGGAGCTTCATTGAGGACTGGAAGCACAACCTAAATCTAAGGCAAAAAATGGTAATTGGTTTGCCTCACAAGAGAGGACAAACCACCGACACTTGGACTTAAAATCTCCTGGGGGTGGCTACCAACTAACTCCTGCTATGATTTTAAATACATGTAGGCAAGTCTTTATGCTTATGCAAGATAGCTAGGATGTTATTACTTAGAAAGAAGCTAAGTCCTTAAACTCACTCCCTAAAGAGACTAGATCATGTAAAGGGACATGCTTCAAATGACCTAAACCTAATACAATTCAAATTTCATTTTTATTTTTATTTTTGGATAATTATTTTTGACTCAGGCTTATAGGATCTTTATGACTAATGCATGAAAATCGATTATTGGCCAAAATCAGAAGGGAGGAGGTGAGTTTCCACCACCCCTCAAAGGTCAAGTTGGGTTCTCTGCAAAAGGTGGAAGCCCTCCAATCAAGTATAAAATAAGATGCATTTGTGCATGATATTATAAAGAAATGCTCATCCAACCTAAGGGTTGCTTCTTTTATCTTGATTTTAATCCTAAGTTTTAGTGAGATTATGAGTTGTTTAATTTTAATTTGAGTCATTAAGTTGGGTAAAATATTTATTTTTTCTAAAGAGCCTAATCCACATCCAAGCCATACATAAATTAAGGAAGAAACTAGAAAATCATGCCACTTAATGCAACAACTAAACAAATCATCAAATAATTTATAAAGCTAATCCAAAAGAATAAGTTATGTGGTCGCACCACCGCACAAACCCAAAAAATATCAAATGTGTAGCTCTATATCCTTATACAACCTAGATTACAAATGAATTAAATTACAATTTAAGCAAAGAATTCAATGTTGTGGGGGTCTTCAAGCTTTATTCTTCTTTCTTTTCTTCTTTTCTTTCTTTCTTCTTTTCTTCTTGATCCTCCTTTGAAGGTTGGATGGTAGATGCTCGAGGTTTCACATGGTGCATAAGATATGATCTTATGACCAATGTTCATCCTATTCCCCCATGGCAAATCATTCCAAAATCCTACTTATACAAATTTTTACATGAAAAAGAAAAAGTATAAATCTAACTAACACCTGCAAAACAAAGGTTAGTCAAAGCATGTATATTGGACTTATCACCCCACACATGGGTGACTAAGTCCACCTGGCCTATGGATTATGCAAAGGGTTATAAGCACCTGCAAGTAAGAAGCATTTATATTTTTATTTATGATAGCGCCCCTTAAGCACAATCTCCTGTAGAAAAGAATAGTTAGACTGAGAACATCCTATCATTCATTCTACAAGCATACACCCTAACATCCAGTCTAAAACATTCATCACAAAATAAAAAAAATATCAAACCATGAATTGACCTAACCTAAAGCTAGAAGTGCTGACTTAGGCTAATGTGTGTGCTTTGAAGGTTTGTGTGGTATGCTTAGCTATTAGGTTTAAATTCTCTAAGTGTGAAGAACATGTTCAACTTAGAGGAGGGTTTCATTTAAGTTGTTTAAGTATTTTGGGTTATTTTTATTTCATGTTTTAATTTTGTTTAAGTGAAACCTACAATTAATTAAGTTATGAAGAGAGAGAGAAGAGAACTTCTAACTTAAGTAATTTTCTAAAGTAAGTTCATGTTTTAATTTCATTTAGATGAATATTTTGATTACATCTTTTAATCAATTCTAAGTTTAGACAAACTCTAAACAAACCTATTCAAAAAAAAATGCATTTTAAGATTAAGTAAAATGAATCAAAATCCATATAACACACATTACTTCATTTCTTTCCCAACATATATGACATGCATACAGATGGACCCTAAGCATATCTATACATGAAAATGAGAGTAGTTAACACACTTTATGATGCATGCTAAGTAAGAAAATTTAGAAGCTGAATATGCATGATTTTTCTTAAGTAAAAAATGTTTTCCTTATCCACATACATACATGAAAAAGAAAGGCATAAGTGAGTACATAATTGTTAACTAGAGGTGTAAGGTACAAGACCTACTTAGGGCTACTTAAACCTCAACCTGGTGTCCAAACTAATATACCACTTTCCTTTATTAACATGCATATAAAAGAAATGAAATAGAAAATGAAGACGCAAAAGTTGTTTATCAGATTTGTTTTATTTATGCAATTATGTATGTAAGTAACCCTTCTTAAATGGTAGCATAGGGATGAATAGATATGAAATTAGTGAGCATGTCCCTTTCAAATGAACCTTATGTCTCACCAAAATTATTCAAAACTATACCAACATGGAAAGAAAGGAAACCTATACTAAGCATACCTTTATAATATTTCACATGCAAGCTTATAATTAAAGTATAAGTAGCATACTTTCAGATTTGATATTTCATAAGTTTTAAAATATTTTGGATTTATTAGTGATAATAGCCACTCATATTTTACTTTAGCCAACACATGCACATTCGACATAAAGTAAACAATTTCATTTTAAAATTTGAAACATGAAATTATGAATGCATGAATCACATGACATACAACTTAACATGTTGGGAAAGATCCAAAGCAATGAAAACATGTAAACAAACTCACTTTACTTAAATCCTAAAGACATTCTTAAGGAATAAGAAAATTTTAGAATAAATCAAAGTGAATTTCAAAAATGATTTTGTTTAGTTTGAAGTTTGATTTAATTTTGGTGAGATGAGTTTGTTGTTCCTAACCCATTCCCACATGTGTTTTGTATTTTGTTTAATTTTAGATAATCAAATCCATTTTAAGCATTGATTAGGTTAAGGTATAAATTAAGTGGCTTAATTAACCCTTACCTACACCACCTTAGAAAAAATTAACTAAGTAATTATGAGCCAATGAGATGACATAAAACCCACAAGGTATTTAAATTTGCAATGCACCTAATAATGAAATGCAATTTGGCTCACAATTAAAAGTTAATTAAGCTAAGGGATTTAGCTTTAAGTAATTTTAAAACACCCTTTCATACTTATGAAAGGGTTTTAATTTCTTAATTAAACAAAGGCTATTAAACACTCAAGCATCTACCCAAGGTAGATTAATTAAGTTCTGGAACTTTTAGAATTTTGAAAATTGATTGTGATTAATGAGTTAACCCTTAAGAGGGATTAAGGAGAAAAGGGGGTTTAGGGAATACCTTAGGGAAATGCCCTAAAATTATTCCATAAACCTCCCACTTACTGGATCTGACCTTAATCAACCCTAATCGTAGGGTAAATCCACTAATCATACCTTTATTACCCTTAATTAGATGAAAGAGGTAATTAAAGAATGAAATAGCAATTTCCCCAATTGAGCCCTCAATAAATCTCAAGAAAATTAGGGGTAGAGGTCATCCCCAAAATGAACCCTAAAAAATTTGAGATCAATTGATGACCTAATTAAAGGATAATTAGCTAATTAAGATTCCCAAAGAAACCCAAATTTAGAGAAAAGAGTAGTTCAAAATCCATTGAAAACACTTTTTAAATATTTTAGATAAAGTTATCTTTCCATAACATTTTTCTTTTATTTTTCTGATTTTTCTATGAAGAATTATGAATTTTTGAAGATCCATGGATTAATTAGGAATTAATTAATTGCTTAACTAATCCCGCTACTTAGCTCATGACGAATGGGTGGTGGCAAGACGCTTTACATGTCATGTCGTGAGGGTGTGACTTAAATGTCACATCCCAAATGGTGATGCGCGCTAATATCTCTCGCCATCGATCAAAGATCGACAAGGGATTCACCCATATTTTAAAAGTGAAATTGATTTCTAAAATGTGTTAAATAATCGTCCATCTAAAATATGGGATGGAGATGAGCCAAGTTCTTCCTTGAGGAACAATGGAGATCGTCCATGATCTAAGGAGAGATCTGAGCCCAATAGCATGGAATCATACAAAACTTAACCCACACCATCTAAGCATAATTACCAACCTATCCAATGGTTGATTTCTCATGCAATGAACATTTCTTTCACAAAGGTCCAACACCTCTAAGCTAAGTGGTCAAAAAAATTCCATACCTCATGGAGGTGATCACATGCTCGAGATCGATGAGCTTCATGGAGACAAAGCCTATTGAAATTCCTAGGCCTTGGGATTGAGTGGATCAATGGGTAGACCAACACCACTTCACTTGGGCTGCTTTGATCCAATTGAGCTCTTCCTTGGGAACTTCAAAGCTTGGGCAAGTTTGACTTGACCCTCATGGAGTGTGCAAGAGTAATGAAGATCAAGTAAAGAGGAAGTTGGCTAATGGATTGAGCTCCCTTATTTTGCACTGTGCAAAACCAAGAAATAGGGAATTCAAATCCTTCCTAAGAAGCTTGGGAATGATCTGAAGTGGTTTCACTCGGTTCCTAGGCTTCAATCAACAGTGAGTGAATTGAAATTTCATTGAATTAGGGGAGTATATCTCCCCCTATGAAAACCATATGACTAACACCTCCTTTGCCATTTTGATCCAATTACTGAGATTGGGAGGGTTGTTTTGGATGTTAGATCTTTACATGGTCGAATTGAGGTGTTGAGTGGATTGCAAACTCCCATGTGCATCAAATTGAGCTTAGGAGGGAATTTGAAAACTCAATTTCAAGCTATGTGGTTGGGTGGTCTATGGGCCAAATGGGCTGACCCAAACCATTGGGTTGGGTGCACCACTCATCACTAAGTCCCCTTGAGCTTTTAGAAAGCCTTAAGTGATTGTGAAGAGGGTATGACCAAAATACCCATGGCCAAAGCCAAAATTTGTTCTATGGACTAGGGGTAAAATGGTCATTTTGCTATTTTTTTCAATTTGGATATGTTAGGTATGTGGAGAAACTAGGTTTGGCCAAGTTTCATTGGATTTGGAATCCATTTGATGGGTTTTTCATGTTGACCCATTTAGGTCAAAATGGGTCAAGTTGACCAATTGGTCAAATTGGGTCAAACCAAGGGTTAAGTTCATATGACCATTTGAAATGTTTTGGTTTTGGTTTGGTTCAATTTGGTATATATTTAGTCTCATCATATGACCATTTGATATTTGACCCATTTGACCCATTTGAGAGGTGGGTAGGTTAGTTAGTTAGTCATATGGTGGATTGGTATCTTTGTTTCCAATCAATTTGGGTTAAGTTCATTTGGCTCAACATGACCCCTTTAGGTCAAGTCTAATTAGTTGGGTCTAATTGAGGCTTTGGTCAAGCTCCACAAGTGATTTGGTATGAACTTGACCCATTAGTTTCAATCAATTTGGCTTAGATCAAGTTTTGGCACATTTTGACCCTTTAGGTCAAAATGGGTCAACTTCGGTCAAGAGGCCAATTGGGCTAGGTTAGGCTCAAATGTTGGCTTGGTCAAGTTCAAACATAGGTTATGAGTGAACTTAGATCAATGGTTTCAATCAATTTGGCCTATGGTGGATTTTGGCTATGTAAGGTTTCATTTAGGTTAAGTGTTGACTTGGTCAACCCTTAGGTTTGACTTGGTTTGACCCAATTTGATTGA
Source organism: Cymbidium sinense (assembly GCA_021442155.1). Taxonomy (NCBI): domain Eukaryota; kingdom Viridiplantae; phylum Streptophyta; class Magnoliopsida; order Asparagales; family Orchidaceae; genus Cymbidium; species Cymbidium sinense. Next base: position 14,144,611 of record CM038215.1, read on the forward strand.
TTGATCATCCCATGATGATTGTTGATCATGATGAGGATATATGAGTTTGGTTCAATCCAATTTGGTTAGGATCAAAAGTTGGCTCATAAGTACTTTAGGTCACTTTGGGTCAAGTGAGCCTAAGTGAGTCAAATGGCTTGGTCAAAGCTTGATTTGAAATTGATTGATCTTGTATATGAACTCATGATTGAAATATAAATCCATTTACAAGTGATTTGAAGTCAAATGGTTTAGATCCATTTGAAAATTTCATATTCAAAGGAAGAATATGAAAGGGTTTTGGGTTTGATTTTGATTTTGGTTTTGATTGTTTGATTGAGGTTTGGATTTATATATGAGCTCATGATTGTAGGATTGATTACCATGAGAGAAAATCAAGAGTTTGGCTTAATTTGAAAGTGATTTGGCTAAGTTCAAGATTTTGACTTGAAAGGCTTAGATTTGATTTTGAATGGATTTGAGTTTGATTTTTGAATTGGTTTTGATTTTTTAAATTTATATTTCATTTATATATGTGAATATAAATGAGAATATAAATGGATCATGAGAAAGTTTCAAGAATTTGAAGTGGTTTAATCATGATTTGCGTTAAAGCCATTAAAGGGAATTTAAAGGATTTAAGGAAATTTTTAAATTGAAATATTTTTTTTTATTCGATTTGATTGATTTATATTTATATTTCATTTATATATGAGAATATAAATCAGAATATAAATAAGTTTTGAGAAATTTCCATGAGTTTGAATAGGTTTGATCAACGCTTTAGTTAAATCCATTAATGGGAAATTAAGGGATTTAAGGGAATTTCAAGGATTTTAAATTTGGATTAATTTGAGGGTTTGATTTGATTGATTTATATTTATATTTCATTTATATATGAGAATATAAATAAGTTTTGAGAAAATGGGTTTGAATGGGGTTTGATCAAGATTTAGAGTTGATTTTGCCTAAGTCCTTTAATGGAAAATTAAAGGGACTTAAGGAAATTTTCATGAATTGATTTGATGGGTTTGAATTTACATTTCATTTATAAATGTGAATATAAATGAGAATATAAATGGATCATGAAAAAATCTCAAAGATTTGAATAGGTTTTGATCATAGTTTTGGCTAAGTCCTTAAGGGAGGCTTAAGGACTTGGGAAATTTGAACTTAAGAATTTTTGATAAATTTTGATCATGGGTTTCAATCATAGATTTCAATCATGGATTTGATTTGAGTTTGGAGAAAATCAAATAGAATTGATTTGGGAGTTTGACTTGAAAGAAAGAAAGTGAGGAAAGGCTAAGGGTAGAGGTTTTCCTAACACCCCTAAGGCATAACTATTCTATGGCTAACTCTTCTAAGTTTTGGGCTAGGGGAGTGTCTACCTAATCACTAGATGTGTCTTAAGACTAAGGAACTCTTAAAGTCTAAGAGAAGTCCTATGTCTAAGATGGAGGTGTTGAGAGCTCATTCTAAAAATGAGGTCAACAATTGCCCAATAGAGCTTCATTTCTACTAAACGAAACTTCCTCAATCATTGGAACCACCGGTCCCAAGCTCCAAATGAGGGCCAATGAAACCAACCCCAAGAGCTGATTGCAACAAATGATGATCTCCACCGGCTGCCAGCTGGAGATAGATCATGGACCATCTATTCATGATTGAATGGATGGTCTTGATCAAACCATGCTATCAATCATCAAATCCTACTTAATCAGTTTGATCGCGGGCCATCCAATCTTTGATCGACGGCTCACTAGAAAGGCATCCACCAACTGGTATGTGATGTGACAACTTAAATAACCAATCCCAGGAACCATGTGGAAAGCACATGCCGCGATGACGGCACCAGGGATTAGGCTTCAATTAGGGTTAATTAATCCATTTTAATGTTGAAACTTCCAAAATTCATAACTAATTGTAAAAAACAAAAAAAATGAGAGAGCTCATTCTAAAGGTATTTCAGAGGCATCCATTAAAATTATCCTTAATTAATTTTAAGTTCTAATTTTGGCTTAAAAAGGTTTAATTAAAAACTTAATTAGCTTAATTACTCCTTAATTAATCATCCAATTGATTTCAAACTTTTGAAGATGTTTAGGAGATGATCTCTTCCTCTCCTATTTTCTTGGAATTTATTGTTTAATTAGGAAAATTTATTGATTAAGCCAATTACCTTCTTAACTTAATTAAGTGATAATTAAGTATATGAATAATTCATTAATTATTTGGACTCCTTAATTACTGAATAGTAAGGAGGCTTAGGGAATGAGGTTGGGGCTTCTCCCAATACTTTCCCTAATTTTTCCTCTTTTCAACCAAAAAAATACTAATTAATGATTAATTAATCAATGACTTCTAAATTAAAACTCAAATTATATGAATTCATGCTTGATTAAATGGATAACTTATGGAATTAGGTTGGGCCTCTTTTCCATTTTTCCTTAAGTCCATCTCATTTTAAAAAGATAATCAAAAGTTGATAATTTAAAAAAAGAAAAATGAATTAATGGATTAATCCTTTGATCGATTAATTTAAAATTTTAATTAAATCTAATTTCCCTAATTAATCCTTGGGTAGTTCTTTAGGTGTTCAATAACCTAAAGAGAGCTAATGAAATTATGGTTAGCTCACATGTGAGAAACCATAAAAGTAATTACGTGAGTTCCTTAAGCCTAATTAATTAATGATTGTGAGCTAATTGAATTAGGCCCCTTTCATTTCAAGGAGCATTGCTATTTACTTTTTGATTTATTTGCATATCATATTAGCTCATAATTGTTTAATTAATTACCTTAAGGCAAGATAGGTATGGGTTTAATTAATTGATTTAATCCATGCTTAACATAACCAATTCATAAAATCAACCTAATTGCTTTTCATTAAATTAAATTAATTCACATATGGGGAATGGGATTAGGATTAGAAATCTTTTCACATTTCTTAAAAAAATAAAACATGAAAAATGGCATTAAGGAACTTTGATTTGTTTTAAATGATCTTATTTAATATGATTGTCCCTAAGAATTAATTAGATTGAATAAAATTATGTGCTTATGTTCTTCTATTTCTCTTCAATTATATTAAATGTTTTATGCCACTTGTAATCATGCATTCATCCTTTTCAAAAATTAATTAAATAAAATGACTTATTTTATGTCAAGTTGCATGTATTGGCTTAAATTAAAATATGTGTGGCTATTATCACTATTAATAGAAAATTAATTTTAAAGTATATAAATCAACTATAACACATAGAGTAATGATAATTATGAGAATTTATAAGCTTGTATGTGCTTACAACTTAGAACATGTTATATGAAGTTCTCTTTCTTTTATCTTCATGAATTCACATAAGGATATGAATATTAACAAGTGTATAGTTCATTTGAAAAGGACACAACACTTGTTTGGTTTATTCTTATGTATATCCATGTCAAAATTTAGATAGAATTTTAGCTCACATGTATAAATAAATCAAAATATAATTCACTAGGTTTACATTCTTATAGTTATTTGTACACTCATGAGTATTTAAGAATAGCGGGTATATTTAGTCTGGATGCTTCGAGATGCATGACTTTAAGTAGCCCCAAGGAGGTTCCTACCTCATTCTCCTGGTCATACAATGGCAAAGTACTTGCTTATAACTTTTATACACTTGTGTGTCCATTTATGAGTAAAACCTCACCTTATTCCATATATTCAAAACAAAAAATATAATTTTGCATGATTTCCATTCTTATAGTTGTACATCCACATGTATTTGAGAATAGGGGTATATCTAGTCTGACACCTGGAGGCACTTTAAGTAGCAAAGAGGTTCCTACCTCATTCTCCTCAAACAATGGTGAGGTACTTGCTTAGAAATTTCATACATTTGAATGTATTTATATAATGAATGAGAATCCTTTTTTTATAAAATCATTCATGCATCCTATAAGTAAAAACATATTGTATGCATAGATATTTTTGGACTTAATCATATGCATGCTATATGATGGAAAGAAATCAACAAACATGTGTTGTGTGATAGTAATTAACTCTAATTAATCTTAAGATGCCTTTCTTATTGAATAAGATTATTTAAAGTGAACCTAGAATAATTAAAATATATAATAAGGCATTCATTAAAGAGAATTGATTAATTAATATGTTTAGATGGCTTAAGGTAGGATAAAGGAGGGTGATCATCTCTTTTTTTTTCTTTATAACACTTACTTGTTATGTAAACAAGTGAAAGAAACAAAAGAAAACATTAAGTAAAACTTACAAATCAATTAAGCCACTTAAAGTGAAATCATCCTTTCTCACTAAAAATTATAACAAAGCCTAGTTAAGACATACCAAATAAGCCTTAATACACACACACCTTAGATTAAGTCACCACTTTTAGCCTTATGTTGTGGTGGTGCATTGTTTGATGTATGTTTGGTTTTATGATGTATTATTATAGAATGAATGTTAGGGTATATGCTTTGTAGACTAGAGATGTGATTAATTAATTATCTATAGATTTTGGATGCTTATAATAAATATAAATGCTCTAAGACATAATCTAAATTAGAACAAAGATACTATGGAGGGTGCTAAGTCCAAATTATACATATAATTTTGGGTTTGTATTATGTGTTTAGCTAACACTTGTCTTGAAGTGTGTAGTTAGATTTACATTTTCAACTTTTAATGTAATTTTGCATTAGGAATTAGGATTAGTGTTATGGGGATTAGGATATGAGGCTAGAAGGTTTTTCCGGGAGGCCCGTGATGCCTTTGAAGTAAGAAAATCCAATGGAGAAATGAAGGAAAATATGAAGAAATGAAGACCTCATAGCATTTATTTATTTGTAATTATAATTATTCTTTCATATAGTTGTATAAGGGTAGAGCTCAAAGAACCCATTTATCTTTTAGTTGTATGGTGGTACGACACTGCTTATTCTTACGGGTTTATAAATTGTATTTTATTTATAATTGCAAAATAGAAATGACATGTCTCTTTCTAGTTTCTTCATGTATGGTGATGTGTATCGATCCTAGGCTCTGGAAAATTAATTTTTCTACTAACTCATAACTCATAATCTTCTAAACAACTCATAACCTTTAAAGCCTAGGTATTAAATCAAGATAACTAAAAAATTTAGCATCCCCTTAGGATGTTGTATACTTAATATCATGCATGTCATCTTGTTTCACTTTTGCTAAGAGAAGGTTTCCATCCTTGAATGGGGAAGGCTTGGCCTGAGGTCTCCCAAGTGGTGGAGAACACCTCTTTCTCTAATTTAGCCAATAACCTCATTTTATCATGCATTTAGACATATAAAAATCCTATAGCATTTGTAAAAAATGAAGAGTCCAAAATCAAAAAAATTGAAAAGATTTACATTAAGTCATTATTCATACCACTCATGCTCTAGTCTCTTAGGGAGTGGGTTTAAGGACTTTAGTAATAACATCCTAACCATCTTGCAAAACATATGACTTGACCACATGGTTTTAAAGAGTAAGAGGAGTTAGTTGGTCGCCACTGTGGTTATAAGTCTAGAGTGGTTTACCCTCTTGTGGAGGTAAACCATATACCCATCTCTTAGATTTAGGATGGCCCCTTGCTAAAGCTCCTTAGATTTATGATCTAAGGTTTATGTTTCCCCTCAGGCTACAAGAATGAGTCCTCACCTCTTATGCTTTTCCACAATCTTGTATTATGAGATTATAAGTCCTAGCTTTCTAATAAATTTCAACTCAAACATGTAATCCTCCTCAATTTCAAACATATAAAGAATAACCATAGGATAGGTTGGAATGCTCACTAGGTGTCCTAGTATCATGGGTATTCCCTACTCATCTCCTTTGGCTTCAGTAATAAGTCTCTCTTTTTTTATCTATCCCATTTGATTTTTTAGTATAGCTAATTTATTGATAGTCTTATCTTGGAAATCTTTGGAAATAATAATTGCCTACTTTAATCAAAAGTATTCCTAAGGAATTCACTTTCCTTAAGATGTAAATAACTATGGGGGCTTGCACCTATAGGGAACTTTAGATCCTGACTTAAATAAACCCTGGTTTATTCATACATGTAAAGTAGAGGAAAAATCTCTAGTATATTGGAAGACCTATCATGCCTTAAGTGTCATGATTATGATCCATTGTATGGTAGTGATTTCTATCTTTTGAGATAGTGCACCATTCCTTAATGTCATACCCGATGACCTCAATAAGTACACCTCGATCTACGGTGTCCCCATACACATAATCAAAAAATAAACACCACCTAAAGATAGGATGCCTGCTTGGGAAAGGTGTTGCTAGGGGCATTAATTCCTAATCCAAAAGTGAAAATATATTTTATTTATTTGTTATCATGGGACCTTGTTGGTATAGGGACTACATTTAGAAGGGGCTATGTCACCTTCTCTCAAATTTATTGGACCGGAAGGGAGAATGCATTCACGAACATAATCTCCAATCATAGTGTTAGGAAAGGGGATCCAATCAAAGTAACCGGGTAGTTTCTAAATGGGGTCACAAAGGACATGAGCCAAGTAGAGTGCCCAGGGAGGTGCCACTAGGTGTTATCCTAATCCTTGAGGAAAATAATGCCTTTAGGTATTCGGTGGCCAACTCAAGGAGAAAGCATAGTAGTCATACATCTTCCAAGAGTGGTGTATCCACCGGGTGGGTCACTGATAGCCTAGAGAACTCCAACCAACCTAAGATGCCTATCAATGTGTGGCAATTAGTCTAGAAAGAAGGCATGTAGACTTTCATCTCCCTAAAGCAGAACTACTTATTGAAATAATCTATCATTGGCTCAATGGGTGCTATCTGTCCTAGGGCTGTCGATCGGTGTGCAACGGCTATACTAAGAAAGGGTAGTAGACTTTCATCTTCCAAATTAGGGACCAACTGCTAGGGTGATCATTGATTGTGCAATATATCAAACCGGACCTAAGGGTGACTGCTAAGTAGGGAGTCATAAAGAAGGACTAGACCTAGACTAGAAGTAGATAGGAGGAAAGGAGCCACCAAGGCACTTACCCTAATACTCTACTCAACAAATTCAGTTCACGATGGCTAGTTTAAGAAGATGGAAGTACTTACATCCTCTAAATGAAGTCAACATAGGGTTGCTTACACCATGTAAGGTCTACCATGCTAACAAGGTGCTCAAGGATCAAATTATTAAGAAAAAGCATAGTAGACTTACATCTTCCTAATGAAGGACCACTAGGTGACATACTAACAAGGTAACATCACCGACCCATATAGCCTAATGAGTGAGTGCCATAGGGTGTTATCCCACATCAAAATAGCCCAAGAAAAAATGCGTATGTGTGTTTGTGTTATGGAAAAAGGAATAAAATGTCACTTGAGTTGTCTTACACCTATCCTAAAACACATCGAAGAATAGATGAAATGGTGCCATAGGGGTAATGTGACTCCACCAAGAAAGGATGCCACTCGGGTTCTCTTACACTTAACTTAGTTGTGCTAGTCAAATAGGATGCCTCTTGGGTTCTCTTACACCTATCCTAATAGAACTGGAGAATTGTGTGTAGTTTGTGTTTGTGTTGATGAAGGATAGGATGTCACTTTGGTTCTCTTACACCTATCCTAAATGCTTCGTGGCAGATTCATAGATGAAAATGCTTTCAGTTTGAAGAGATTGAATTTGAAATGAAATTTTCATTGATGATAATAACTTTAAAACATAATTTTATGCGTAATATTTCCTTAAGTAAAGCTCATTGATTGGAAGCATATAGTGCACTCTTTTATGGTTGATGAGTTGATAAGATCCTCCTTGGTAGGCCTTCTCTATGGAAAAAGGGCCTTCCCAAGTGGGTTCAAACTTGCCTCATCTCTTGATGGGCAACAATGGTATCATTATAACTAAAACAAGATTTCCTACTTGAAAAACTCTCAGGCAAACCAACCTATTATGAGCTTGAATCATTTTAACTTTGTACAACTCGAGATTCTGGCATGCTCGTAAGCATCTCTCCTCCAAACCTTCGAGCTCTTCTAACTATAATTTGGCATTATGTTGTATCGATCTTGCTACCCACAACTATCTAATGGGGAGTTGACTTAATGGTAGAATGGCTTCACTCAAATACTAAGGAGAAAGGAGTTGATTGAGTTGAGTTCTATGGGTGGAATATTTACAAAGCTTCAATTACTCATGCCACTTGTTGTCATTGAGTGTATTCTTGAGTATTTGAATGAGAGGTTTATTGAAAGCTTCGTAGACCATTCACTTTAATAGATGGTAGAGTATCCCAATCATGTCACCCAAGCAAAGTTGTTGATCCCGGTGCTCTGAATGCATATTATATATAATTCATCGACGCACACAAACTTATATATCGACGTAACCATAATATTAAGACCTTAACACTGAATGGCCAAAGGCCAATGTTGATGTAGAATATTGGTTGGTGTAGGAGCACCCATGCACCTAACATTAGTGACAACTTACATATATACAAGAATCATCATAAATAATAAGACCGCCTCTTAATCTTGGCCTTCATCGAATTTATTGGAGCTCTACCATTTGATTGTACCATGATTTATCGGCTTGTCTAAACAATGCAACCATATGACTAAGTATTCCAATGCCATGAGAGTGTGTAAAGGGCTCGCTCATCCATGGGCTTGACTTCTGAGGTAGTTTGCCTTTTTAGATAGCCATGAATCCTTCAATCTACTCATCCGCAACATATCCCCTCAAGTTAGAATCTCATGAATTCAACATCAATAAGAGAGATTGACTAATCTATTTTAAACATTTATTGATGGACTCATCTCGTGACATGCCAACTCTTTGGCAAGTTTTGTGCATCCGATTATGTTCTCTCTCCTCTGCTTGAATGGTAACCCTCTTGAGCTAATAGCCCCATGATGTATTTAGATAATGATGAAGAAAGTTAACCCTATCACCCAAATTTGGTTGATGACCATCTCTCCAAAGATGTCAATATTCTGATGCATAGCATGATCGTAACTCAATGAAAGAATTAAAGTCATGTCTCAATTGGTAAGATTGGATAGATGGTATGAGAATCTCATCACATCATGATTTAGAGTTAAAGGACTATTCCTACCTTTGATCTTTTTAAGACAGATTGTGGTTCTTCTCCTTTGAGAGAAAAGTTTCATCAAAAATACAAATTCCCATCACCATTGCTAATCCCCAAGTCATGATTTGTTCATGGATATGCATGGAGAGTAAGAAGAAGTGGTGTGCTCCAAGAAGTTCATTAACACTTGTCCTTCACCATGCATGTAGGAAATGTCAAACTTGAGAAATCATGGACCTTAAAAATGATAAAGATCTAGATGTCTTGAATATTATATGATTTGACTCTAGAGATCAAGTTGATATGAGAAGCATATAACCATTTTGATGCTAAGATTAAAGCACAATGTTTCATTTTGCTTTGCAAATCATGAACTACTAAGCCAAAGAGGTGGTCTTCCTTTCTTCACAATCAAACCAAACACTCAACTTAATGATGAATGAGTTCACAGAAGATTCAAGTCATAGCCCACTGATATGTAGCACCGGCATTTTTAAGGCTGAAAGTCATAACCATATAGCAATAAATTCTGATTGGGGTTTGAAAAGTAGTATTTTTTTCATCTTCATGGGTCATCTTAATTTGGTTGTAGAGAAGCCATCCATGAAAGAGAAGATTGCATGAAATGAGGGAATGTCCACCATCACTGGATTGGTAGTGGAAATTCATCTTTGGACATGCCTTATTTAAGTCCCTAAAGTTGACGATATGCAAATTTGGCCATTCTTCTTCTTAATCGGATGACATTGGCCAACCAAGGTATTTTTTCTTCCCTGAATGAAGCCAATCAATCAATTTCTTGACCTTAGAAATGACCTATTATTTGATGTCTCATGCCTAGGGGCTTGCTTGATAGGGTTAGATAGCCCTATCGCTAGTTTGTGGATTGCTACATCAAGAGATTAACTAGGCATCTCTTCATAACTCCATATGAAGTAGTACTTAAACTTAGTCAATAGCCTAACTAAGTCATTGGTTTCAGTTTGGATCAACAAAGAATTGATGTAAGTTGGGCGTTAATCTTCTTCAGTCCCTAAGTTGATTTCTTTAAGGTCATCAATGGTTGATTTGATTTCTTCTTCAAACTTTGGTAGTGCATCCTTGACTTGGAAATCATGTAGGTCATCTAAAGTTTCTAAGCATTCCTCCTCATAAGAGTTAGTGTGATTTGAAAAGAACCTATCAAATTCCAAATGATTGGTGATAACAAAAGAATTATCATCGACCCACCGCATCAAATCCTAGTCCTTGTCTTGATTGAGAATGTCTACATTTATTATCCAATAACCTCTTGAAGTAATATGACCTGTGTTTAGACCAAGTATGTGGATTAATCTCTTCTTTGCTAGATTAAGAACATAAGCCGAGTACCAATCAAAAGATAATTGTATTAAATCTTTATATGAATCATCCTCAAGTTTTACATCAACTTCTTGACTGTGGATGATGCTCCTAGAAAGAATCTCGAAGTCTTCACATCGTGGATGACTTAGGCTTCCTTAACTACCAAACCCTAAACTTCTTTTGAGAAAAGTGGGGTTAAAGCTAAGGTTCCCAACCGATGCCCGACTGTTTAACATATAGGCTTGGATACACTCATACTTTGCTTTGGAGCCCGATCTTCATCACTATTTGGCTCAAGTGTCACCTCAAAAGGAATCTACTGCTAAGAAGAGTTGGCTGGTGTGCTAACCATGTAAAACTCATCCTCTGAACTAGATTCTAAGTCTATATGGATAGCAGGTGTACACCTAGTAGGGACATATCTCCTTTAGGTAATAAGGAGGTCTTCCATCCCTAGGGTCGCCTGATCTACCACTTCCTTTCTAGGTGGAGGTCAGTCATCCTATATGTTCTAATGGAGTAATGAACTATGGGTGGAATATAATCTCAAGCTCTAGTTCCTCCTCCAAGTCTATTTCACCCCTTTATTTTCAATCTTATTTTCTTTTTCTTTTCTTTTTTATTTTCATAATTTTCTTTTCTTTCTCTTTTATTTTTCTTTTATTTTTATGCTTTGGCCAAGTTCACAAGAATAGACTTGTTGATTTTGAGAGAGGTAGTAGGCCGTATCCTCATATATGCTGATCTCATGAATTGTAAATGGCTTGAGATCTCCTTTGATATAGTACTCTATCCCACCTCTCATGAACTCGATACATTGGTGCAAAGAGGATGTGACCATGTTGTTCTCATGTATCCACGCCTCCCTAGAAAGCATTGAAAGATGTATCTCAATCTATAATGTGAAACTTGACTTCAATCTTCCACTCAACATCCATTGGCACTATGGAGCCTAAAGCTCTCGCTCCCATTGAATCCTTTCAACATCATCCCCTCAAAATTGAGTTTGGAGATGTCAATCCTCAAGTAGGCAAGGGTATTTAGACTCATAATGTTGACTGCTGCACCTGGGTCAACCAATACTATGGATAGCGTGAATCTGCCCATGTCCACTGTGATGTAGAGGGGATGTGTCTGATTGTCCCTAAAAGCAAGTCTACATTGCTTAAAGTGACTCTTGGGACATCCTCTGAATCATGAGCCTCCTCTCCAATAGTAGTCAGCTGAGCTAAGCTAATCTCTGGATCAAGAAGAGCCTTGATTAGAGATTCCCTCAACTCTTTGGATAAGACAAGGGTGTCATATATGCTTAACTTAGTTGATAACTTTCTAAGGTGAGCTAGAACATTGTAATCAACTCTAGTCCTCCACAAGCATATCCAGGTGGAGCATCTTGGAGGGGCTATCGCCATTGGAACCAATGACTTGGTCACCCTTATCCGAGGTGCTACCTTAGAGGTAGAACTTTTCCACCACAGGTTGACTCTGACTTCATGTGGTAGGTTGGAAAAAAGTTTAGTCTGCTCATCAGGTATACCTATAGCTTCTCCTATGAGACCCTCAGAGTCAGTTGACTCCAAGTCAATCTTAATGGGTGAACCTGATTGATTCATAAAAGGAAAGTCTGATTCTGAATTGGAAGAAAAAGGATTGGAATTATTAGAGCTATTATTATTTTCTAGACTTGGAGAGCTTTCAATAGGAATAAAATTAAGAGCATCAGAAATGGACAAGATGTAAGTTATCTATTTCTTTATTGATTTATTTTTAAGTGGAGATACATGATAGAAATCAAATAAAGTAAGTGGGGGTAAGGGTTTTAGTGCCCTTGTCTGCTAATACAACACTCCTATCGGAAGAAGAACTAGATGAAGTAGTTGCAATGGTGGAGAGAATGCTAGACTGTTGTGCTAGGAACTATTCTGCAAGTGTGGACTATTGTCACGCTAAGCTCCACTTTCCCCAAGTTGTCTTTGGCAACTTGCAAACCTTCCTTGATGTTGGAGGTTTGAGCTACCTCAGGCACCTTTAAGGAGAGTTTCTTGATCTTAGAAACAATCTTTTTAGAGGTTTAGGATAAGGAAATATTCCAACCTTCTTTTGTCTTGAGAGGATCCCATGTTTCCTCAAGGATTACCCTAACAAAACTAGATGGTTGTTCTAATAAGTAATCCTTAGAGATAATTACAACACCCGACTTGTGTGCTGCCGCCTTGAAGGTGATGCACCTCTAAGACATGGCTAAAGGAAAAGTTAGGATCATCGCTCTTGCCCACTCTCTGCTAGCTGGAAATCATGCTTCTTTAAGAGGTTCTTAAAGATTTTCTTAACTACCTTTCTCTTGAAAGAATATGGCTTATTTAGTTTGTCCAGAAGAGTAGGTGGGTAATAGCTACCTGGTGGTGGATAAGAGTACCACTATTGGGTATACTATTGAGGAGGTGGTGGTAATGGCCATTGAGGCACTGTGGTAAGATAATGGTAGGTAGAGGCGGTGGATGTGGAGGCTACTGAGCTCTAGGTCTCTCAACTGAACTCTAACTGGCTGCTTCCCCCTGTTAACTACTGCCATTGCCACTGGCATATTTTCAAAAGCTTTCTACAGTTTAGGCTTGGACGACTGGTTTTGGAAAGGTAACTATTTGGCTTCTCTTGAGGACTAGCCACCTTGTTGATTAACTTCTCAAAGGTTTTGATAGTAAATCCTTTGATCATGAAGGCAACTAGGCCATAAATATTCTTAAAAAGAATCTCTATGGCATGCTATTTAGACAACTACGATTCACATTTCTTACTTTTTTTCCACCTTAGAATATAATCAATGAGAGACTTACTAGGGTTTTGTTATGCTATAACAAGATCGCCCATAGTCACCCTCTACTAAGCTCAAGCAAATCTCTTAATGAAAAGTTGCTCCAACTCAGTAAATGTCTTTATCAAACCATTGGACAGTTTGACATACCAATTGAATGCAATCCCTGAAAGACTACTGACAAATAAGCAAAAGAGAAGTGCATCGCTACCACCAACATTGTAACATCCAGCTCTAAAGTATGCTATATGTTGCCGAGGGTTCCCACTGCCATCAAAAATCTAGAAAGAAGGTGGCACAAACCCTTTTGGGATATTGAACTGTATCAAATTTCTCTGGGTAGGGTCTATCCTTTGGATTAAATGAAGTACCTGGGCTTGTGCCAATGCTTCTCTCAATTGCTATTCCACCATTTATTTGTGGTCTCTCTCCTGCACGGAGGTGCTATCTATGACCTTTTTATGTATGCTACCACTACCCTAATCTACTAGAGAGGTACTTTTGGGGTAAGACATGTAGAAGCTCAGCCGCTTGGCCTCCATAGTTAGGATGGAATGCCGAGCTTGGTTCTAAAGTGCTAGTATCGCTAACAAATCCTCAACCTTCTTCTCCATTGTATGGATTTGATCATCCATTTGCCTAAGCTGTTGGAGGAGGTGTTGGGTTGAATGGATGACATCATCTTCTTCAACCACAACACTTCCTCTCATGGTCTCGTGGAGGAGGCTTTGAGTATCACCATGTGGACTTCCAAACCCTCTAGAAGATCATCCTTATCGGGTCAAAAGCTACCCTCCCTCCTTTAAATCTAAATGATCATTACTTAGAAGTCATCTCTTCTCAATAAACTAGTCCTCTAAGATGTCAGCTAGTGAACGATCTCTTACTCTGCCTGGCTAGACTAGAATAAAGACTTGTTGATGGCCAACTGTGGAACTATGCTTGTTTGAATCTATACAACGAATGCTGCCTACTAGTGGGACACCCTCACTGAGAGGATCGACTGCCATGGGAACTGTACTCGTGTTCCCTCCCTCCCTCCTCACTATCACTGTGGTGATTGTGGTGTGTGGTGGCATGACCACGATGACTTGCCCCACTCCTTCACCATAATTGAAGTGGGAGGTCAATGGGAGAGCTCACCCTCAATAGTGGAGTAGATGGAGTGTGATCCTTAGGCTAGTTAGATCACCAATGGGGACTTCCTCCTCAATGCATCAATGAACCTTGGTAGGAATAGTGGAAGGAGGGACTGACCTGATGGTGATGTGGAATGGAGCTGATGTGATGGGATAACACCCGCCTTCACTGGAGCTCTCAATGGTATGGTGGGTGAGTACTATTCTTTTGTGCAATCCATGGTGGCCCATCGGTGAATTCAATAAGTGCGAGGTCACACACGCTGCATACCTCGCCTCTCCTACTACCCACCTAGGTTGCAACCTTGGCTTCATGGCTCTCTCTCTATGAATATGGGAACCGATGCCCTGGGATCACCGAGATCAAATAATGAACTAGACTCTAAGCATCCATAAGCTTTGCCAACCTGCTGAAGAACTATTCTGAGGCCAGCATAGGGTTTCTTCCTCTACCTAGCTAATACCTTCTAGTAAGCTCGTGGTGGAGGGAATGAAGCAATTCTCCTAGCATCCTCCTCTTCATCTGAACCGGAGAGGGGGTGGAATCTAGTGCCACCTAAGAAATGGGAGACCTCTCAAGGAGAACCCTCCTCAGTAATATATGATGCAGCATCTACCTCCCTGGCCGCTCTCTCATGGTGCCGCTTGATTTTCTTGCTTTTGTTATGTTAGGTGTGGGAGTTGGAACCTAACTGAAAGGTAGGGGAGACTATCTCAACCTTCTCTTTTAAGGGTACCGAGGAGGAGATAAAAGCTCACACCAAAGCTATAGTAGGAACAACAAAAGTAGACTGAACTGGCATTAGCACTACGACAGGGACCTCCACAGCCTTTATCTTCAGAGAGGGAAACTTGGGGTCGAACTCAACATGAAAGCAGAGGAGTGGCTTCTGCCCTACCACCTCCTTCTTGCTAATAGTTGAGGGCTACCCCTCACAAGTAATCCTAACCCCCTCGTAGCCATGGCCAAAGTAAATTAGGTGGGTGGCCTCAGTCATGGTGAGATTGGCCTGATCCAAGGCCAAGTCTACACTAGAGGGGAAAGAGAAAACAAACTTGTTAGTAGCCATGACAACTATATTGACTGGAGACTGAGCTGAACTAACTACTCTGATATCTCTGCATGTAAAAATATAAATAAATTAGACTTTGACCTTCATATTTGCCTTCAATCATTGATTTCTGATTTTTATTCAGAATTTGAACCCACACTCAACAAATTTAAGTATGCTATGGGGTTCACTGATTTGGAGAGATTTAGAATTTTGAAGAGAGACTTTTCCATAAGAATTAGTTTGTTGATTTTGGAACCTTCATCCAATAAATTAGGATATGTTGAATGAGGTTCCTCCATTTGGAGAGATTTTTGGAGATGATTTTTTTTGCTAATCCTTTATTTTGAGATTTTGATTTTAGAGCTTTCACTTAGCAAATTTGGGTATGCTAAGAGAGATCTAAGTGCATGTTTGAAGATATTTTTGAAAATATCTTTATTTTTTGCTATGCTTATTTATCATGTATTTGATTTATTTTGATTTGACAATGGGATCTTTACTTAGAAAATTTAGGTATGCTAAGTGAAGCACAAAGTCTTTGATGTATTTTGATTTGATTTTGAAAAAGGAGACCCTTACTAAATAAATTGGCTATGTTAAGTCGGACTCAAGTGTGTTTAATATATTTGAAAGTGAGATTCTTTCCTAACAAATGTGGTATGTTACGTAAGATCCAAAATATTTGATGTTTTGTTTTGATTTAAAAAGTGAAACCCTTACTTAACTAATTTGTTATGTTAAGGCTCAAGTGTGTTTATTGCTTTAATTTGAAGTTAGGGATCTTACTTAACAAATGTGGTATGTTGGGTAAGGTCCAAAAATGTATTTGATTTTAATTCAAAAGTGGGATTCTTACCTAACAAATGTAGTATGTTAAGTATGACTTGGTATTTGTTTCATTTTGAAAGAGGTGAACTTTTATTTAACAAATGTGGTATGTTAAATGGAGTTCAATTTGAATTTCATGATAATGTTTGATTTTATAAAAAGGAGATTCTCATTTGTAAAATTTGGGTATGTCAAATGGAATTCAATTGTGTTTAATTTGTTTCTTATTTGAAAAAGAGAACTCTACTTAGCAAATATGGGTATGTTAAGCAGAGTCCAATTTATTTTAATTTTTAAAAAGAGAGGAATTCTCATTTGACAAGTTTGGGTGTGTGAAATGGAATTCAAATGTGCGTTGATTTTTTCATAATTTTGAAAGAAGGCACTCAACTTAGTAAATGTGGGTATGCTAAGTAGGATCCAATTTGTTTTTGAAAAAGGGGAACTCCACTTAGAAATTTTAGGTATATTAAATAGAGTTCAATTATTTGTGTGTAGTTTCTTTTGAAAATAGAACTCTCATTTGGAAAATTTGGGTATGCCAAATGAGATTCAAAATATATATCTTGACTTTGTGTGTGATATTGCTTTTGAAAAGAGGGGAACTCTTACTTAACAAATTTGAGTATGTTAAGTGAGGTTCAATTATATGTTGATTTTGTTTTTTTTTTTTGTTTTTTTTTTTAAAATGGAACTCCATTTAACAAATTTGGGTATGTTAAATGGAGTTAATTGATTTTATTTTAAGAAATGTGCTTTTGAAAATCTTGAAAGGCATTTTGTTGATTGTAAATTTGATTTTGATTTTTGAAAGAGGACCCTCATTTAACAAACTTAGGTATGTTAAATGAGGTTTGATTTCTTTTATTTTAAAGAGATTTGAAAAATGTTATATTTTGCAAACTTCATGTGGAGTGAATTTAAAATGATTATGTTTAGAAAAGTGCTTTTGAAAATATTTTGTAAAAGACATTATTTATTTTAGTTTGAGTTTTCTTAAATGTATGATAAACCTTACCTCACCAAGCTAGTGGTAAAGAGGATAAAAATTTTTATTTTGTCCTGTTCCTTATTTAGTTATTTTACTTCTACTATTGGGGGACCCAATAGGGATTTTAAGACCTGCACAGATTGAGGTCCTAAAACCTAAAATTCATTGGCTAGCTTTGCTTAAGGATAAAATAAGCTAACTGCCAATAGAAAGAAAGATACTCTTTGGGCTTATATAAAATATAAGTCCACCATCGATGCTTGGAGACAATAATGTCTACTAGAGATGGAGAGAGGAATCCTCTACAACGGAGTCGCTAGAAAAATTTGTGGTGTTTATTTTTGGAGGTGGGAAACCACACAGATCTTAGGGGGAATTTATTGAAGTGATTGGGTACAACATTAAGGTATGATGCATTATCTTAAAAGATAAAAAATCATCACCCTATAATGGACCTAATCACCTAATAACTCCTAAGGCATGATGGGTCTTCAAATATGCTAGAGATCTTTCCTTTACTTTACATGGAAAAGTAAAGTAGGGTTTATATTAAGTTCCTTGTTATGGAGGCAAGCCTCCAAAGTTAATTACATTATAAGGAATGGGAATTCCTTATGAATATTCTTGATTAAAGTAGAAATTAAGGTCTCCAAAGATTCCAAGGCTATATTATCAAAGGATTATTTGTATTGGAAAATCAAATTGGATTGTTCATGGAGAAAACTTATTATTGAATCTAAAGAGAATGGATAGGAAATTCTCATGATACTAGTAAGCGTAGTAAGCATTCCAATCTATCATATGGTTGGGCTTTATATGTTTGAAGTTGAAGAGATTGATTTTATTGAAGTTGACATTTTATTAGAAAGCTAGCACTCATAATCCAGTAACACAAGATTGTGGAAATGCCTAAGAGGTGAGAATCTATGCTAATAGCCTAAAGGAAACAACTACCTTGGATCCTAAATCTAGGGAGCTTTAGCATAAACCAAAGCATGACCAAAGTATAAGCAAAAATGGGTATATAGTTTAACTCCATAAGAGAGGATAAACCACCCAACTGTTGGGCTTATAACTGGCTAGAGTGGTAGCCAGCTAACTCCTCATACGCTTTAGATTCATGTAGGAAAGTCTTATGAGTTACAAAATAGCTAGGGTAGTTATTATTTAGAAATAGACTAGAGTCCTTAAACCCACTCTCTAAGAGACTAGAGCATGAGTGGTATGAGTAATGACTTAATCTACAAATGCAAAATCTTTCAAATTTTATTTCAATTTGACACTTCATTTTGATAAAGGTTTTAGGATTTTGATGCCTATATGCATGATGAAAATAGGTTATGAGCCAAATCAGCTAGAAGAAGGTGTTCACCATCATAAGGGATGCCCTTACAGGTCAAGCATTCCCCTATCATGCAAGGATGGAGATCCTTCATGTTCAAGAGAGAAAGAATATTCATGCATGTTGTGAAACGTTCGACCATTCAACTAAGGGGTTGCTAAATCTTTTAATTATCTTATTTAAACCTAGGAATTATGGTGAGGTTATGAGTTCTTTTAAATTTTAATTGTGAGTTATTAACTGGGGTAGAGAAATTAATTTTATCCTAAGAGCCTAATCGCATCAAGGCCATAAATTAAAGCATCAAACATATAAGAAACTTAAAAAAAGCATGTTGTTTCTAATGCGCAATCTAAGCACAACATCAAACAATTTTATAGACTACCACAAAGAATAAAAGGTCGGGTTTCCTCCAGACACCCTAAAAGAGAAAATTGAAGCTCTACCATTATACAACCTGGTATATAAAAGAATAAGTACAGTTACAAATAATAAATGCTATGGGGGGTCTTCAAGTCTTCATTATTCATATCTCCCTCATTTCATCATATCTTTGCTTCCTTTGATGTGGTAGGCTTTAAGGCATCACATGGCACCCCAGGACCAAGCCTTCTAGCCAATGCTTATCCTAAACCCCCATAGCACTAATCTTAATTCCTAATGCAAAATTACATTATCAATAGGAGAAGTAAATCTAACTATACCTGCAAAATAAGTGTTAGCTAAACACACATATAACCCAAGTAGTTATATTTATAATTTAGGCTTAGCAACCTACATGGGTAATCAAGCCCACCTGTCCTAACTTGGATTATTCTTAGGGGCTTAGGAAATCTATAGAGAGAGCATTTAAATTTATTTTTAGGCAACCCCTTAAGCATAATCCCTTAGCAAAAAATAATGTTAGAATATGAACGACCTAACATCCAGATACGATCCACATTCCTAACAACTAATATAAAAACATTACATCACAAAATAAAATGCAACTTCAACCATACAATCAACACATCTAACCTAACCTAATTCTGTGGTGACCTAGTATTCTAGGTGAAAAGGGCTTGTGTGACAAGACTTTACTAGGCATTTTTAGTTTAAGTTTCAATTTGGAGTTTGAATTTGTTTAATTTTTTTTTCCTTTGGGTGGTTTCAATTTAAATTATTTAATGATTTATTTTACATTTTTATTTTACTTTTATTTGTTTAAAGTGATATTTAGGTTTTCAAGAATGAAGAGTAGAATGAATTCCATTTTTGGATGGAACTCAGCATATTCTATATCCTAACTCCTAAAGAGTCTAACTAAGGTCTTTCATTATCTTAATTAGCCCATTTGAATTTATGTGATTGATTTGATTAATGTTTATTTGATTTAATTTAGATTTTTGAAATTTGTGTTTACTTAATCTTCATGTATTTTGATTGATTACTTTTGGATTAGATATTTTAATTTAATTAAATTTTTATAATTAAATATCCTTAATATCTAATGAAGTTTAACTTTGTTTAATATCATATATTATAATTGATTAATTTTGGATTTTATGTTTTAATTTAATTAAATGTTGATAAATAAATACCTTTAATATCTAATGCTTTTTTTTTTTTGGTTTTAATTTCATATGAATTTTTATCATTTCGATGTATGCTTAAATTCATTGATTTTTATTATTTTATTTGAGTTTGATTTGTATTGGAGAATGTATTTTAATTTAGTTATAATTTATTTGAACTTTAATGTGTTCTTTTATTTGAATTCCAATTAAGGGTTTAACTTATTAAATTTAGCCATCTATTTTATATAAATGATTATCTCTTTAGCTTAATGATTATTCTCTTATCTTAGTTCAATAGGTTTATTATTTGGATTTAATTTTTGTTTAACTTATTTTGATATTGATTGGAATTTGGAGTAATTGGATGTGATTTAATAACTTTAGAATTTATATTTAATTTTATGTTTATTTGATTTGATTAGAATATTTAGAATATGAATTATACAAGTTTTCTCATATTTTTCTTTTGACTTCAATTGTCTATGTTCTAAGGATGGATGTTATATATATATATATATATATATATATATATATATTAAAATGTGATTTCAATTAGTTATGAATTCATCCAAAATTTTATTTGAATAACTAATCAAATAAAGCATAGCCAATTGTAATAGTTGAGTTAATTATAATTAAGGATATGCCACATAAAAAAATTTCTTTCTGATTTTAGAATCAACATATAACAATTGAATATTAAATTGATTTTATAATTGACTTTCATAAATTATGTTCAAACAACTTTTTATATTTGATTATAATATTTATAATACTATTGGTTTAGTTAATTTTGTTTTCTATTTTTATATTATGTTTTACTTAGATTTTATTATAATTTAATTTGCATTTTTTTTTATTTAGTTTGATCACATTTTATATTTTTTATTTTGTTTGGAATTCTAAAGATTGATCAACTCCTTTTTTTAGATCCGATTGAATTAAATAATATATAAAATAAGGTGGATTAATCATGATCATTCGATAAAAAATCAAATGACCCATGAGTTAATCATGGATTGATAGGTGGAATCAAATTACTACGCCATTTGACCTAATCAAAACAATTCATTTCAAACACATAAAATAAGTAGTTTTGCTTTTGTCTCTAAACTCTCACCAAAAAAATTAAAAAGTAAAGTGCATGGGTTCTAAAGGTTGGATCCTAATGACGCTCTCATTCAACACATCAAACATATGATTGCTAAGACTTTCTAAGCATTTAAGAATTATTCCTCATCAAAGCTAATGTCTGGTGGATTCCGACCAAGAGGTGGCTTCATTTAGAAGAAATGAAGCCTTAGTGAGATGCTTGTTGGGTTGGATCAATACTTTAGCTAGCATTCCTTCTCTTTGCTCATATGTTTTGCTTTAAACACCTCCTCACTGATTGAAGATTGCTAAGACTTTCTTGCTAGATGTTTCTAGGCTTGCCTCCTCACCAAGTATCCCATAAGCTCACTCACGACTATTGTTTTCCAGAGCTTTGTCATTCTCATGGACATAACAATTAGAAGCAAGTTGGAGGAATTATCTTCCTTACATGCACTTATGTTATGTAGAGATAAGTAGTTCAAATGTAGGCCAATGGAGGGAAACCTAGATGGAGAATAGGAGGTAGTGGAATTGAAGAAGGAAAGGAAATTCAACATATATGAGATTAAAGTTATAAAGATTTTGTAAGGAAATGTGGAGAATATTAAGTGTTAGCTGTCTAGTAGAAGAAGAGGGTGAGAGGAGAGAGGCTCGATGCTGTAGCATGATACTGTTGAACCAAAAATGAGAGGAACAAGAAGAATGCCTGCAACCAAAAAGAGTTCAAAGAGGATTGGATTTTGCATTGAGTTGGAGCGATGAATATTCTCAGTTATAGTGCCTCTCGACTGGGATGAAGCTTGCTTATGGATAAGAGTGTCAGGCATTAGTCTCTAGTTTGGTCTGCTCAAATAAAGAAAAGAAAGGGAGGTGTGTGGCTAGCCTTTGATTTGATTGGAGGGGAGGAAGAACCAAATCAGCAAGAGGATGAGACCCTCCTAGTGTGCAGCTGATACAGAGAGTGAAGATAGAATGAGATGCAAGAATGGCTTTGACTACTCTTACATGAATGAAGATGAGAAAGAAGTTAGACTTTTATTAAAAATCAACTAACAAGGAAAAAGGCTCTAGAAAATTGTCCAAGAAGAAGGAAAAGAATAATAAGGAAAAAAAATCAACTAACCAAGATTCCAAGGACAACTAAAAGTCCTCCAACCAAACTAGCTAAGTAAAATAGCCATAAGGCAACCACCAGAGAACAACCCATCATAAGTAACCAACAAAGGAAGCATCCCCAACAGCCAAGGAAAAGTAGAAAACCAAGAAAGCACCACACAATAAAGGTACCAAAAAAGCACAGCCACCATAGAAAGGTAATAATAGTGGCTAGGTAGGACCAGCCTAAAAACCAAACTTCCCCAGCAATAAAGACTAAACCGATAGGAAGCATAATAATAATACAAAATGTGCTACAAATAATGCACTAGTAGAGTCTAATCCCAAGAGAATATCCAAACATAAAACAAAGGCAAAAGATGTATTCAGCAATAAACAACAAGGAACTAGGAGGCAACCCCCAAAAAGTAGCTAAATTTTTTTCCAAAAGAAGGCATAAAAAGGTAACAACCAACAGCAGCTCCCACTAGGAAGGCCACCCATCAAACCATGAAAATCAGCAAAAAGTAATTCAGGTTCAAGAGGAGAGCCAACAAACCAACTAGTGGAGAAAATAGAATAAAGCCATAATAGAAACCATCTCATCCACTAATAATTAGAGTAGTAAAGCAGAGAAGATAGAACCCACTAGGCTGAAAAAACCAAGCCAACTTAGACTGGAAGGATAGGAATTACCAGGTAGTAACCACCAGGCTAACCCAAAAGCAAGAGGTCAAAAACATAACCCAGCTTAGACCAAAATATGAAAATAAGTTTAGGTATTAGGGTTTAGGTTTGGGTTTTGGGTTAGTTTAGGGTTTAGGGTTTAGGTTTGTTTTAAGTTTAGGTTTAGAATTTTGGGTTTAGGTTTGGTTTTTGGGTTTAGGGTTGTGGTTAGGTTGGGTTAGTGTGGTGGGTTTGGTAGGGGTGGTTTAGTTTAGGGTGGTTTTGGGTTTAGGATCCAGCATTTAGGGATTATGGTTTAAGTTTTAGGGTATTTTAGGTATTTTAAAAAATTAAGTAAATTGGTAGGTTTAGTTTATTATTTTATTTTTTATTTATTTTAGTTTATTTTATTCTTTCTCATTTATTTTATTTTATTTATTGTTAGGTTTTATTTTATTTTGGTTTAAGTTTAAGTTTAGTTTTATTTTATTTTTTAAGGTAGTTTTTTTTTTTGTATTTATTTTTGGTTTTTATTGTTTAGTTTAGGTTTATTTTTATTTAATTTTATTTTATTTAGTTTCGAGTTTAGGTTTAGTTTATTTTAGGTTTAGGTTTAGGTTTTATTTATTTTAGTTTAGGTTTAGGTTTATTTTGTTTTATTTATTTTATGTTTAGGGTTTTTTTAATTTAGTGTTTAGGTTTAGATGTTTATTTAATTTTTATTTTACTTTATTTTAAGTTTATTTTATTTTATTTATGCCTTTTATTTTATTTAGGTTTTTTGTTTATTTTATTTTAGTTTACTTTTTAGGTTTTATTTTCTTTTATTTTAGTTTATTTTTAAGTTTAGGTTTAGGTTTTAGTTTAGGTTTTTAATTTTTTATTATTTAGGTTTAGTTTTTTTTAATTTATTTTTAGGTTATTTATTTTAGGTTTTTTTAGGTTTTTAAGGTTTAGGTTTAAGGTCAGTGGTTTGGAGTTTAGGGTTTAGGGGTTAGTAGTAGGGTTTGGGCTCAGTGGTAGTTTGGGGTTTGGGGTTTAGGGTTTTAGGTTACTTTATACTAGGGTTAGGTTAGTTTTATTTTATTTGTTTAAATTAAGCAATGGTAGGTTTAGTTTATTTATTATTTTATTTTATTTTAGTTTATTTTATTTTTTTATTTTTATTTTTATTTAGTTTAGTTTATTTATTTTAGCTTTATTTATTTTAGTTTGGGTTTTTATTTTAGTTTATTTTTTAGGTTTAGGTTTAGGTTTAGGTTTATTTTTTAGTTTAGGTTTATTTCAATTTTATTTTTTAGCTTTATATTTTATTTTTTATTTTTAGGCTTAAGTTTAGGTTATTATTGTAGTTTTTGGTTTAGGTTTTAAGTTTTTTTATTTTAGGTCTATTTTAAGGTTTTATTTTTTAGTTTAGGTTTAGGTTAATTTTTAGTTTTTTTTATTTTATTTAGTTTAAGTTTAGGTTTACGTTTAGGTTTGGTTTTTTTAGGTTTAGGTTTAGATTTTATTTATTTTAGTTTAGTTTATTTTAGATTTGGTTTAGGTTTATTTTTTTTATTTTAGGTTTAAGTTTTTTTTAGTTTAGGTTTGTAGGTTTATTTTTTTATTATTTAGGTTTTATTTTTAGGTTGACTTTATTTAGTTTTATTTAATTTATTTTAGGTTTATTTTATTTTTAATTTAGGCTTTATTTTATTTATTTTTTAATTAGCTTAGTTTTATTTTATTTTAAGTTTTATTTCTTTAGTTTAGTTTAGGTTTTATTTATTTTATTTTATTTACTTTTATTTTTATTTTATTTTATTTTTAGGTTTAAGTTTTAGTTTAGGTTTAGGTTTTAGTTTAGGTTTTTATTTTATTTTAGTTTATTTATTTTTATTTATTTTATTTTTAGGTTTTATTTAGTTTATAGTTTATAGCTTTTTAAGGGTTTAAGGTTATTTATGGTTTAGGGATTAGTTTTATGGTTTAGGGTTTAGGTTTAGAGTTTAGAGTTTAGGGTTTAGGGTTTTAGGGTTTTAAGGTCAGGTTTAGGGTTTGGTGGGTTTAGGTTTGGGGGTTTGGGTTTTGGTTTTAGCTTTTGTGGTTTTAGGTTTAAGTTTAAGTTTTTTAGGGTTTAGAGTTTAGGATTTGTTTTAGGTTTTAGGTTTAGGTAAGTTTTAGTTTAGGGTTTAGTATTTTTTGTTTTTGTTTTTCAATAGAGAACAAATTCAGATTCAACATTTCTTCTTTTTGATTTCATCAACCATGTAACACACCAAGTTTTCTAAGGCACAAGCAACAACATAGATAAAAAATGAGCATGCATAGAGGAAATCAAAACCCTAGATAGAACCGTCTCTTCTGTAAAGACATAGTTCCATAAGCAGATCGGATTGGTCATTTTTCAGTTTCTCCAGTTCCCAGAACCACCCGCCCGTCAAGTAGTGGAATCCACCATCATATCCCTGATCTCTCCCTCAACCACCACCACGGCTATAACCTCCGTCGCTCCTCTGGCCTCCATAACCACCACTGCTCTGACCACCACCTCCATATCCACAAGCACCTCTAGATCCCACCCCCACCACTGATAATCGCCGCTTCGCTTCACCTCCACCGTGATCGACTGAGGTTGATGATTATGTTCTTCTCAAGGTTTTGCCCATTCTTAGGGTTTAAATTTATGTTTAAGTTTATTAAGTTTTAGGGTTTAAGTTTTTTATTTATTTAGTTACTTTAGCTTTAGGTTTAAGGTTTGTGATTTAAGGTAGGGTTTAGGGTATTTTTATTACCATAAAAGTAAAAGATATAATGTCCTTAAAAGGGGTAAAGCTTAGAAATCTGCTGTTCACATAGCTACAAGAAACCTAAAGAGCTAAACTCCCATCTAAGTACATTAGAAGAAGAAAAGAAAATAAAAGACTAGAAATAACATCTAAAAAGCATAAGAGCGAAAGGACATAGAGTAAAACTAAAATAAAACATGAAAACGAAAGAAGGTTAAGTAAGAAGCAGTTCATGATTCCTTTGAGAAAGCAAGATAAACAAGGTCCACAACAACAACATTAGGGATGAATGAGAAATGACTAGTCCCTCTATATAGTTCCAACATATAAAAGAAATCTGAAAAAAATACTACCAAGGAAAAAGTCATAGTTAAAAAAGATAAGGATTAAGAGAGCAAAAGGATAAAGCTGAGAAAGAGAAGATTAAGGCTCAGTTAAGATCATCTCAAGGGGAAAAAATACATATGAGCATCCAAACTTCATAAAGAAGTGTTACAATCATATATAAAGCTTCCAACTAGAGAGAGGAGGTGAGTAACATCAAATCCAACATAGACAACATACCTGATATCAGCAGTCAGCCCATGAAAAGCTAGCAACCCAGAAGTTATAGTAAGATCATTGGGAAAGCTAATGAAACCAAGCAGTAGCACTACCAAAACCACCACCAACAAACCTGATACAAGCCAACATCGAAAGCCAGCACACACAAAAGTGTGCCAAAGATATCCACAAATAACCTAAAACCAAAATTCCCAATTCAGAAGGATCAGCAAAGGATCGATCAGCACACCAAAAGGCTCCAACAAATTAGCCAAGAAGAAGAAAAAATCCAACAAAGAGAAAAGCAACCAACCAAGATTCCAAAGCCAACTAAAAGTCCTCCAACCAAAGCAGCTAAGTAAGGCAGCCACCAGAGAATAGCCCATCATTAGTAACCAACAAAAGAATGACCCTAGCAGCCAAGGAAAAGCAAAAAGAACAACCAAAAAACCACCAAACAGAGGGACAACTAACCAATCCAGCCAGCCAACATGGCCTCTTGGCCAACCACCACAATAGCAGAAAACCCAAGTCAATGTAAAACCAATAGAAGCCATCAAGCTAAAATCACCCAAGACATCCAAGAAAAGAATAGCCACTAAAATGCCAACAACCAGACAACCCATAATAATAACCAAACCCAAAGCTACTGCAACCAAGAGGGAAGGCCAAAATAGGAGGAGGTCAAAACCATAACCAAAAGAGTAAAAATAAAATCAACAAAATAGAGGACTAAGCCCCAGTCAACAAAATAGAGAAAATAACAACCAACCCAAAGTTTCCACCAAGCCATAATCAAACCAATAATAAACAACCGACAACCCCCCAGGTATGTCACCAACAGAAAAGGAAAATAGCCAAAACAGTCAGCTAGCCAACCAACCTAACCATCCAACACTACTAATCAACCTATCCAGCCAACAAAGCCACATAGTCAACCACCACAACAGTAGATCCAAATCAGGTTAGTTTGTAACTAGCCCAAAAATGAGGCAAAACCCATACAAGAGGAAAAACCTATAGCAGGCAAAGCCATATCCCTAAAGGAGGTTACCAAAAATAGCCAATGAAAAATTGTGGTAAACACCTAGCTAGTAGACAAAAGCCACTAGGTCGAGAAAAACCAAACCAACTTAGGCTGCAATGATAATAACCACCAGGTAGAAAATCTCAGGCCAACCCAAAAGTAAGAGGTCAAAACAAAACCACCAAAGCTAAAGAGTGAAAATAAGCATATAACCACAACCCAAAGAGGGTTTAATAAAGGGAAACCAAAAGCAAAGGATCATAAGTAAAATTAAGCCAACAAATTATATTCTAAGATATGGAAATCTAGTATTATCTAGATTAACCAAGCCTCTTAATAGTTTAGGCAAAGTTTGGTTGTCAAATAAAGTAAAATCAGTTATGTTGGCACCTAAATTAGCTAAGAAATCAATACAAGCATTACCTTCACAAGGGATATGGAAAAGTTTTAAACATACTTGAGAAAGAAGATTTTTTGTATGATTAAGAAGATAAAATAACTCAGCATTCCCATTTCTATTAAAATTATGCATGTCAAGAAGCAAGGAGCATCAACTTCAATCCGATGTTGAGGAAACCTCTATTCAAACAAATTTTAATAGCTTTATTAACAGCCATAAGCTCAACAAAATAACAAACAAACTTTGAGAGGATAGGCAAAACCACAAATGATAGTACCTTTATAATCCCTAAGGATACCACCACAACCATATTTATTGGAAGTAGAACCATCAAGATTCACTTTAATCAAGTTCTCTTTAGGTTTGATCCAATGGATAATCCTAACATTTTTATAAGGATCAAAATCAAGCAGAATGATACATAATTTTTTAGCCACAAATTTATAACCTCTAAATTGAATGTTACTAATAAGATTGGCATTAAATAGAGCATGAATTTTTTTCTTTAGTTCTAGCCAAGATCTTTTTATGGTTCATAGTACCATATTTAACATCATTTGTATCCATCCAGATGAACTAGATAAGGGTAATAGCAATTAAAACTTTGATATGACCTTTCATAATTTTTTTGGAACAAACTTCAAGAAGTTGATATAAAGAAAGAGTACCATGAAAATAGTTGGTATAAAATAAATCATCATACCAAAGCCATAATTTAGAAGAAATAGAACCATTGACAAAAATATGATTTACAATTTCATATGAAAGCAACAATAGCACTTAGATGGTAAATAAAACCCTTTAATCTAGAGAAAATAGTCCACAGGAACAAAGTTATTCAAAATCCTCCAAGCTAAAACTGAATAGGAAATGGGAATGATATTGTTCCAAAGTTTAGTAAAGACATTAGAGGGGTTCTAATTATCTCTAATGAAATTCCAACCCTTTTTTAGAACAAAATCACCTTTAGAAGAAAGCTTAAAAAGAATTTGATCAGGTTTGTTAGAAGAAATAGGGATATTTCTAAACTTGTTAAAAAGGGAAATAGGGATATAATTCTTTAGTTAACTTTCATTCCAATTATTATTAAGCCAAAAAGTTTACTTTGATAGCAGTAGTAGAGTGGGTAGATAAAAGGGTGTCAATAGAGCCATTGCTAATCCAATTGTGTTGCCAAAAGAAAGAAGAATCTAAATGAATATCCTAAGATATTAAGGATTCAGCAACCCATTTAATGGAGCAAAGCCTTTTCCAAATCGTAGAGTCACCAACTTTATAAGCACATATAAGAGTTTGTTTACCTTGGCAATATTTTTCCATCATAAAATTTTCCCGAAGGTTATCATTCTTTCTAAAATTCCATCAGAGCTTATGAGAGAAAGCGGTGATAGCTTCATGAATAGGTTTGCAACCAAGAGCACCTTCACCAAAAAGACCACAACATTTATGCCAAGATGTTCAATGCATTATTTTGGTAGAATTATTGGAGCCCCAAAAAAATTTATTAAGCAAATGACCAAATATAAAATAAACTAAATAAAAATAAAAATAAACCTAAATAAAATAAAAATAAAATAATTAAAAATAAATGAAAAATAACCTAAATAAATTAAATAAAGCTAAACCCACTAGTTTACTTAATTAAAAAAAACCATAAACCCTAAATCTTAACCCTAAACCCTAAACCCTAAATCCTAAACCTATAACACTAAACCTTAAACCCTAAACCCTATAAATCATAACCCTAACCTAAACCCTCCTAAAACCCTAAACCCTATAAACAATCCTAAACCTACTAAAGCATAAACTATAAAACCCAAAACCCAAAACCCAAAAACCAAAACCCTAAACCCTAAACCCTAAATTCTAAACCCTAAACCCTAACCCTAAACACTAAACCCTAAACCCCAAACCCTAAACATAAACTTAAAGTAATTAAATAAATTAAAAAATAAATCTAAACCCTAAAACATAATAAACCTAAATCTAAACCTAAACTCTAAGAATGGGAAGAACATTGATGGTAGGAACATCACCATCAACCAAGCTCAATCTAAATCTGGCGGTGGAGGCAAAGGGGGAGGGGTGGTTATCATAGTGGTGATGAGGGATCTGGAGTTACTGGTGGATATGGAGGTGGTGGTTGGAGCAGTATGGTTATGGAGGTGAGTGGAGCGATGGAGGTTATAAGAATGGTGTGAGGGAGAGATGGGGATATGATGGTGGATCCCATTAGTGGTGGTTCGAAAACCGAAACTGAAGAATAGCCTATCCAATCTACATTTTATGGAACTGTGTCTTTATGATAGAGACGATTCTAGTTATCTAGGGTTTTTGATTTGCTCTATCTATGCACATTTTTTATATATGTCATTACTTGTGTCTTAGAAAACTTAGTGTGTTACTTGGTAGATGAAATTGAAAAGAAGAAATATTGAATATGAATTTGTTCTATGTTTAAAAAAAACCAAAACCCTAAACCCTAAATGAAAACTTGAACCCTAAACCTAAAATGTAAACCCTAAACCCTAAACCCTAAACCCTAAAACCCTAAACCCGAGACCCTAAACCCTAAATCCTAAACCTTAAACCCTAAATCCCAAACCCTAAATCAAAAACCCTAAACCCAAAACTAACCCTAAACCCTTAACCCTAAATCCTAAATCTTAAACCCTAAAACCTAAAAACCTAAACCTAAACTAAATAAAACCTAAAAATAAAATAAATAAACAAACCTAAACCAAAATAAAATAAATAAAATTAAATTAAATAAAAACCTAAACTAAAATGTAAACCTAAACTAAACCAAAAAAGAAAATAAAAAAAATAAACTAAAATAAAATAAATAAAAACCTAAACTAAACTAAAAAAAACCTAAACAAAATAATAACTAAACCTAAAATAAAAATAAAATAAACCTAAAATAAAATAAAAGTAAAACTAAATAAAAACCTAAACCTAAAAAAATAAACCTAAAAATAAATATAAAATAAACCTAAACCCTAAACTAAAAAAAAACCCTAAACCTAAAATAAAAATAAAATAAAACTAAACCTAAACTAAAATAAACTAAACTAAAATAAATAAAACATAAACATAAACCTAAAATAAACTAAATCTTAACTAAACCTAAACTAAATAAAATAAAATGAGGTAAAAAATAAAACATAAAAATAAACCTAAAATAAAAACTAAAAACCTAAACTTAGAAAACTAAAATAAAAACCTAAACCTAAATCTAAAAAAAATAAAACCTAAACCTAAAAAATAAAATAAAAAAAACTAAGCTAAAAAATAAATGTAATCCTAAACCTAAACCTAAAACAAAATAAAATAAAAAATTTAAACTAAAATAAATAAACCTAAAATAAAAAAACTAAACTAAATATAAATAAAAATAAACCTAAATAGAAAATAAAATAAACTAAAAAAATAAACTAAATAAATTAAATAAACGTAAACCTACCAGTTTACTTAATTTAAAAAAAAATTGTAACTTTACACCCTAAAACTAACCCTAAACTCTAAATCCTGAACCCTAAACCTACAACCCTAAACCCAAAGCCCTAAACCCTAAAACCTTAAAGCCTAAGCCCTAAACCCTTAACCTAAACCCTAAAACTTACAACCCTAAACCCTAAACCCTAATCCCCAAACCCTAAACCCTAAGCTCTAAACCCTAAACACTAAATCCTAAACCCTAAAAACCTAAAAACCTAAACCTAAACTAAATAAAAGAGATTTCAAATACAAATGATTAGCATGAATTTCTCTAATATAAACAAAAGTTTTATGAGCTTTATATGCCATAGTACACCACCTCTCTCAAGTTTCATAGAGATACTGAAAGGTAACTTTCTATCGTGGACAAATGAAGAAAGAATATGCTTAAGTTCAGACACCTAAGTGTCCATCTATGAGCAATCCTCTTCTATAGCTGTGATAGCCTATCTGATCATAGAACTCCTCTTTAATTGAAATTGTCTTCTCAACTGCAGCTCTTTCAATTTAGCAGATATGACGAGGAGCTAAATCTGTGCTTTAAAAATATCTCTCTAGTAGGATTCAATGCTTTGAGACTGTGTTTGAGATCTTGGAAAATTTGGGAGACTTAAGTATTACTGAACTAGATTTTTACAATATTGATCATATTTGACAAAATTTCTTAATAAGTAGTGTGTAATAAGAATAATCCAAACTCAACATCTCTGAGCAGGGATTTACAAAACTATAGCTCTCCTACTTTGAGACTCAATGCGGTAAACATAATGTAACAAATAATTTGCATCAACACAAAAGCAAGAAAGCTCAAGTAAAACTCTTAAGTCAATGCTTAGAAATAGGTGGCATAGTGTTTTGAGAGATTTAGGACACTGATAGATTTTTTGCTGACATCTAAAATATGATTTAATAGAGATTTTGGATCCTAACATAATATATATCATCTTTTATATTTTCTTTTTATTGGTAGTAGTGTTACTTCATTTAGATGTATTCATTTGAATTTGATTTAATGGTGGAAAGAATAATTCCTACATTTAAAGACATTCTTTCATGTGTAAGATTTTTTTATAATATTTGAAATCTGAAGTTTTTTGAAATGCCACATGCAAATTAATTTTATGTAGTGTCTCTTTTAAGTTTAGGGCTCATGTCGATCTAAACCTAAACAACATTAGTTTAATCTTTTCCTAATTTTAGAAGATAACAGTAATACTTCAAATTTGTTCATATACTCATTTATAATTTTGGTTTTTTGCTTTAGTGAGTTAAACTCTAAACAATTGATCTTAGTAGGCAAAATAAAAGTATTTTTTTAACAACAATTCCATTTCAACCATGTAATAACTTGTCTAAACCAAATCTTCCCGGCTCTTTATTTCTATCTTGTATATTTCTGCTTAGTAATTTGTTTTTGTTTTATAAATTCCAATCTTCTAGGCTCACTGAAACCCTAAGCAAACCCTAAAACTAACCCTAAACCCTAAAACTAATTCTAAACTCTAAACTCTAAACCCTAACCTCTAAACCCTAAAACCCTAAACCCTAAACCCTAAACCCTAAACCTACAACCCAATAACCTACAACCCTAAATCCTAAACCCTAAACCCCAAACCTTAAACCCTAAACACTAAACCGTAAAAACTTAATAACTTAAACTAAAACTAAATTAAACATAAAAAAAAATAAATAAATTAAATATAAACCTAAATAAAATAAAAAATTAAATTAAATTAAACTAAACACTAAACCCTGTTAGTTAAAAATAATCAAATATTGCTCTTAATATATTCAAAGCCTGTAGCATGCATTCATTATTAATATCAACTAATGTTTGAAACCTAATATTAAATTTAATTTTAATCAAACGTGGGTCATGTAACCTATCAAATTAAAGGAAAAAAAATCCAAGGAATCTGGAGATGAAATCATATAAATTAATTATAAAATGACTTTGCTAAAATAAAAAATTCCACATATTTTGTTAATTTTGAAATATGACATTTAAATATTATGATATAATTATATAATCATACATATGTTAGTTATCATATAATTTTTAAAATTAAATTTAAAAATAATTAATTTATTAAGTATATAAATAAAATATAATGTAAATTTATTAATTTATTATTGACAATTCAAATGTATGTAAACATATAAATTGAATGTTAATTAGATAGAGATTTATATGAACTCATTCATTATTTAAAAACAAATAAAAATAATATGTTAAATGCATAAACCATTACATCCAATGAACATGAATTTCAAGATAAAATACAAAAACTCATTGAACATTATAAATCCATTTGAATCTTCATTTTTGATTCTTGTATTTCAAACATATCTAGTCGCCACTGTTACACTGTGTTACTTACTTGAAAAGAAGAAATGATTGAATGAAAAAAAAAAAAAAAAATAAACCCTAAACCCAAAAAACCCTAAACTCAAAACCCTTAACCCTAAAATATAAATAATAAAAATAAAAAAAAATAAAAACTAGCCCTAAACCTTAAACCTTAAAACTAAACCTAAATCCTAAACTTATAACCCTAAACCCTAAAGTCTATACCCTAAACCCTAAAACCCTAAACATCAAACCCTAAACCCTAAACCCTAAACCCTTAACCCTTAACCCTAAATCCTAAAACCCTTAAACCCTAAAGCCTAAAGCCTAAAGCCTAAAGCCTAAACCTTAAAGCCTAAACCCTAACCCCTAACCCTTAACCTAAACCCTAAACCCTAAAACCTAAAATCATAAAATCCTAAATCCTAAACCCTAAACCCTAAATCCTAAAAACCTAAATACCTAAACCTAAATTAAATAAAACCTAAAAATAAAATAAATAAAAAACCTAAACCTAGATAAAATAAAATCTTAAACTAAAACCTATACCTAAACCTAAAAATAAAATAAAATAAAAATAAAAATAAACTATAATAAATAAATAAAAATTAAAACTAAACTAAAAAATAAAATAAACTTAAGAATAAAAAACCTAAATAAAATAAGAACTTATTGTAAACTAAAAATAAAATATATTTAAAATTAAATAAAATTAAATTAAAACCTAAACCTAAAAATTAACCTAACAATAAAACCAAAAAAGAAATAAAAATAAAACCTAAACCATAAACTAAAAAAAACTAAACCTAAAATAATAATAAAATAAGCAAAATAAAATAAACCTAAACCTAAACTAAAATAAATAAAACATAAACCTAAACCTAAATAAACTAAACCTAAATCTAAACCAAAACTAAATAAAATAAAATAAACTAAAAATAAACGTAAATGTAAACTAAAAAATTATTCCTAAAAATAAATCTAAATTAAAAACCTAAAACCTAAACCTAAAAAATATAATAAAAACCTAAGCCTAAACCTAAAAATAAAAAGTAAAACTTAAACCTAAAAAATATAATAAAAATGAAACTCAACTAAAAAATAAACCTAAACAAACTAAAATAAAAACCCTAAACTAAAAATAAATAAACCTAAAATAAATAAGGTAAACTAAATTAAAATAAAAAATAAAATAAACTAAAATAAATAAAAATTAAACTAAATAAACCTAAACCTACCAGTTTACTTAACTTAAAAAAAATGAAAGAATCCTAAACCCTAAATTCAAAACCCTAAACACCAAACCATAAATAATAAAACTAACCCTAAATCCTAAACCCTAAATGTACAACACTAAACCTACTACCTTAAACCCAAAACCCTAAAAATTAATAAACCCTAATCTCTAAATCTTAAACCCTAAGACCTAAACCCTGAACCTTAAACCCTAAACCCTAAACCCTAAACCCTAAACCCTAACCCTAAACCCTAAACCCTAAAAGCATAAACACTAAAATTCAAAACCCTAAATCCTAAACCTAGGTTGAACTAATTTTTATTAAAGGTAATCTTAAAGAAGTCAACGAAGAGGTTGCAAAATACAAAGTTGGTGCTCTTACCAATGTTGGTCTTGTTGCACCTATTGATGTTGGGTTCATCCGGGAAACACTGGTATGGATTCTTCACAAGCTTCTTTCTTCCAGGCTCTCAACATCCCAACTAAGATCAACAAGGGTAATATTGAAATTATCACCCATCATCAGTCTCTATATGATGATGGTTTGGTGTGCAGTCTGGAGGTGCGTGACCTCACTGAAGATGATCTCATCAAGAAGTTTTCT
Organism: Cymbidium sinense; assembly: GCA_021442155.1. Lineage (NCBI taxonomy): Eukaryota > Viridiplantae > Streptophyta > Magnoliopsida > Asparagales > Orchidaceae > Cymbidium > Cymbidium sinense. The sequence continues at coordinate 14,180,042 of CM038215.1, forward strand.
GTAGGCCTTTCAATGATCACTTCTCTCTCACTGACCCTCTCTTATCCCACCTTGTTGTAGTGCCCCACATGTTCATGAACGCTTACAAGAATGCCCTTACCATCACAATTTCCACTAATTACACATACCCGTAGGTTGAGAAGGTCAAGGAGTATTCAAAGGATCCTAGTAAATTTGATGAGGCTATTGCACCTGATGCTTCTGCTACTCTTGTTGCTACTCTTACTCAGGCTACTGCAGTGGAAGAGAAGAAGGAAAGCCTATTGAGGAGTTTGATGATGATATGGGTTTCAGCTTGTTCGACTAAACTTTGTTGGCTTCTAATAAATCAAATTTTATTGTCTCTAGGAGTTAAATCATTTTGTGAAATAGTATTTTTGTGAATTTTTGAATTGCATTTTATTTTATCTTATTTTATTAATTGTTAGAGGATAATGTCTTGTTTGATTTGGTAATTTCTTATTTATTATGGAATAATTTGAGTTTAAAATGTTATAAAAAAAACCTAAACATTAATCCCTAAACTAATAGTAAATCATAAACCCTAAACCCCAAACCATAAACCAAAACCAAAAGTAACTAAATAACTTAAAAAATAAACCTAAACCCTAAAACCTAATAAAAATAAACCTAAACCTAAACCTAAACCATCACAATGGGCATGAACTTTGTTAAAAAATAACAAAATTTGTTCTCTATTAAAAAACCAAAAACTTTAAGCCCTAAACTAAAACATGAACCAAAAACTTAAAACATAACCCCTAAACCCTAAAATTAAAATAAAATCAAAAAATTTAAAAAAAAAACCTAACCCTACCCTAAAACTAACCCTAAACCCTAAACCCTAAACCTATAACCCTAAACCCTAAATCGCAAACACTAACACCCTAAACTCCAAACCAAAAACAAAAAAACCCTAAACCCTAAAACCTAAACTCTAAACCCTAAACCGTAAACCTTAAAAACCCTAAACCCCAAAGCTTAAACACTAAACCCTAAACCCTATGCTTAAAGTGTGAACCCTAAACCCTAAACCCTAAACCCTAAAAACCCAAAAAACTTAATCCTAAACTAAATAAAACTTAAAAATAAAATAAATAAAAAAACTTCAACCTAAATAAAGTAAAATAATAAAATAAAATAAAAACCTAAACATAAAAATAATCCAAAACTTAAAAATAAAATAAAATTTAAAATAAAAATAAACTAAAATTAATAAAACCTAAACTAAACTAAAAAAATAAAGTAAACCCTAAAACTAACCCAAAACCTTAAACCTACAAAACTAAACTTAGAACCCTAAACCTTAAGCACTAAACCTTAGACCCTAAAAAACCCTAAACCTTAAACCTTAACCTTAAACCCTAAACCCTAAATGCATAAACCCTAAAACCCAAAACTATAAACCCTAAACCCTACACCCTAAACCCTAATCGTAACGATATACCCTAAACCCTAAATCCTCAACCCTAAAACCTTAAACCCTAAACCCTAAAGCCTAAACTAACCCTAAACCCTAAAAACCCTAAATACTAAAGCCTAAATTGTAAATCCTAAAACCTAAACCCTAAACTTACAACACTAAACCTACAACCTTAAACCATAAACCCTAATCCCAAAACCCAAAACCCAAAACCCTAAGCACTAAAACCTAAACCCTAAACCCTAACCATAAACACTAAACCCTAAAAGCATAAACCTTAAAGCCCTAAACTCTAAAGCCCAAACCCTAAGCCTTAAACCCTAAACCCTAAACCCTAACCCTAAATCCTAAACCCTAAACCCCAAACTCAAAACCTAAACCTAAAGTAACTAAATGAATTTAAAAATAAACCTAAACCCTAAAATCTAATAAACTTAAACCTAAACCCAAAGAATAGGCAGAACCTCAATGACAGGAACATCACCATCAACTAGGCTCAATATAGATCTAGCGGTGGAAGCAAAGGCAGAGGCGGCGATTATCATAGTGGTGGTGGGCGATCTGGAGGTGCTAGTGGATAAGAAGGTGGTGGTCGAAGGTATGGGAGGAGATGGAGGTTATATACGTGGTGGTGAGGGAGAAATTGGGGATATGATGGTGGATCTTCCTACTCGAGAGGTCGGGGTGGTTCTGATGGGAACTGGAGACACTGAAGAATAACCAATCCGATCTGCTGCTTATGGAATAGTGTCTTTATAGTAGAGATGGTTCTAGTTATCTAAGGATTTTGATTTGATCTTTGTGTGCTCATTTTGCATCTATCTCATTGCTTAGGTCTTAGAAACAATGGTGTGTTACTTGGTTGATGAAATTGAAAAGAAGAAATGTTGAATCTGAATTTGTTCTCTGTTAAAAAAAAATAAAAACCCTAAACGCTAAATAAAAACATAAATCGTAAGTCTTAAACCCTTAAAACACTAAACCCTAAACCCTAAACCCAAAACTCTAAACCTTAAACCCTAAACCCTAAACCCTAAACCCTAAACTCTAAACCCTAAACCCAAAAAAACCAAAAACACTAAACTAAACTAACCTAAACCCTAAACCAACCTACTAAACTCTAAGCCATAAACCCTAAAATAGCCCTAAACCCTAAACACTAAACCCTAAACCCTAACCCTAAACCATAAACCCTAAACCCTAAACCCTAAAATCCTAAACCGCAAATGCTAAACTAACCCTAAACCCTAAAAATCGTAATCCCAAAACCATAAACCCTAAACCATAAACCCTAAACCCTAAGCTAACCCTAAACCCTAAACTTTATACCCTAAAACTTAAAGCCTAAACACTAAACCCTAAACCCTAACCCTAAACCCTAAACCATAAAACCCTAAACCCTAAAACCCTAAGTAATAAACTCTAAACCATAAACCCTAAAAACCTACAAACTTAAACCTAAATAAAATAAAACCTAACAATAAAATAAATGCAAAAACCTAAACCTAAATAAGACAAAATAAATAAAATAAGATAAAACCATAAACTAAAACCTAAACCTAAAAATAAAATAAAATAAACTAATAAAAATAAACTAAAATAAAATAAATAATAACATAAACTAAATAAAAAATTAAAATAAACTTAAGAATAAAAAAATAAATAAAATAAAAATAAAATAAACCAAAAATAAACCTAAAATAAAAAATAAATAAAAAATACAAACCTAAAAATGAAACCTAAAAGTAAATAAAAAATAAAATCTAAACCCTAAACTAAAAAAAAACCTAAACCTATAATAAAAATAAAATAAACAAAATAAAATAAACCTACACCTAAACTAAAATAAACTAAACTAAAATAAATAAAACCTAAACCTAAACCTAAAGTAAACTAAACCTAAATTAAATTTTATTAAATAAACTAAAAAATACCTAAACCTAAACTAAATAATAAAGTTTAAAAATAAACCTAAACTGAAAACCTAAACCTAAACCTAAACTTAAAAAATAAAATAATTACCTAAACCTAAACCTAAAAGTAAAAAATAAAACCTAAACCTAAAAAAATAAAATAAAAATAAAACTCAACTAAAAAATAAACCTGAACCTAAACCTAAACCTAAAAAATAAATTAAAAATAAAAAACTTAAAATAAAATAAATAACCCTAAAATAAATATGGTAAACTGAATAAAAATAAAAAATAAACATAAATAAATCTAAAACAAATAAAAAATAAACTTAATAAACCAAAACCTACCGGTTTACTTAATGTTTTTAAAAAAACCTTTAAATCCTAAGCTAACCCTAAACCCTAAAAACCCTAAACCCTAAAGTCTAAACACTAAACTCTAAACCCTAAATGCTAAACCTGAATCCTAAACCCTAAACCATAAAACACTAAACCTTAAAACCCTAAACCCAAAACCTTAAACCATAAGTCCTAGAAACCTAAAAATGAAAACCTAAACTAAATTAAACTAAAAAATAATATATATCAAAAAACCTTAACCTAAATAAAATAAAAAAATAAAACAAAATGAAAACATAAACTAAAACCTAAATCTAAATTGAAAAATAAAATAAAATAAACTAAAAAACATAAATGAAAACCTAAACTAAATTATGAAAATAAAATAAACCTAAGAATAAAAAACCTAAATAAAACAAAAACCTAATCATAAAATAAAAATAAAATAAACCTAAACTAAAAACAAATTAAAAACCTAAACCTAAAAATAAAACCTAAACCTAAACTAGAATAAACTAAACTAAAATAAATAAAACCTAAACCTAAACCTAAAATAAACTAAACCTAAAGCTAAACCTAAACTAAATAAAATATAATAAACAAAAAATAAACCTAAACCTAAAATAAAAAATAAAACCTAAAAATTAACCTAAAATAAAAACCTAAAACCTAAACCTAAAAAATAAAATAAAAATCTAAATTTAAACCTAAAAATAAGAAATAAAACTCAACTACAAAAATAAAGCTAAACCTAAACCTAGACTAAATTAACAAAATAAAATAAAACCTAAACGTAAAATAAAAAGAAAATAAAATAAAAACTAAATAAAAACCTAAGACTAAAAAATAAACCTTAAAAAACCTAAAAATAAATAAAGAAATACCTAAACCCTAAACTAAAAAAAAAAACCTAAACCTAAATTAAATAAAATAAAACAAACCTGAACCTAAACTAAAATAAACTAAACTAAAATAAAAAAATACCTAAACCTAAACCTAAAATAAACTAAACCTGAACCCTAAACTAATTAAAATAAAGTAAACTAAAAATAAACCTAAACCAAACTAAAAAATAAAACCTAAAAATAATCCTAAGATAAAAACCTAAAACCTAAACATAAAAAAATAAAATAAAAACTAAAACCTAAACCTAAAAAATAAAGTAAAATAAAACTAAACTAAAAAATAAACCTAAAACTAAACCTAAAAAATAAACTAAAATAAAAAAACCTAAACTTAAATAAATAAACATAAAATAAATAAACTAAACTAAAATAAAATAAAAAATAAACCTAAATAAAAATATAAAACAAACTCAATAAACTAAATAAATCTAAACTTACTAGTTTACTTAATTTATTTTTATAAAAAACCTAAACCATAGACCATAAACACTAAATCCTAAACCTTAAACCCTAAATCGTACACCTACAACCCTGAACACTGAACCCTAAACCCAAAACCCTAAACATAACCCTAAATCGTAAACCTTAAACCATAAACCATAAAACCTTAAACCTTAAATCCTAAGCTAAGCGTAAACCCTAAACTCTAAACCTTAAACCTTAAACCCTAATCTAACCCTAAACCCTGAGCAAACCCTAAATCATAAGCCCTAAACCCCAAGCCCTAAAAACCCAAAACCCTAAAGCCTAAACACTAAACCCTAAACCTTAAACCCTAACCCTAAACCCTAAACCCTAAAACCCTAATCCCAAAACCTAAACCCTAAAAATGTAAAAGCCTAAACTTAATAACACCTAAAAATAAAATAAATAAAAAACCTAAAGCTTGATATAATAAAAACTAATATAAAATAAAATCCTAAACTAAAACTTAAATCTAAACCTAAAAGTAGAAGAAAATAAAAACTAAACTAAAATAAAATAAATAAAAACCTAAACTAAACTAAAAAGAAAATAAACATAAAAATAAATAAAATAAAATAAAATAAAAACTAAAGGTAAAATAAAAATAAAATAAACCTAAAATAAAATAAAAACTCAATAAAAGCCTAAACCTAAAGTAAACCTAAATGATAACCTAAAAATAAATAAGAAATAAAATCTAAACCCTAAACTAAAAAAACCTAAACCTAAAATAAATAAAATAAAATAAATCTAAACCTAAACTAAAATAAATAAAATCTAAACCTAAACCCAAAATATACTAAACCTAAACCTAAACCCTAAACTAAATAAAATAAAATAAACTAAAATTAAACATAAACATAAACTAAAATTAAAAACCTAAAATAAAAACCTAAAACCAAAACCTAAAAAAATAAAATAAAAACCTAAACCTAAACCTAACAATTAAAAATAAAACCAAATCTAAAAAATAAAATAAAAATAAAACTAAACTAAAAAATAAACATAAACCTAAACCTAATCCTAAAAATTAATGTAAAATAAAAACCCTAAACAAAAATAAATCAACCTAAAATTAATAAACTAAACTAAATAAAAATAAAAATTATACCTAAATAAAAATATATAATAAAATAAATAAAAAATAAATTTATTAAACTAAAAAAACCTAAACCTACAAGTTTACTTAATTTTTTTTAAAAAAACCTAAACCCTAAACCCTAAAACCTTAAATCTAACCTTAAGCCCAAACATATAACCCTAAACCTTAAACTCTGAAGACTAAACCCTAAATATAAAATAAAGAAAACCTAACCCTAAACTCTAAACCCTAAACACTAAACCATCAAACCTAAAACATACAACCCAAAACCCTAAATGCTAAACCCCAAACCCGAAACGCAAAAATGTAAATACTAAAAAAAACCTAAACCTAAACTAAAACTTAAAAATAAATTGAGTAAAAAAACCTAAACCTAAATAAAATAACAAAATAAAATAAAATAAAAACCTTAACCTAAACCTAAACCTAAAAATAAAATAAAATAAAAATTAAAAATTAAATAAAAATAAAATAAATAAAAACCTAATCTAAAATAAAAAATAAAATAAACCTATAAATAAAAACCTAAATAAAATAAAACCCAAACATAAAATAAAAATAAAATAAGCCTAAAATAAAATAAAATAATAACTAAATAAAAACCTAATCCTTAACAATAAACCTACGAATGAAACCTAAAATAAATAAAAAAATAAAACCAAAATTGTAAACTAAAAAAAATACCTAAACCTAAAATAAACAAAATAAAATAAACCTAAACCTAAACTAAAATAATATAACTAAAATAAATAAAATCTAAACCTAAACCTAAAATAAACAAAACCTAAACCTTGAAATAAATCAGATAAAATAAACTAAAAATTAACCTAAACCTAAACTAAAAAACAAAACTTAGAAATAAACCTAAAAGAAAAACTTAAAACCTAAACCTAAGAAAATAAAAAAAAAACTAAACCTAATCCTAAAAATAAAAAATTAAACCTAAACCTAAAAAAAAATTAAAATAAAATTAAAATAAAAAATAAAAAATAAAAATAAACCTATACCTAAAAAATAAACTAAAATAAAAACCCCTAAACTATAATAAATAAACCTAAAATAAATAAACTAACTAAATAAAAATAAAAAATAAACCTAAATAAAAATAATAAACTAAAATAAATAAAACATAAACAAAATAAACATAAACCTATCGATTTACTTAATTAAAAAAAACCATAAACCCTAATCCCTAAACCAAGATGCATAAAACCAACCCTAAACATACAACCCTAAACCTGCAACCCTAAATCCTAAACTCTTAACCCTAAACCCTAAATGCTAAACCCTAACCCTAACCCTAACCCTAACCCTAAATGGTAAACCCAAAACTCCAAACCCTAAACCATAAACTCTAAAACCCTAAAACCCTAAAACCTAAACTCTTAAGTACCCCTAAACCATAAACCCTAAACCCTAAAAACCATAAACATGAAAGCCTAAACACTAAACCTTAAACCAAAAACCCTAAATGAACCCTAAACCCTAAGCTAACCCTAAACCCTAAACCCTAAGCCCTAAAAATCCTAAAACCTAAAGCCTAAACACTAAACGCTAAACCCTAAACCCTAAACCTTAAACCTTGAAAAACCCCAAACCCTAAACTCTAACCCCTAACCCTAAACATTAAACACTAAAAGCATAAATCCTAAAACCCTAAATGCTAAACCTTAAACCTAAAATAAAAATAAAATAAACTTAAACCTGTAAAAAAAAAATAAAACTAAAATAAATAAAACCTATACCTAAACCTAAAATAAACTAAACCTAAACCCTGAACTAAATAAAATAAAACAAATTAAAATAAACCAAAATGTAAACTAAAAAATAAAACTTATAAATAAACCTAAAATAAAAACTTAAAACCTAAACCTATAAAAATAAAATAAAAATTTAAACCAAAATTTAAAAATAAAAAATAAAACCTAAACATAAAAAATAAAATAAAAATAAAACTAAACTAAAAAATAAACATAAACCTAAGCTTAAACCTAAAAAATAAACTAAAATAAAAAACCTAAACTAAAATCAATAAACTTAAAATAAATAAACTAAACTAAATAAAAATAAAAAATAAACCTAAATAGAAATAAATAATAAAATAAATTAAAATAAAAAAAATAAAATAAATAAACTAAATAAACTTAAAACTATCGATTTACTTAATTTAAGAACAAAACTTTAAACCCTAAACCCTAGACCCTAAAACCTAAACCTTAAACCCAAAATCCTAAACTCTAAATCTAACCCTGAACCTACAAACCTAAAGCCTAAAGCCTAAACACTAATAGTAATCCTAAACCCCAAACCCTAAACCCCAAACTTTAAAATCCTAAACCCTAAACTCTTAACCAACCCTAAACCCTAAATACTAAAAACTTTAAACGCTAAATCCTAAATCTTAACCCTTAAACCCTATACCCTAAACTAACCCTAAACACTAACTGAACCCTAAACCCTAAACCCTAAACCCTAAACCTTAAACCCTAAACCCTAATCCATAACCCTAAACCTTAAACCATAAAAGCATAAAACCATAAAACCTAAACCCTAAACCTTAAACCCTAAACAATAAACCTAAAAATAAAATCTAAAAATAAATAAAAATTAGAACCTAAATCATAAACAAAAAGAAAACTTAAACCTAAAATAAAAAAAAAAAAACTTAAAGCTACACTAAAAGAAACTAAACTAGAGTAAATAAAACCTAAACCTAATCCTAAAATAAACTAAACCTAAACCCTAAACTAAATAAAATAAAATAGACTAAAAATAAACCTAAACTTAAATTAAAATATAAAAACTAAATAAAAAACCTAAACTTAAAAAAAAAAAATAATAACCTAAACCTTAATCTAAAAATAAAAATAAAACCTAAACCTAAATACTAAAATAAAATTAAAACAAAATTAAAAAATAAATATAAACCTTAAACGAAACCTAAAGAATAAACTAAAAAAAACTGCACTAAAATAAATAAACCAAAAATTAATAAATTAAACTAAATAAAAAAAACTTAAATAAAAATAAAAAATAAAATAAACTAAAATAAATAAAAAATAAACTAAGTAAACTAAATAAACCTAAACATATCAGTTTAATTAATTTAAAAAAACCCTAAACTCTAAACCTGCAACCCTAAACCTTAAACCCTAAATGCTAAACCCTAAACTAACCCTAAACCCTAAACCATAATCCCTAAACCCTAAACCCTAAACCCTAACTCTAACCATAACCCTAATCCCTAATCATAAAGCATAAACTATAAGACCCCATACTTTAAACTCTAAACTAACCCTAAACCCTAAAGCCTAAACCTTAAACCCTAAAGGATAAAACCATAACTAACCCTAAACCATAAGATAACTCTAAACCATAAACCATAAACCCAAAACCCAAAGCTTTAAACCTTAAAAGTATAAACCCTAAAACCCTAAACCCTAAACCCTAAACCTTAACCCTAAACCCTCAACCCTAAATACCAAATGCTAAACCTAAACCTAAAGTTACTAGATAAATTAAAAAGTAAAACTAAACCATAAAACCTAATAATCCTAAACTTAAACCCTAAAATGGGTAGAACCTTGACGTTAGGTATATCACCGTCAACTAGGGTCTCTATAAATCTGGTTGTGGAGGTGAAGGTGGAGGGGACAGCAGTAAGTGGTGGGGATTTGAGCTGTGGATATGGAGTCATGTAAAGTTTTTGGAGGCAGGAGGAGCGATAAAGGTGACAGCCGTGGTGGTGGCGGAGGGATAGATCAAGGATAAGATGGTGGATCCCACTACTCGAGAGGCCAGGGTGGTTCTGATGGGAATTAGAGAAACTGAAGAATGACCAAACCAATCTGTTGTTTATGAAACTATGTCTTTACAGTAGAGATAGTTCTAGTTATCAAGGGTTTTTGATTTGCTCTATGCATGCTAATTTTTTATTTATGGCGTTGCTTGTGTTCTATAAAAATTGGGTTATTACTTGGTTGATGAAATTGAAAATAAGAAATATTGAATATGAATTTGTTCTTTGTTAAAAATAATCAAAAACACTAAACCCTAAACCTTAAAAGAAACCCTAAATCCTATACCTATAGCCCTAAACCCTAAAGCATAAACCCTAAACCCTAAAATCCTAAACCCCAAATCTTAAACCCTAAACCCTAAAACCATAACCATGAAGCTGAAATCCAAAAAACCCTAAACCTTAAAGCCTAAACCCTAAACCCTAAACCTTAACCTAAATCATAACCCTAAAACCTGAAACCCTAAACCCTAAAACTAGAAACCCTAAAACTCTAAACCCTAAACCTTAATCCCTAAACCCTAAACCTAAAATAAAAAAATAAAATAAATTAAAAATAAAAAATAAAAATAAATTTAATAAACTAAATAAACCTAAACCTACTTATTTACTTAATTTTTTTTTCAAAAAAACTAAACCCTAAACCCTAAAACCTTAAAACTAACCCTAAGGCCAAACATATAACCCTAAACCCTAAACCCTTAAGACTAAACCCAAAATAAAAAATAAAAAAACTAACTCTAAACCCTAAACCCTAAACACTAAACCATCAAACCTAAAACCTACAACCAAAAACCCAAAATGCTAAACCCCAAACCCTAAACCCCAAACCCGAAGACCTAAACAGTAAATTCTAAAAAAAACCTAAACCTAAACTAAACAAAACCTAAAAATAAATTGGGTAAAAAAACCTAAACCTAAATAAAATAAAAAAATAAAATCGCATGGAGCATCTCAAGTCCTTTTAAATAAATTTGGTAGAGAAAGTGGCCATTATCTATCAATGATAACAAAAGCTATTTTATCAGTTCCTCTAGTATCTATAATAATAAAATCAATAAAATCATGCATATCACTAATTTTAAACATCAACACTTACCTCTCAAGTACTTAGGTGTTTCACTCTTTAAAGGCCCAAAATGTTCCCATCTCTTTGACGAGTTAATTCAAAAAATTTCAAAAAAAAATTTTATTTTGGAATTCCATTTATTTTCCTTTGGAGGTAGGCTCACTCTCAACTCAATGCCTCTTTATTCTTTATTTGATTCGAACTATTATCCCCACTAATGCTACACTTATTAGAATTGATCGTTTGCTTAACAAATTTTTTTGGGGCTCCAATAATTCTATAAAAAGAATGCATTGAACATCTTGGCATAAATGTTGTGGTCCTTTGGGAGAAGGTGCTCTTGTTTGTAAGCCTATTCGTGAAGCTATCACTCCCTTCTCTCATAAGCTTTGGTGGGATTTTTGAAAGAATGATAGCCTTTGGGCTAATTTTATGATGGAAAAATATTACTAAGGTAAACACCCCCTTAATTGTGCTTATAAAGTTGGTGACTCTTTGGTTTGGAAAAGGCTTTGCTCCATTAAATGGGTTGTCAAATTGCTAATATCTTTGGGTATTCAGTCGAGTTCTTCCTCATTTTGGCAAGATAATTGGATTGGCAATGACTCTATTGACACCTTCTTATCTACCCACTCTACTGTTGCTATCAAAGTTAATTCATTTTTCCTTAATAATATCATTCCCATTTCTTATTCCATTTTAGCTTTAAGGATTTTGAATAACTTTATTCCTGTGGACTCTTTGCTTTGGACTAAAGGGTTTTACTTACCTTGAAAGTGCTATTGTTGCTTTCATATTGAAAATGTAAATAATGTTTTTATCAATGGTGCTATTATTTCTAAATTTTGGTTTTGGTATGATGATTTATTTATTACCAACTATTTTTAGGGTTCTCTTTCTTTATATAAACTTCTTGAAGTCTATTTCAAAAATGCAATGAAAGGTCATATCAAAGTTTTAATTGCTATTACCATTATCTAGTACATCTGGATGGATAGAAATGATGCTAAATATCATGGTATTCCTATTAATCATAAAGGATCCTAGCTAGAACTAAAGAAAATATTCATGCTCTTTTTAATGCCAATCTTTTTATTAATATTTACTTTAGAGGTTATAAATTTGTGGCTAAAAAATTTGGTATCATTCTACCTGAGTTTGATTCTTGTAAAAGTGCTAAGATTATCCATTGGAGCAAACCTAAGATAATTTGATTAAAGTGAATACTGATGGTTATGTTGCTTCCAATAAATATGGCTGTGGTGGTGTCCTTAGGGATTCTAAAGGTACTATCATTTGTGTTTTTGCCAATCCTCTCAAAGCCAGTTCTATTATTTTTGTTGAGCTTATGGTTGTTAATAAAGCTATTAAAATTTGTTTGAATAGTGGTTTGCTCAACATCTGTATTGAAGTTAATGCTCTCTTGCTTCTTGACATGCTTAATTACAATTGAAATGAAAATGTTGAATTATTTTATATTCTTAATCATGCTAAAATCTTCTTTCTTAAGTTTATTTTAAAATTTCCCACATCCTTCGTGAAGGAAATGCTTGTACTGATTACTTGGCAAACTTTGGTGCCAACTTAACTGAGTTCACTTTATTTGACAACCAAACTTTGTCTAAACTATTAAGAGGTTTGGTTAATCTAGATAATACTAGATTGCCTTATCTCAGATTATCAATTCTTGGCTTAATTTTTGTTGCTGGTTTTTGATGATCTTTTGCTTTTGGTTGCCCCTTGTTAAACCCTCTTTAGGTTGTGGTTATCTACTTATTTTCTCTCTTTGGCCTGAGCTAGGTTATGTTTTTGATCTCTTACTTTTGGATTGGCCTAGTGTTTGTTACCTAGTGGTTATTGTAAGTGCATCCTGGGTTGCTTTAGTTTTTTTAGCTTGGTGGCTCTGTCTATCTGGCTGGGTGTTTACAATAATTTTCCCATGGCTATTTTTTATCATCATTTTGGGTTATGGCTATGGTTGTTGTAGTCTGTATGGGTTTCACCTCTTTTTTGGGCTACTTGCAAACTTACTCTTGTTGGATCTACTATTGTGGTGGTTGAAAAGGTGGCTTTATTGGCTGGTTAGGTTGGCTGGCAATTCTGGTTAGTTGGATTGGTTGGTTGGCTACCTGTTTTAGCTATTTTTCCATTTTCTATTGCTGTCTGATCTGGTGGGCTATTGTTGGTTTATTTCTGGCTTGATTTTGGCATGGTCGAGGTTGTTGGTTGTTTGTTATTTTCTCTATTTTGTTGACTAGGGCTTGGTGGTTAGTTTTGTTGATTTTGATTTGTTTCTTTTGGTTATAGTTTTAACCTCTGCCTGTATTGGCCTTCCACTCTTAGCTTCAGTGGCTTGGGGTTTGGGTATTATTCTAAATTGGCCGATTGAAGGCTATTTTGTTGCTATTAGTTGGCCTCTGGTTCTGGTGGCTTGGTTGGGTTCCTTTATTACTATTATTCTTATTGGTTGGCTTATAGTTTGCCTTACTGGCTGTTGTACCTTTTTGTCTTTGGCTGGCTATTCTACTTACCTGGATCAAATTTTCTTTTGCCTTGGTTGGGTTTGGTGGCTGTTGTCTGCTTCTATGCTTTCCCTAGCTATGTTGGGTGATTTTGGCTTGATGACTGCAATTGGTATTTACATTGACTTGGGTTTTCTGCTACTATGGTTGTTGGATAGGAGGATATGTTGGCTGTCTAATTTGGTTGGTTGTAGTGACTGGTCGGGCTGGTTGGAGGGGTGGTTTTTTTGGCCAATTTTTTCTGCTCCTATGGTGACCATTCTAAAAACCTGCTGGTGTTCTTTCTTTGACCAATATTTTTTGTTTCCTCTTGCTTTTTCTTTTCTCTCTTGGCTGTAGCTGACCCCCCCTTTTTCTTATTTGGGTGGTAGCTTTGTTGCTCACCCATTTTGTAGTTAGGCTGGGTGTTTTTACTAGCTCTATTTTTTGCTTTATTAGTGGAGGATATGAGCACTTGTGTTTTTCTTTTTTTGCTCTTGTTTGTCTCTAGTTTGTGTTGTTACCCCTGTTTTGATGCTTGATCCTTTTGATTTTGTTAATCCTTTTTGGTGGTGGCTTTGGGGGTGCTCCTACTGTATTTCTACTATCCCTGATGGTAGGTCGATTATCTACCTAATTGGGCTTGGTTATTCTGGTGGCTTGGTGGTTGGCTGTTATGTTTGCTATTTGGAGGATTTTCTAGCCTTTCTGGATGATAGACTCGATTTCCCACTTCTTCTTTTTTTGGAAGCACTATATGTAATTGTAGCCCTTCTCTTGAAGTTTGGATGCTTACATATAGTGTTGCTCCTTGAGATGATTGTAACTGAGCTTGAGCCTTTTCTTTACTTTACTCCTTTTATTTGCTCTTAATTTTTATGCTCTCTTATTGTACTCATCCTTTCAAAAGTATGTTGCAAATATCTTTTATTGGATGGGGGAGTGTTGCTGGTGGATCTTGTTGGTATCAGAAGGACCAAATGAAGTTTGCTGCTACTCACATGGATTTTTTTATGTTGATTTTTTGCTTTTTCTTTTATTTCTTTCCTTCATTATTGTAATATTTAGGGGGTTCATCTCTTAAGGATTTATTATAACTTTTTGAACATTAGCTTCCAGATTTACCCCCACTAAGGACTTTGTACTTTTCTTTGTGGCATTAAAATATCCTTAATTTCCCTACCTTAAACCCTAAACCCTAAACCCCAAACCCTAAACCTAAACCTAAAGTAACTAAATAAATTAAAAAATAAACCTAAACCTTAAAACCTAACAAACCTAAACCTAAACCTAAACCCAAAGAATGGGCAGAACCTTGATGGTAGGAACATCACCGTCAACCAGGCTCAATCTAGATCTAGCGATGGAGGTGAAGGTGGAGGCCACAGTTATCACAGTGTGGTGGGGGATCTAGAGGTACTAGTGGATATGGAGGAGCTGGTTGGAGCAGTGGTAGTTATGGAGGTAGGAGGAGTGATGGAGGTTACAACCATGTTGGTGGTGGAGGGAGAGATTGTGGGATATGATGGTGGATCCCGCTACTCTAAAGGTCATGGTGGTTCAACTAAAGAAACTGAAGAACGACTGATCCGATCTAGTGCTTATGGAACTAGGTCTTTACAGTAGAGATGATTCTAGTTATCAATGGTTTTTGATTTTCTCTATGCATGCACATTTTTTATCTATGTCATCGCTTGTATCTTAGAAAACTTGGTGTGTTACCTGGTTGATGAAATCGAAAAGAAGAAATATTGAATCTGAATTTATTCTCTATTAAAAAAAACCTTAAACCCTAAAAACCTTAAACTCTAAACCCTAAACCCTGAACCCTAAATCCTAAAACCCTAAACCCTAAATCCCAAAAATGCAAACCTTAAACTCTAAAACCTAAACCCTAAACATTGAACTCTTCTAATGTCTTCATTAAGCTTTGGAATAATATCATTCCCATTTCTTATTCCATATTAACTTAGAGGATTTTAAATAACTTTATACCTATTGATTCCTTCCTCTGGATTAAAGGGTTTCACCTACCTTCAAAGTGTTATTATTACTTTCATATCAAAAATGTTAATCATGTTTTTGTTAATGGGGGATTTCGTATGATGATTTATTTAACACTAACTTTTGCCATGGATCTCTTTCTTTATATCAACTTCTTGAAGTTTGTTTCCATAAAACTATGAAAGGTCATATCAAATTTCTTATTGCTATTACCCTTATTTGGTTCATTTGGTGGATCAAAATGATGTTAAATATTGTAGTATCCCTAAGAACCATAAAACGGTCATTTAGAACCAAAGAAAAAAAATTCATGCTTTGTTTAATGTTAATCTCATTAATAATATCCATTTTAGAGGTTATAAATTTGTGGCTAAAAGATTGGGTATCACTCTGTCATATGTTTCTTTTAGTAAGAGTGCTAGGATTATCCATTGGATCAAACCTAAAGTGAACTTTATTAAAATCTATACTGATGGCTCTGCTTCCTCTAATAAATATGGTTAAAGTGGAATCTTAGGGATTCCAAAGGTTTTGTCACCTGTGATTTTGTTTATCCCCTTAAAGCAAGTTCTATTATTTATGCTCAGCTTATGGAAATTAATAAAGCTATTGATATTTGTTTGAACAAAGGAATCTTTAATATTTAGATTGAAGTTACCGCTCTTCTTTTACTTGACATGCTCAATTCTAATAAAATGGTGAATGCTAACCAATTATACCTTCTTTATCACACTGAAAGCCTCTTCTCCCAAGTTTGCTATGAAATTTCTCATATTCTTCTTGAAGGTAATGCTTATGCAGATTTCTTGGCCAATTTGGGTGTTGAATCAAATAAACTCACTCTATTTGATAATCAAAATTTACCTAAGATGCTGAGAGGATTGGTCAATCTGGATAACACTGGATCACCTTACCTCAAATTTTAACTTTTGTCTTAGTTTTGTTGGTTTTTTGCTTTGGTGGTTTCTTTATGTATGGTTATTATTTTTTTTGTGTTGCCCCTTGTTGTGATTAGTCTTTATTGTTCTTATTTAGGGACCTGACTATCATCATTTTCTATGAGTGTTGGCTTGATGTTTTGGTGGCCTCCTATTGGGTTAAGCCTTTGCCTAAATTTGGCTTTTCCCATTTCTTAATTGTTGTTATTTTGCCTCTAATTCTAATTGGCTTTTTCCTTACATGAGAAAGATTTTTTTGCTGTTGTGCTTGGGCTTAGTGGATGCTGTTGTTTGCTTCTAGCCCTTATCTGGCTGTTCTAGGCGGTTATTATTTGATGGCTACTTTTGATCTTTTCAATCTTGACTTTATGCTGGGCTTTTTGGTGGTTGTTGTATCCTTTTCCTATTTTGTTTTGGTTGCTTTTATTTGTTGGTTACCCCCTCAACCATATGGATAGAATGTAGCTGATAGGTGGTCATTGATTTCTTATTTTCTTTTTGGTTGCTGCCCGTGGGTTGGTGGTCCTCCCAGGCTGGCTTGACTTTTTGTCTAGCTAGGAGAATACCATCTTACTTCTTGTTTGCTTTTGGTGCCCTCCTGTTGGGTTGTAGCTATGCTTGTCATTCCCTATGTTCGGATTGCCTCTCTTTAAAGCTGGTTACTTCTTTATCAAAGATGGATCATCTACTATTGTGGTATTTAGCTGGGTGGTTTTGTGGGTTGGCTGGTTTGGTTGGCTAGGTGGTTGTGATGGACATTTTCTTTCTGCTTAGTTCTTGGCTAGTCTGGGAGCCTGTTTGGTGGTTTTTCTTTGGTTTGGTTTTGGCCTTATTGAGGTTGGTTGTTGGTTGTTGTTTCTAGGCTATTTGGTCTATTGGGTGGCTGCTATTCTGCCTCGGGTACTATTAGCCTGGTTTAGTGTCTTGGTGTTTATTTTGGTAGTGGTTTTGGGCTTGGCAAGTTTGGTTGGTTGGGTTGGCTTCTTGATTTGTAGTGGTGGCTTGGTTGTTTTTCCTGCTGTGCTAGGTGGTGATTTGCTAGTGTTTCCTGGATGCCCTTTTAGTCTCCTTATGGGTTAGTTTTCCCCTCTCTAGTGTTGTTTTTTCCTACTGCTATCTTTCTATTTGAGTTGTAGGCTTTGTGGTTATTTTTTTTTATTTCTTGCCACCTTTGTTTTGGTCGGATTGGTTGCCACTGTTAGTGTTGGCCTTTCTTTTTGACTTGGTTTTGAATTGCTAGTGTTTTGGAGATAGTTGTGGAATGTTGTCTTGGTTTTGAGCTACTATTAATGTTTGTTCTAGTGACACTTGTGGGATTGTTTCTATCCATGGTGTGTTTTGCTATGTAGGTATTGTCTTGGCTGCTGCTCTTTCATTTCTGCTATATTGGCTTTGTTGATGATCCTTCCTTTTTGGTTTGGTGGCCTTTATTTGGTTGGGTGATTTTGTGGGCTAGTTGTTTCTATTGTTTTGGATGCAAGTACTAGAGACTTGTTGATTATCGCTCTTTCACTGAATGCCTTTATTGAGGTAAGTGGGCTATGATGGCTAGGATGATTCCCTACTATCTTTTGGCTGGTAGCGTTATATGTGACTATAACCCTTCTTTCAAAGTTGGGATGCTCACATATGTGATTGCCCCTTAAGATGATGATGACTGAGCCTGAGCCTTATTCGAATGTTTTTTTCTTCTGATTTTGTTCTTTAGTTTGTGCTTAAACTTGATTCTGTTAGCTATGCTTATTTCTTCCTTTAGTTGTTTGTAGGATTCATTTATAGGTTAAGGGATATTGCTAGTGGCTTGTGCTTAAAGGGTTATCTAGTTGTTGCTGATTAGTTCCTTTACTAATTTTATGAGTTGTATTTCTCATTCAATGTCTTAGTCTATATTTGTATTATTTCTATTTTAATTTTTTTTTATTGTACTTAGATAGGGATTTAACTCTTTAAGTTTCTTGTAGCTTTTTGAGCAGTAGATCTTTGAGCTTCACCCTTTTTAAGGACCTCGTACCTTTCTTTTTATGGTAATAAAATTCCTAATTCTCCTAAAAAAACCCTAAATCCTAAACCCTAACTAACCCTAGACCCTAAAAGCTGAAAACATAAGCCTAAACTAAATAAAACTTAAAATTAAAATTAATAAAAAAACATAAACCAAAAATAAATAAATAAATAAAACTAAAACTAAAACCTAAATCTAATCCTAAAAAGAAAATAAAATAAAAAAAATAAATACTAAACTAAAATAAAGTAAATAAAAAACAAAACAAAACTAAAAAATATTAAACCTAAATAAAATAAAAACTAAACCTAAAATAAAAATAAAATAAACCAAAAATTAAATAAAATAATAACTAAATAAAAACCTAAACTTAAAAGATAAACCTAAAAAAAAAACCTAAAATAAAATAAAAAATAAAACCTAAACACTAAACTTTAAAAAAAAAAACATAAACCTAAAATAAAAATAAAATAAACTTAAACCTAAACTAAAATAAACTAAACTAAAATAAACAAAATCTAAACCTAAACCTAAAATAAACTAAACCTAAACCTAAACCTAATCAAAATTTAATAAAATAAACTAAAAATAAACCTAAAACTAAACTAAAAAATAAAACCTAAAAATAAACCTAAAATAAAAACCTATAACCTAAAAGAAAGAAAATAAAATACAAACCTAAATCTAAACATAAAAATAAAATTTAAAACTTAAACTTAAAAAATAAAATAAAGATAAAACTAAACTAAACAATAAACCTAAACCTAAACCTAAACCTAAACCAAAACAAAAAAAAACTAAAATACAAAACCTAAACTAAAATAAATAAATTTAAAGTAAATAAACTATACTAAATAAAAATAAAAATAAACCTAAAGAAAAAAAAACTAAAATTAATAAAAAAATAAACTAAATAAGCCTAAACCTACCACTTTACATAATATTAAAAAATTAAAAATTTAAAAAAATAAAATTAAAAAAACCTTAATTATAACCTAAACCCTAAACTTACAACCCTAAACCCTAAAACCTTGAACTTTAAACCCTAAATCCTAAACCCTGATCCCTAAAATCTACAACCCAAGACTTTAAACTGTAAACCCTAAAACACTAAATCCTAAACCCTAAAACTAAACTAAATAAAACCTAAAAATAAAATAAATAAAAAAACCTAAACTTAAATAAAATAAAAGAAAAACTTAAACTAAAACTTAAACCTAAACCTAAAAATAAAATAAAATAAAAAATAAAAACTAAACTAAAATAAAATAAATAAAAACTTAAACAAAACTAAAAAATAAAATAAACCTAAAAATAAAACCTTAATAAAGTAAAAACTAAATGTAAACTAAAAATAAAATAAACAAAAATTTAGATAAAATAAAAACTAAATAAAAACCTAAACTTAAAAAATAAATATAAAAATAAATAAAAATAAAACCTAAACCCTAAACTAAAGAAAACCTAAACTTAAAATAAACAAAATAAAATAAACATAAACCTAAACTAAAATAAACAAAACTAAAATAAATAAAACCTAAAACCCTAAACCGTAAACCTTAAACCCTAAACCCTAAACCCTAATACCATAAACCCTAAACCCTAAACCCTAAACTGTAAAAACCTAAAAACCTAAACCTAAACTAAATAAAATTCTAAACCCTAAACCCTAAACCCTAAACACTAAACCCAAAACTACTCCTAAAGCCTAAGCCCTAAACCTACATCCCTAGACCCTAAACCTTAAACCCTAAACCCTAAACCCTAAACCCTAAACCCTAAACCCTAAACCCTAAACCCTAATACATATAACCCTAAACCCTAAACCCCAAATCTTAAACCTTAAATCATAAACCATAAACCCTAAACCTTAAACCCTAAACCCTAAACCATAAAACTTGAAAACCTAAACCTAAAATAAATAAAATCTAAATAAATAATAAATAAAAAAACCTAAACCTAAATAAATTAAAATAAATAAAATAAAATAAAAACCTAAACTAAAACCTAAACCTAAACCTAAAAATAAAATAAAATATAATATAAAAACTAAACTAAAATAAAATAAATAAAAACCTAAACTAAACTAAATAAAATAAAATAAACCTTAAAATAAAAAACATAGATAAAATAAAACTAAATGTAAAATAAAATAAAATAAACCTAACATAAAATAAAATAAAAACTAAATAAAAACCTAAACCTAAAAATAAAACCTAAAAATAAATAAATAAATAAAACCTAAACCCTAAACTAAGAAAAAAGATAAACCTTAAATAAAAATAAAATAAACCTAAACTAAAATAAACTATGTTAAAATAAACTAAACTAAAATAAATAAAACGTAAACCTAAACCTAAAACAAACTAAACTTAAACCCAAACCTAAACTAAGTAAAATAAAACAAACTAGAAATAAACCTAAACCTAAACTAAAAAAATAAACCCTAAATAAACCTAAAATAAAAACCTAAAACCTAAACCTAAAAAATAAAATAAAAATCTAAACCTAAAACTAAAAATAAAAAATAAAACTTAAACTTAAAAAATAAAATAAAAATAAAACTATACAAAAAAAATAAACATAAACTTAAACTTTAAATTTAAAAAATAAACTATAATGAAAAACCTAAATAAAAATAAATAAACTAAACTAAATAAAAATAAAAATTAAACCTAAATAAAAATATAAAATAAAATAAGTAAACCTAAACCTACCGATTTACTTAATTTAAAAAAAAAAACCTAAGCCCTAAACCCTAAACCTTAAACAATAAATCCTAGACTCTAAACCCTAAACCCTAAACTAAAACCAAAACCTAAACCTAAAACTAAATAAACTAAAAACCTAAACCTAAATAAACCTAAATAAATAAACTAAAAAATAAACCTTAACCTAAGCCTAAAATAAATAAAAAACTAAACCTAAACCTAAATCTAAAACTTAAACCTAAACCTAAACCTAAACATAAAACTAAGCTAGACTGAATAAATTAAAATAAAAATAAAAACCTTAACCTAAACCTTAACCTAAAAAAATAAACTAAATAAAATAAACTAAACTAAAATAAATCAATAAATAAAATAAAACCTAAACCTAAACCTAAAGTAAAGTAAATAAACCTAAATAAACCTAAACCTAAAACTTAAAAACCTAAACCTAAACCTAATCCTAAAATAAACCTAAAAACTAAAATAAAATAAAACTAAAAAAACCTAAAAAAACCTAAACTAAACCTCAAATATGCTAAAAACCTAAAATAAAATAAACTAAAAAATAAAATATAAACCAAACCTAAAAAAAATAAAATATAAAATAAAATAAACTAAATAGACTTGAGGTTTAATTTGTTTTTAAGAAAACCCTAAACCCTAAATCCTAAAAACTAAATCCTAAACACTGAACCCTAAACCCTAAAGCAAACACTAAACCCTAAACCTTAAACTGTATGTTGTAAACCCTAAACCCTGAACCATAAACCCTAAACCCTAAACCCTAACCCTAACCATAAACCCAAAACCCTAAACCCTAAACCCTCAAAATCCTAAACCTTAAACCTAAACTAACCCTAATCCTTAAACCCTAAACACCCTAAACCAAAAAGGTAAAACCCAAAACCTAAAATCCAAAACCCTAATATAACTGTAAACCCTAAGCTAACCCTAAACTGTAACCCCCAAAAAGCCTAAGCCTTAAAGCCTAAATATTATACCCTAAACCATAAACCATAAAATGTTAAAACCTAAACCCTACACCCTAAACCTTACACTAAACACTAAACCTTAAACCCTAAACCCTAAAACCCTAAAACCCTAAACCCTAAACCCTAAACTCTAAACCCTAAACCATAAAACCCTAAACACTAAATCGTAAACCCTAAACCCTAAGACCTACAACCCTAAACCCTAAACCCTAAAATCTAAACCCTAAACCCTAAACCCTAAATCCTAAATCATAAAAAAATAAACCTTAAACCATAAACCCTAAAAACCTAAAAACCTGAACCTAAATTAAATAAAAATCTAAAACTAAAATAAATAAAAAAACCTAAACCTAAATAAAATTAAAACCCAAACCTAAACCTAAACCTAAAACTAAACTAAAAAAAGAACTAAATTAAATTAAAATAAATTAAAACTAAAACTAAACTAAATAATAAAATAAACTATAAATAAAAAAACTAAATAAAATAAAAACTAAATATAAAATAAAAATAAAATGGAAAACTAAATAAAAACCTAAACCTAAAAATGAACCTAAAAATAAAAATAAAACCTAAACTTAAAAAATAATATAAAAATAAAAATAAACTCAAGAATAAACCTAAACCTAAACCTAAAAAATAAACTAAAATAAAAAACCTAAACTAAAATAAATAAACCTAAAATAAATAATCTAAATAAAATAAAAATAAAAATAAACCTAAATAAAAATAAATAATAAAATAAACTAAATAAACCTAAACCTATTAATTTTCTTAGTTTTAAAAATAAAAATAAAAAATAAAAATAAAAAATAAAAAAATACTAACTCTAAACCCTAAAACTAACCCTAAACCCTAAACCTACAATCCTAATACAGATAAAACAAAGTAAAAAAAAAAATCCTAACACATTGATTTCTTAACTGTTGTCTCCATCAACTTGATGGCCCCCCTTCACCCTGATATTTCTGTTAAGGGCATGATTCGCCTCTGGCTTAAGCTTAAAAGGATTAAACAAAACCTTAATTGGTGGAATAAGCATCATTTTAAAAATCTCTTTGCCAATATCAAAAATATGGAACAATTGGTTTGTTCTCTTGAAAATGTTGTTTTGACTGATTCCACTAAACTTGAGGACTTGAATGAAGCCAAAGATAACTTGGTTATCTATTAGAATATGGAAGAAACCTACAAGTGGAAAAAGGCTGCTAGCAAACATATTGTTGATGGGGACAGAAATACCAGATATTTCCATGCTCTTTTCCAAAAAAGAGATCCTTAAACTCTATTAAAAAAATTAAAAGTGATAATGACAACTAAATCACTAACAATAATGATATTAAAGATTCTGTCACCCATCATTTTAAAAACTTATTGAACAAGAACCTTCCTTTAGAAGCTATCTCCAACTCCCACTTGATTCCCTCAACAATTACTAATGATGACAATCACTTGCTTAATATGGTTCCTACGAAAGCTGATATTGGTAGAATTCTTAATGTTGAATTTGAATGTGTTGCCTATGCTATCCCTCAATGATGTCATTTATTTCTTTAATGGCAATCCCTTACATAGATATTTTTCTAGCACTTTCATTGCTCTCATTCCTAAAATTAATAATCTTGAATCTTGGGGTGATTTGGACTTATCATTTGCACCTTCTTTCATAAACTAATTGCTAAATTTATTCATTCATGCTTCCAAAAATTATTTCCCTCAACCAAACTGGTTTCATTAAAGGTAGAGCTATATCTGATAACATTCTTCTTGCCCAAGAGCTGATTCATGATTTGGATGCTTCTATCATAGGTGGTAACATCCTATTCAAATTGGACATCTCTAAAGCTTTTGACAACTTCTCTTGAAACTTTCTCTTCCAAATTCTTCATTTGTTTGGTTTTTTTGACAAATTTATCTGCCTCATTATAAATTGTATTAGCAATGTTTGGTTCTCTGTTATCCTGAATGGTGAGGCCTTAGGTTTCTTCCCTTCTATGCATGGCTTGAGATAAGGGGATCCCTTGTCTCCCTCTCTTTTTATTATTGTTGTTGAATATCTTTCGAGGAGCCTTCATGAACTTTTCAATAATAATCCAAGCATGTCTTTAGAACTCAAGGTGGTTTTCCTGTCTCTCATCTTAGTTTTGCTGATGATTTCATTATATTTTGCAATGCCTCTATTCATCACATTAAAAATATTAAGAATTTTTTAAATAAATTTGGAAATGAAAGTGGTCTCTTTCTTAACGAAGGAAAAAGTTGTTTCATTCCTTCCTCTAAAATCTCTTGTAATAAGTTCAACTAAATCTTGGGAATCACTAATTTTCAGCAACAATAACTTCTTATTAAATATCTTGGTGCTCCTCTTTTTAAAGGTCAGAAAAGATCACATCTTTTTGATGAGTTAATCCAAAAAATCTCTAATAAAATTTCTGTTTGGGAATTTCATTTACTCTCATTTGGTGGTAGGCTCACTATTCAAACCATTGTGTCGACCAATTCTACCATCAACAGAATTGAGCGCCTCCTTAATAAATTTTTCTGTGGTTCTAACAATTCTACTAAAAGAATGCATTGGACCTCTTGGTATAAAAGTTGTGACACTCTTGCTGAAGGTGGGCTTGGCTGTAAGCCAATCAGGGAAGCTATCACTACTTTTTCTTATAAACTTTAGTGGAATTTTAGGAGTAATAATAGTCTTTGGGCTAAATTCATGACTGCTAAATACTGCCAGGGTAAGCACCCTCTCATTTGTCCTTACAAAGTGGGAGATTCTCATGTATGGAAAAGACTTTGTTCCATCAAATGGGAGGCTGAATCCTTAATTTGTTGGGGGATTAACTCTGGAACTTCTTTCTTTTGGCAAGATAATTGGACTGGCAATGGCTCTATTGATGATTTACTTTCTACCCACTCCACTGTTGCTATTAAAGTAAACTATTTTTGGTAGAATAATAAGTGGAACAATAGTAAGCTTATTGACTATATCCCTATCTCACTTTTACATAAGCTTACTATCATCCCTATCATCCCTAGCAATCATGATTAGATTCTTTTTCAGCTTTCTCAAAATGGTGACTTCAACCTTAAAGATGTTTGGATTCATATTAGAGAAGCTCATGATTTCTCTAATGTGTTTCTTAAACTTTGGAATAACACTATCCCTATTTATTACTATGTTCTAACTTGGAGAATTTTGAAAAATTTCATCCTTGTTGATTCCTTGATGTGGGGTAAAGGTTTTTACTTACCTTCAAAATGCTACTACTACTTTCACATTGAGAATGTCAATCATGTATTTGTTAACGAAGCCATTGCTTCCAAACTTTGGGCTTGGTATGATGAATTTTTTAGTATTGACAGATTCAATGGCTTTTTAACACTATCCCTATTTCTTCCAAACACTTTTAATTTTACTCTTATTAATGACTTGTTCACCTAATGTCATAAAACTAACACTAGAACTTCTACAACTAAAATTAGACTCCATATATTTAGTTTTAGATCTTAAATGAAAACCTTTAGACTCTAAAGTTGACTTCCATAATTCAAGTTTCTCTTAGACTCCCTCTCTAGTCTAATCAACAAGAAGAATGGCATCAACAAAAATCATACACCAAGGTACATCTTCCTATAAATACCTAGTAAGAACATCCATAACTAAACTAAAAAGATAAGGGCTTAAAGTTGATCCTTGAAGTGGAGGAATCAAGCCAAAAGAAAAAAAAATTAGTTACATGAAATGATTGAATTACTTTATTTTATCTGTATGGCCATCTTTTGTTTATCTTTTGTTTATTGTTGTTGCTCCTCTTCATTTTGCTGATGCATTTCCCTGATAATCTTTTGTGGTTCTATTGTGATTACTGTAGCATCTGCTGCAAGCTTTCTATTAATTATCCAATCTATTTTTGGGGTCTTACTGTATCTGTTGTTTCCCTTGCTAATGGAAATGTGCTTCCTGTTTCCCTAATCTGTTGGATGGAGATGTCTTATTTTCTAATCTGCAGGGACGGACTGCTTGCCATCAATACTATTTTTTGGGACTTACTGTATTTTGCTTTACTTTTCACGATTGAGACTATTTCCTATCTCTTTTTCCTGTTGCCTATTCTCAAACTAATTTTTTATTCTGGCTACCTATATTGGAGGCTCATGTCTTTGTTGCTGCAGTTATTGGTTTGCTATGATTTGCACAACTTCATGGTGGGCCCTACTTTATTTGTATTTTCCTTCTTAAATAGGACTGTGGCTCCTATTTTGCTCACCAACCCCCCTTCGTCAACCTGTAAAGGAAGAATGTTTAATTTACCTATTATTACTACTATTTCTTTGCAAGATTGGATTTGCTTCTTGCCTTCCTTTCATCCTGATTTTACTGATGATGTTGGATTAGATGTTGGTCTGCTTTTCCTTATCTTGAAGGATTTTAATGATGGTTTTCTTCTGATCCCCATTTTGGGTCTATGTAATACTACTATTACTGACTGGATTACCCTCTATTGGGTGCAATATTTGGTTTTCTATCTTGGTTTGTTGTCTTGGTTGTTAGCTTAATGGATTATCAGGTTTTATGCCCAGCAAGCTGCTACTGGGGTTGTTTCTCTAATTATTTTTTTATGTTGTTTGCAGTGGGGTGCATAAATCACTTGCGGCTTGTGGTCTATCTAATCTGTTGCTACATTCCCATCTTGGTTCTGTTAGACTTGTGTAGTTCCTATTGTGTTTATGCTATTAACTTGGTGTTTGTCAACATGTGCATTGTTTATTCTGAATGGGTATCCTTTTATGGGTTGTATTCCTAGCTTGTAAGTTTCATATGATCATTGATG
Organism: Cymbidium sinense; assembly: GCA_021442155.1. Lineage (NCBI taxonomy): Eukaryota > Viridiplantae > Streptophyta > Magnoliopsida > Asparagales > Orchidaceae > Cymbidium > Cymbidium sinense. Next base: position 14,207,037 of record CM038215.1, read on the forward strand.
GTGTTGTTGTGATTACGTTATTAACAAGGGGGTTGTTAACATCTGCATTGCTAATTCTGAATGGGCACCTTTCTATGGGCTGTATTCCTGGGTTGTATTCCTGTCCTGTAAGTTTTATATGTTATGGGATGGTGTTATTTACATGATATTTGATATGCTTAGCAAGATTTCAACTGGCTTTTCAGCCGGTTGTCTATTATTTCTATCTTCTGCTTGGCCTTTTTTATTGTTTACTTATGGTGGGTTTTCCTATTGGCTTAATTTTAATCTTGGATCTGGTATTAATAAGGTGGATGTGGCCAAGATGGTTCATTTTTATATGGGTAGGGATTCTCATGCTATGGTGACTATATTGGTGATACTTATCCTGTATGGGATAATCCTTTTCCCATTCTGCTCTTTGTTGTCTCCTTTTCTATAGTGTATATGGATTTGTTTAGGTTTGCAGTTAAGGCTCATAAGACTTTCAACAAATGCCTGCTATCTTCCCACAAGTTTGTAGGCTATGATGGCTATCATGATTTAACTCCTTTTTGGTTTGGTAGTAGCTCTTGTGATGTAACCCTTCCGCTGAAGTTTGGATGCTTATATTTGCATCTGCCTTTGTGTGACCAGCCTTCTCTCACACTTCTCTATAATTTTTCTCGCTTTATGCTTTTACCTTCCACTTTGTTTGTATTACTCTGTAAATTTTATCTTTCTACATATTTGAGATGCACTTTTCTCTTTATTGCGTTTTCCCTGTGGCATGCACTCGTGATCTCAAGAGCTTTGGCCCAGATTTATCCATTGGCTTTCTATGTTAATCATTTTGTATCTTTATTATTTTTTGATTTATATTGGGATTTACTCAGTATTAGTTTGAACAGTTTTGAGTTTATCCCTCTAAGGATCTTGTAAACCTTTTGTCTATATGGGTTTCACAAAAAAAAACTACAACCCTAAAACCCTAAACCATAAACCTTAAACCGTAAACCATAAACCCAAAACAGTAAACCCTAAATCCTAAACAGTAAACCCCAAACCCTAAACCCTAAACCCCAAACCCTAAACCCTAAACCCTAAAACTTAATAACTTAATCCTAAACAAAATAAAACTTAAATAAAAATAAAATAAAATTAAAACATAAACTAAAACCTAAACCTAAACCTAAACCTACAAATGAAAATAAAATAAACATTAAAAACTAAACTAAAATAAAATAAATAAAAACCTAAACTAAACTAAAAATAAAAAATCTAAATAAAATAAAAACAAAACCAAAAATAAAAATTAAAATAAAATAAAAACTAAATAAAAATCTAAACTTAAAAATAAAACCTAAAAATAATTTCAAAAACCTAAATCCTAAACTAAAAAAAAAACTTAAACCTAAAATAAAAAAAATAATCCTAAACCTAAACTAAAATAAACTAAACTAAAATAAATAAAACCTAAACCTAAAACTAAAATGAATTAAACCTAACCTAAACCTAAACTAAATAAAAGAAATTAAATTAAAAATAAAACCTAAAAATAAACCAAAAATAAAAACCTAAAACCTAAACCCAAAAAACTAAAATAAAACCTAAACCTAAACCTAGAAATAAAAAATAAAACCTAAACCTAATAAATAAAATAAAAATAAAAATAAATAAATAAAATAAACCTAAACCTAAATCTAAACCTAAGAAATAAACTAAAATAAACTAACCTAAAATAAATAAACTAAATTAAATAAACATAAAATAAAGCTAAATAAAAGTAAAAATAAAATAAACTAAAAAAATATAAACTTACTAGTTTACTTAATTTAAAAATAAATAATAAATAAACATAAATAAATAAAACCTAACCCTAAACCCTAAAACTAAACCTACACCTACAACCCTAAACCCTAAACCCTAAACCCTTGTCCCTAAACCTAAACCTTAAAACCCAAAACCTAAACCTTAAACCCAAAACCCTAAACCCTAAATCCTAAAACCTACAACCCTAAACACTAAACCCCAAAACCTAAAAGCCAAAACCCAAAACCCAAAACCCTAAACCCTAAACCCTAAACTCTAAAAACCTAAAAAGCTAAATCTAAACTAAATAAAACCTAAAAATAAAATAAATATAAAACTTAAACCTAATTAAAATAAAAACCTAATCTAAAACCTAAACCTAAACTTAAACCTAAAAATAAAATAAAAAATAAAAAGTAAATTAAAATAAAATAAATAAAAACTTAAACTAAACTATAAAATAAAATTAACCTAAAAATGAAAAACCAAAATAAAATATAACTTAAACGTAAAATAAAATAAAAACTAAATAAAAACCTAAATCTAAAAAATAAATCAACAAAAAACATAAAAATAAATAGAGAAAACCTAAACCCTAAACTAAAATAAAAAACTAAACCTAAAATAAATTAAACCAAAACCTAAAATAAAATAAACTAAACTAAAATAAAAGAAAACCTAAGCCTTAACCCAAACCTAAAAAAACTAAACCTTAAACTAAAATAAATTAAAATAAATTAAAAATAAACCAAAACTGAAACTAAAAAATAAAACCTAAAAATAAACTTAAAATAAAAACATAAAAGCTAAACCTAAAAAAATAAAATAAAAACTAAAACCTAAACCTAAAAATTAAAAATAAAACCTAAACCTAAAATATAAGTTAAAAATAAAACTAAACTAAAAAATAATCCTAAACCTAAATCTAAGAAATAAACTAAAATAAATAACCTAAACTAAAATAAATAAACATAAAATAAATAAACTAAACCAAAATAAAAAACCTAAATAAAAATATAAAATAAACTTAATAAACTAAATAAACCTAAACCTACTAGTTTACTTAATTTGGATTTTTAAAAACCTAAACCCTAAACCTTAAACACTAAATCCTAAGCCCTACACCTACAACCCTAAATGCTAAACCCAAAACCTAAAACCCTAAACCGTAAACCCTAAACCCTAAACCATAAACCATAACCCTTACCCTAAGCCCTGAACCCTAATCCATAAACCTTAAAACCTTAAAACTTAAACCCTAAACCCTAAGCCCTAAACGATAAATACCCAAAACCTTAAAGCCTAAACCCTAAAGCCTAAGCTAACCCTAAACCATAAGCCCTAAACCCTAAACCCAAAAACCCTAAACCTTAAAGCCTAAACACTAAATCCTAAACCCTAAACCCTAAACCCTAAAACCTTAAACCCTAAACCCCCTAAACCCTAAACCCGATAACCTAAAAACCTAAAAACATAATTCTAAACTTAATCAAACCTAAAAAAATAAATAAAAAAACTATGACTAAATAAAATAAAAATTAATATAAAACTAAAACCTAAATTAAAACCTAAGCCTAAGCCTAAAAATATAAGAAAATAAAAACTAAACTTAGATAAAATAAATAAAAACTTAAACTAAACTAAAAATAAAATAAACATAAACATAAAAAACATAAATAAAATAAAAACTAAAAGTAAAATAAAAATAAAATAAACCTAAAATAAAATAAAATAAAATACAAACTAAATAAAACCTAAAACATAAAAAATAAACCTAAAAAAACATAAAAATAAATAAAAAATAAAACATAAACCCTAAACTAAAAAAATAAAAATAAAACCTAAAATAAAAAAAATAAAATAAACCTAAACCTATATTAAAATAAAAAACATAAACCAAAACATAAAATATACTAACCTAAACCATAAACTAAATAAAATGAAATAAACTAAAAATAAACAGAAACCTAAACTAAAAAATAAAACCAAAAACTAAACCTTAAATAAAAACTTAAAATATAAACCCAAAAAAATAAAATGAAAACCAAAACCTAATCCTAAAAATTAAAAATAAATGCTAAACCTAAAAAAAGTATAAAAAAATAAAACTAAACTAAAAAATAAACATAAACCTAAACCTAAACTTAAAAAATAAACTAAAATAAAATACCTAGACTAAAATAAATCAACCTAATATAAATAAACTAAATTAAATTAAAATTTAAAAATAACCTAAATAAAAACAAAAAATAAAACAAATTAAAATAAATTAAAAATAAACTAAATAAACTAAATAAACCTAAACCTACAGATTTACTTAATTTAAAAAAAATCCTAAACACTAAACCCTGAATCCTGAATCTTAAACCCTAAATCCTAAACTCTAAACCCTAAATTTTAAACCCTAAAACTAACCTTAAACCCTAATCCCTAAACTCTAAACCCTAAAAAACCCAAAATCCTAAACCATAAACCCTAAACACTAAATAAAAAATAAAAAAACCCTAACCCTAAACCATAAACCCTAAAACCTACAAACCCTAAACAATAAACCCCAAACCCTAAACCCTAAAACCATAAACATAAATCTAAAACCGTAAAAACCTAATAACCTATACCTAAATAAAATAAAACCTAAAAATAATATAAGTAAAAAAACTAAACCTAAATAAAATAAAAAACAAAATAAAATAAAAACCTAAACCTAAACCTAAACCTAAATATAAAATAAAATAAAAAATAGTAACTAAACTAAAATAAAATAAATAAAAACCTAATCTAAACTAAAAAAATTAAATAAACCTATAAATTTAAAACCTAAGTAAAATAAAACCCAAACATAAAATAAAAATAAAATAAACCAAAAATAAAATAAAATAAAAACTAAATCTAAATCTAAATAATAAACCTAAGAGTGAAAGCTACAAATAAATAAAAAATAAAACCTAAATGGTAAACTAAAAAAAATCCAAAACCTAAAATAAACAAAATAAAATAAACCCAGACCTAAACTAAAATAAACTACAACAACAACAAACAACAATAGTAAGCCTTTATCCCACAAAGTGGGGTCGACTACATGAATCATTTGTCTCCATTGTGTCCTATTATGTGTCAAATTCTCATTTAATTGAAGTTTACTAAGGTAATTTTTTATACATCTTAACAAAGTCATTTTAGGTCTACCTCTACCTTTCTTAACATAAGGCGAATATAATGCATCTACTCATCAAATCGGGTCATTGGATGGTCGATGCTTTATGTGCCAAACCTTCTAAGGTGACTCTCTCTAATCTTATCTACCATTGGAGCTACTACAACTTTTTCCTGAACATACTCATTTTGCATTTTATCTCTAAGAGTAAAGCCACTCATCCACCTGAGCATCCTCATCTCTATAACACTTAACTTAGTCTTATGCTTCTCTTTTATTGGCCAACATTCTGCACCATTAGTCATTACAAGTCTTACCACCATCTAATTAAAATTTTCACTTAATTTTAAGTGAAACTTTTCTATCACACAACAGGCCAGATGCATTCCTCCACTTCAACCATCCAACTAGAATTCTACTAATAACATCTTCATCTATTTCACTATCATTTTGAACAATAGAGTCTAAATATCTTAATCACTCACTCTTATTAATGACTTGTTCACCAAATGTCACAACACTACCACTAAAATTTCTACAATTAAAATTACACTCCATATATTCAATTTAGATCTACTTAAATGAAAACCTTTAGACACTAATGCTGACCTCCATAATTCTAATTTCTCTTGGACTCCCTCTCTAGTCTTTTCAACAAGAAGAATGTCATCAACAAAAACCATACACCAAGGTACATCTTCTTGTAAAAGCATAGTAAGAGCATCCATAACTAATGCAAAAAGATAAGTGCTTAAAGCTGATCCTTGATGTAATCCAATTGAAATAGAAAAATATTCTATCAATCCTTCTTTTGTTTGGACACAAGTAACAGCTCTAGTATGCATATCCTTAATGACTTGAATATAACCAATATTAACTCATTCCTATTCTAGAACTCTCCAAAGAACATCTCTTGAAACTTTATCATAAGCTTTCTCTAAATCAATAAATATGTAGATCCTTCTTACTTTCTCTATACTTCTCCATCAAACCTCTTAACAAATGTATAACATCCATAGTAGATCTAGCTAGCATGAAACCAAAGTGATTGTAAGAAACTTTTGTATCATATCATAACCTATGCTTATTTACTCTCTCCCGTAATTTTAATGTATGACACATTAACTTAATTCCTCTATAATTTGCACACTCTTGTGCATCACCTTTATTCTTAAATATAGGAACCAACATACTCTTCCTCCACTCATGTGGCATCTTTTTAATATTTAAAATAACATTAAAAATATTAGTAAGCTGAGAAATTCCCTGATCTCCTAAACTAAAATAAACTTAACTTAAATTAATAAAAGCTAAACCTAAACCGTGAGCTAACAAAATAAAATAAACTAAAAATAAACCAAAACCAAAACTACAAAATAAATCTAAGAGATAAACCTAAAATAAAAACATAAAACCTAAAACAAAAAATAAAATAAAAACCTAAACCTAATCCTAAAAATTAAAATTAAACCTAAACCAAAAAAATAAAATAAATACAAAACTAAACTAAAAAATAAACATAAACCTAAAAAATAAACTAAAATAAAAAACCTAAACTAAAATAAATAAACCTAAAATAAATAAACTAAACTAAATAAAAATAAAAAATAAACCTAAATAAAAATAAAATAATAAAATAAACTAAAATAAATAAAAAACTAAACTAAATAAACTAAAAACCCTAAATCTATCGGTTTACATAATTTAAAAAATAAACATAAACCCTAAACCCTAAATCGTATTCCCTAAAACTAACCCTAAACAAACAATCTTAAACCATAAACCATAAACCCTAAACCCTATACCCTAAATCGAAACCCTAAACCCTAAACCCTAAACCCTAAACCCTAAACCTTAAACCCTAAACCCTAAAACCCTAAAACCTAACCTCTTAACTAACCCTAAACCCTAAACGCTAAACCCTAAACCCTAAACATTAAACCATAAACCCTATGCTAACCATAAACACTATGCAAACAATAAACCTTAAAAACCCTAAACCATAAAGCCTAAAAATTAAACCCTAAGCCCTGAACTTTGAACCCTAAAATCTAAACCCTAAACACTAAACCTTAAACCTTAACCCCTAAACCCTAAACCTAAAATCATAAACCTCAAGGAGGTTGTTAACATCTGCATTACTTACATTCATTGGACTTCCTTTTCTGGGAAATATTCATGGGTTGTTTACTGGGCTGTTTACTAAGACTTTATATTTATTATTGTCAGATACGTTTGGGATGGAGTTAATACCATGCTTTTGTATTTGCTTGGCTGAATTTCAGCAGGTATTACATCTGATAGTTTATTGCTTCTTACTTTTGCCTGACCTTTTCTACTATTTCCCTGTGGTGGGTCTTCTTGCTGGTCTAATTAAACCCTTAGATCTAGTTAAAAATATGGTTGACCTAACAATGATGGCTTTCTTTCATTTGTGTTGGGATTATCATGCCATGGGGCCTAATATGATGACATCTATTTTGCATGGGATCCTCTTATCCATTCTGCTCTTTGCTGGTCTTTTCTCTTTTCTCTTTCTTGCAGGTTTGCTCCCTAGTGGCATGCATTCTCTCATCCTGAAGAGCTTTGGACCAGATTTATCCATTGGCTTCTCTATGTTAATCATTTTGTATCTTTTGCTTTTATATTCTCTTTTATTTTGCTTTTGGATGTACTTATATAGGGATTTACTCTCTAGGCTGATTGTAGCTCTTTGAACAGTAGTTTTGGAGTTTATCCCCTCTTAAGGACCTTGTAACCCTCTTTTTGAGGCAATAAAATTCCTCCTATATGGGGTTTCACAAAAAAAGAACCTACAACCCTAAAACCCTAAACCATAAATCTTAAACCGTAAACCATAAACCCAAAACAGTAAACCCTAAATCCTAAACAGTAAACTCCAAACCCTAAACCCTAAACCCCAAACCCTAAACCCTAAACCCTAAAACTTAATAACCTAATCCTAAACTAAATATAGCTTACATAAAAATAAAATTAAATTAAAACATAAACTAAAACCTAAACCTAAACCTAAACCTACAAATGAAAATAAAATAAACATTAAAAACTAAACAAAAATAAAATAAATAAAAACCTAAACTAAACTAAAAATAAAAAACCTAAATAAAATAAAAACAAAACCAAAAATTAAAATTAAAATAAAATAAAAACTAAATAAAAATCTAAACTTAAAAATAAAACCTAAAAATAAATTCAAAAACCTAAATCCTAAACTAAAAAAAAAACTTAAACCTAAAATAAAAAAAATAATCCTAAACCTAAACTAAAATAAATAAAACTAAACCTAAAACTAAAATGAATTAAACCTAACCTAAACCTAAACTAAATAAAATAAATTAAATTAAAAATAAAACCTAAAAATGTACCAAAAATAAAAACCTAAAAGCTAAACCCAAAACTAAAATAAAACCTAAACCTAAACATAGAAATAAAAAATAAAACCAAACTTAAAAAATAAAATTAAAATAAAAATAAATAAAAAAATAAACCTAAACCTAAATCTAAACCTTAGAAATAAACTAAATAAACTAACCTAAATTAAATAAACTAAACTAAATAAACATAAAATAGAGATAAATAAAAGTAAAAATAAAATAAACTAAATAAATATAAACTTACTAGTTTACTTAATTTAAAAATAAATAATAAATAAAAATAAATTAATAAAACCTAACCCTAAACCCTAAAACTAAACCTACACCTACAACCCTAAACCCTAAACCCTAAACCCTTGTCCCTAAACCCTAAACCCTAAACCTAAACCCTAAAACCCAAAACCCTAAACCTTAAACCCAAAACCCTAAACCCTAAATCCTAAAACCTACAACCCTAAACACTAATCCCCAAAACCTAAAAGCCAAAACCCAAAACCCTAAACCCTAAACCCTAAACTCTAAAAACCTAAAAACCTAAATCTAAACTAAATAAAACCTAAAAATAAAATAAATATAAAACTTAAACCTAATTAAAATAAAAACCTAATCTAAACCTAAACCTAAACTTAAACCTAAAAATAAAATAAAAAATAAAAAGTAAATTAAAATAAAATAAATAAAAACCTAAACAAAACTATAAAATAAAATTAACCTAAAAATGAAAAACCAAAATAAAATATAACTTAAACGTAAAATAAAATAAAATAAACCTAAAATAAAATAAAATAAAAACTAAATAAAAACATAAATCTAAAAAATAAACCTACAAAAAATATAAAAATAAATAATAAAAACATAAACCCTAAACTAAAAAAAAATTAAACCTAAAATAAATTAAACCTAAACCTAAAATAAAATAAACTAAACTAAAATAAAAGAAAACCTAAGCCTTAACCTAAACCTAAAAAAACTAAACCTTAAACTAAAAAAAATTAAAATAAATTAAAAATAAACTAAAACTGAAACTAAAAAATAAAACCTAAAAATAAACTTAAAATAGAAACATAAAAGCTAAACCTAAAAAAATAAAATAAAAACTAAAACCTAAACCTAAAAATAAAAAATTAAACCTAAACCTAAAAAATAAGTTAAAAATAAAACTAAACTAAAAAATAAAACTAAACCTAAACCTAAGAAATAAATTAAAATAAATAACCTAAACTAAAATAAATAAACATAAAATAAATAAACTAAACTAAATAAAAAACCTAAATAAAAATATAAAATAAACTTAATAAACTAAATAGACCTAAACCTACTAGTTTACTTAATTTGGTTTTTTAAAAACCTAAACCCCCTAAACCTTAAACACTAAATCCTAAGCCCTACACCTACAACCCTAAATGCTAAACCCAAAACCCTACACCCTAAATCGTAAACCCTAAACCCTAAACTATAATCCATAACCCTTACCCTAAGCTCTAAACCCTAATCCATAAACCTTAAAACCTTAAACTTTAAACCCTAAACTAACACTAAACCCTAAGCCCTAAACCATAAATACCCTAAACCATAAAGCCTAAACCCTAAAGCCTAAGCTAACCCTAAACCATAAGCCTTAAACCCTAAAACCAAAAAACCCTGAACCCTAAACCATAAAACCTTAAGCCCTAAACCCCTAAACCCTAAACCCTATACCCTAAAAGCCTAAAAACATAATTCTAAACTTAATAAAACCTAAAAAAATATATAAAAAAACTAAGACTAAATAAAATAAAAATTAACATTAAACTAAAACCTAAACTAAAACCTATGCCTAAGCCTAAAAATAGAAGAAAATAAAAACTAAACTTAGATAAAATAAATAAAAATTTAAACTAAACTAAAAATAAAATAAACATAAACATAAAAAACATAAATAAAATAAAAACTAAAAGTAAAATAAAAATAAAATAAACCTAAAATAAAATAAAATAAAATACAAACTAAATAAAACCTTAAAAATAAAAAATAAAACTAAAAAACATAAAAATAAATAAAAAATAAAACATAAACCCTAAACTAAAAAAACAAACCTAAAATAAAAAAATAAAATTAACCTAAACCTATATTAAAATAAATAAAACATAAACCAAAACATAAAATATACTAACCTAAACCTTAAACTAAATAAAATAAAATAAACTAAAAATAAACAGAAACCTAAACTAAAAAATAAAACCTAAAAATAAACCTAAAATAAAAAGTTAAAATATAAAACAAAAAATAAAATAAAAACCAAAACCTAATCCTAAAAATTAAAAATAAATGCTAAACCTAAAAAAATATAAAAAAAATAAAACTAAACTAAAAAATAAACATAAACCTAAACTTAAACTTAAAAAATAAACTAAAATAAAATACCTAAACTAAAATAAATCAACCTAATATAAATAAACTAAATTAAATTAAAATTTAAAAATAACCTAAATAAAAACCAAAAATAAAGCAAATTAATATAAATTAAAAATAAACTAAATTAACTAAATAAACCTAAACCTACAAATTTACTTAATTTTAAAAAAATCCTAAACCCTAAACCCTGAATCCTGAATCTTAAACCCTTAACCCTAAACTCTAAACTCTAAACCCTAAACCCTAAAACTAACCTTAATCCCTAAACCCTAAACCCTAAACCCTAAAAAACCCAAAATCCTAGACCATAAACCCTAAACACTAAATAAAAAATAAAAAAACCCTAACCCTAAACCATAAACCCTAAAACCTATAAACCCTAAACCCTAAACCCCAAACCCTAAACCCTAAAACCATAAACATAAACCCAAAATAGTAAAAACCTAATAACCTATACCTAAACAAAATAAAACCTAAAAATAAAATAAGTAAAAAAACTAAACCTAAATAAAATAAAAAATAAAATAAAATAAAAACCTAAACTTAAACCTAAACCTAAATATAAAGTAAAATAAAAAATAGTAACTAAACTAAAATAAAATAAATAAAAACCTAAGCTAAACTAAAAAAATAAAATAAACCTATAAATTTAAAACCTAAGTAAAATAAAACCCAAACATAAAATAAAAATAAAATAATTCTAAAATAAAATAAAATAAAAACTAAATAAAAACTAAACCTAAATAATAAACCTAAGAGTGAAAGCTACAAAGAAATAAAAAATAAAACCTAAATGGTCAACTAAAAAAAAATCCTAAACCTAAAATAAACAAAATAAAATAAACCGAAACCTATACTAAAATACACTGCAACAACAACAAATAACAATAGTAAGCCTTTATCCCACTAAGTGGGGTCGGCAACATGTATCCTTTATCTCCATTGTGTCCTATTATGTGTCAAATTCTCATTTAATTGAAGTATACTAGGGTAATTTTTTATACATCTTAACAAAGTCATTTTAGTCTACCTCAACCTTTCTTAACATAAGGCGAATATAATGCATCTACTCTTCTAATCGGGTCATTGGATGGTCGACGCTTTATGTGCCAAACCATCTAAGGTGACTCTCTCTAATCTTATCTGTCATTGGAGCTACTATAACTTTTTCCCGAACATACTCATTTTGCATTTTATCTCTAAGAGTAAAGCCACTCATCCACCTGAGCATCCTCATCTCTGTAACACTTAACTTAGTCTTATGCTTCTCTTTTATTGGCCAACATTCTGCACCATTAGTCATTGCAAGTCTTACCACCATCTAATTAAAATTTTCACTTAATTTTAAGTGAAACTTTTCTATCACACAATAGGCCAGATGCATTCCTCCACTTCAATCATCCAACTTGAATTCTACTAAAAACATCTCCATTTATTTCACCATCATTTTGACCAATAGAGTCTAAATATCTTAATCACTCACTCTTATTAATGACTTGTTCACCTAATGTCACAACACTACCACTAAAATTTCTACAACTAAAATTACACTCCAAATATTCAATTTTAGATCTACTTAAATGAAAACCTTTAGACACTAATCCTGACCTCCATAATTCTAAGTTCTCTTGGACTGCCTCTCTAGTTTTTCAACAAGAAGAATGTCATCAGCAAAAACCATACACCAAGGTACATCTTCTTGTAAAAGCATAGTAAGAGCATCCATAACTAATGCAAAAAAGATAAGGGCTTATAACTGATCCTTGATGTAATCCAATTGAAATAGAAAAATATTCTGTCAATCCTTCTTATGTTTGGACACAAGTAACAGCTCTAGTATACATATCCTTAATGACTTGAATATAACCAATATTAACTCATTTCTATTCTAGAACTCTCCAAAGAACATCTCTTGAAACTTTATCATAAGCTTTCTCTAAATTAATAAATATGTAGATCCTTCTTACTTTCTCTATACTTCTCCATCAAACCTCTTAACAAATGTATAACATCCATAGTAGATCTACCTGGCATGAAACCAAAGTGATTGTAAGAAACTTTTGCATCATATTGTAACCTATGCTTATTTACTCTCTCTCGTAATTTTAATGTATGACACATTAACTTAATTCCTCTATAGTTTGCACACTCTTGTGCATCACCTTTATTCTTAAATATAGGAACCAACATACTCTTCCTCCACTCATGTGGCATCTTTTTAATATTTAAAATAACATTAAAAATATTAGTAAGCTGAGAAATTCCTTGATCTCCTAAACTAAAATAAACTAAACTTAAATTAATAATAGCTAAACCTAAACCGTGAGCTAACAAAATAAAATAAACTAAAAATAAACTAAAAACAAAACTACAAAATAAATCTAAGAGATAAACCTAAAATAAAAACATAAAACCTAAAACAAAAAAATAAAATAAGAACCTAAACCTAATCCTAAAAATAAAAAATTAAACCTAAACCAAAAAAATAAAATAAAAACAAAACTAAACTAAAAAATAAACATAAACCTAAAAAATAAACTAAAATAAAAAAAGCTAAACTAAAATAAATAAACCTAAAATAAATAAACTAAACTAAATAAAAATAAAAAATAAACCTAAATAAAAATAAAATAATAAAATAAACTAAAATAAATTAAAACTAGACTAAATAAACTAAAAACCTTAAACCTACCGGTTTACATAATTTAAAAAAAAAACATAAACCCTGAACCCCAAATCGTAATCCCTCAAACTAACCCTAAATAAATAATCTTAAACCATAAACCATAAACCATAAACCCTAAACCCTAAACCCTAAACCGAAACCCTAACGCTAAACCCTAAACCCTAAACCTTAAACCTTAAACCCTAAACCCTAAAATCCTAAAACCTAACCTCTTAACTAACCCTAAACCCTAAACGCTAAACCCTAAACCCTAAACATTAAACCATAAACCCTATGCTAACCATAAACCCTATGCACGTCTCCATGACCTGTAGTAATCCCCAATGAGAGTTCGAGAAACAAAAGACACCTATGCTATTGGAATGATGGAGATAGTGGGATCTGAGAGGATCCTCCATTAGATTTTTGTTACGACATCGAACTTGAAATATTCTCTAGCAAAAACATGACTAAACAAGATGAAGAACTTATCGAAGCGAGAATACCTTATAGGTCGATCCACTCTGATACCATATTCTAAAAATATGATTAAGAAAACTTGAACATTCAAAGAAGTAACCAGGGATACAAAAGACCGGAAACCCTTAATTTCTTGGGCAAAGAAAGCAAAATAGAAAAATAATCTTGACCTTAAGTCCTAAACACTAAACCCTAAACCCCAAACCCTAAACCTTGAAAAACCCTAATCCCTAACCCTAAACCTTAAACCCTAAAAGCATAAACCATAAAACCCAAATCCCTAAACCCTAAAACCTAAACCCTGAATAATAAATCTAAAAATAAATCCTAAAAAAAAATACTAAACCCTAAAGTAAAAAAAAACCTAAACCTTAAATAAAAATAAAATAAACTTAACTAAAATAAATAAAACCTAAGCTTAAACCTAAAGTAAATTAAACCTAAACTTTGAACTAAATAAAATAAAATAAACTTAAAATAAACCTAAACTTAAGCTAAAAAATAAAACCTAGAAATAAACCAAATAAAACCTAAAACCTAACACTAATAAAATAAAATAAAAACCTAAACCTAAACCAAAAAAAAACCTAAACTTAAAAAAGAAAAAAAACTAAACTAAAAAATAAAAATAAACCTAAATTTAAACCTAAAAAATAAATTCAAATAAAAAACCTAAATTAAAATAAATAAACCTAAAATAAATAAACTAAATTAAATAAAAATAAAAAAATCTAAAAAAAAATAAAATAAACTAAAATAAATATAAAATAAAATAAATAAACTAAATAAACCTAAACCGATAGGTTTACTTAATTTAAAAAAAAAACCATAAACCCTATACCCTAAACACTAAACCCTAATCCTAAACCCTAAACCATAAACCCTAAACCCTAAACCCTAAACCTAACCCTAAACATACAACCCTAAACCCTAAACCTTAAACTTTAACCCTAATCCTAAACCCTAAACCCTAAACCCTAAACCCTAAACCTTAAAACCCTAAACCTTAAAGTCTTAATTAACCCTAAACCCTAAAAAGCCTAAATGATAAATCCTAAACCCTAAACCCTAAACCTTAAACCATAAACCTTAAACCCTAATCCTTAACCCTAAACCCTAAACCCTAAACCCTAAAATAATAAACCCTAAAACCTAAACCCTAAACCTTAAACTCTAAACCCTAAACCCTAAACCCTAAATAATAAACCTAAAAATAAAAACTAAAAATAAATAAATAATAAAACCTAAACCCTAATAAAAAAAACTTAAACCTAAAATAAAAGTAAAATAAACTAAACTAAAATAAATAAAATCTAAACTTAATCTTAAAATAAACTAAACCTAAAACCTAAATTAAATTTAATAAAATAAACTAAAAATAAACCTAAACATAAACTAAAAAATAAAACCTAAAAATAAACCTATGACCTAAACCAAAAAAAAAAATAAAAATAATAACCAAAACCTAAACCTAAAAATAAGAAATAAAACCTAAACCTAAAAAAGTAAAATAAAAATAAAATAAAAGAAAATAATATAAAATAAACCTAAACCTAAACCTAAAAATTAAAATAAAATAAAATAACCTAAACTAAAATAAATAAATCTAAAATAAATAAACTAAATTAAATAAAAAAAATAAACCTAAATAAAAATAAAAAATTAAACAAACAAAAATAAATAAAAACTAAACTAAATAAACCTAAACCAATCGGTTTAATTAATTTTTAAAAAAACCTAAACCTAAACCATAAACCCTAAATCCTAAACCCTAACCCTAACCCTAAACTCAAAACCTTAAACCCTAAACCCTAAAACTCTAAACTCTAAACTCTAAACTTACCCTAAACTATTAAAACTCTTAACCCTAAAGCCTAAACTCTAAACCCTAAAGCATAAACACTAAACTAACCCTAAACCATAACCTAACTCTAAACTCTAAAAAACCCTAAACCCTAAAACCTAATCTCTAACCCTAAACCCTAAACTCTAAGAATTTAAACCCTAAAACTATGAATCCTAAACCCTAAAACCAAATCCCTAACCCTACACCCTCAACCGTACACACCTAACCATAAACCTAGAACTAAAGTTACTAACTAAACTAAATAACTAATAATAACTAAACTAAAATTAATAATAATAACTAAACTAATAACTAATAATAAATAAAACCTAAAAACTTAAACATAAACTAAATAATAAGCCTAATAAACTAAAAACTAATAATAACTAATAACTAATAATAACTAAAACTAAATTAATAATAACTAAATAACTAATAATAAAACCTAAATAATAACTAAATTATCTAACTAATAAAATTAACTAACTAATAACTAATTAATAAAAAACTAATAATAACTAATAACCAACTAACTAAACAAATAACTTTAAAAAACTAAATAAAACTAAAAAAAAAAACTAATAAAACTAATTAAAACTAAAATAATAAAACTAATAAAACAAATAAACTAATAACTAAATAATAATAACTAAAACTAAATAAACTAACTAAAAAAACTAAACTAAAAAAACTAACTAAACTAAACTAATAACTAATAACTAAACATAAATAACTAAAAACTAAAAACTAATCTAATAATAACTAATAACTACAATAACTAGAACTAATAAACTAAAAAAAACTAATAACTAAACAAAGAAATAAACTAATAAACTAATAAACTAACTAACAAATAACTAACTAATAACCTAACTAACTAGCTAATAAAAACTAAACTAAAATAAAAACTAATAACTAACTAAACATAAAATAATTAACTAATAAAACTAATATTAATAAACTAAACTAACTAATAAAATAAACTAAACTAATAACTAATAACTAAACTAACTAATAAAAACTAACTAATAATAACTAAACTAATAAACTAAATAACTATTAAACTATTAACTAACTAACTAATAATAAAACTAATAATAAAAAATAACAAAATAACCAATACTAATAAATAAATAAAACTAACTAAACTAAATTACTAATAATAACTAATATAACCTAATAAACTAAAACTAATAATAATAACTAAAATTAATAACCAATAATAATAGTAAAACTAATTTAATATAACTAAGAGAACTAACTAATAACTAAATCTAATAATAACTAATAAACTAATAACTAAAAACTAATAACTAAAAACTGAATAAAAACCTAATAACTAAACTAATAATAAAACTAAAAAACTAAAAAACTTAAAAAACCTAAACTAATAACTAAGTAAAACTAACTAACTAATAACTAATAACTAATAATAAACCAATAGTAACTAAAATAATAACCTACTAACTAAAAACTAATAACTAATAACTAGCTAATAATAAACAACCAATAATAAAAAAAAAAAAAAAAAATAAAAAATAATAACTAATAAATAACTAAACTAATAACTAATAATAAAAATAACTAATAGATAATAAAATCTAATAACAAAACAAATAATAACTAAATAACTAAACTAATAACTCATAATAATAAACTAAAAAAATAACTAATAACTAATAATTATAAATAAAAACTAACTAACTAATAATAACTAACTAAAACCATTAACTAATAAACTAATTAACTAATAATAACTAACTAATAACTAATAATAAAACTAAAAACTAAAAACTAAATAACTAAACTAATAAACTAATAAAAACTAAATAACTAAATAAGCAATACATAATAACTAATAACTAATTAATAAACTAAATAATAACTAAACTAATAACTAATAACTAATAAATAAAAATAATTAACTAATTATAACCTAATAAATAACTAAACAAATGAACTAACTAATAACTAATAAAAACCTAATAACTAATAATAACTAAAAACTAATAATAACTAACTAATAATAATAACTAATAACTAAACTAATAACTAATAACTAATAAAAACTAAACTAATAAAAACTAAAGTAATAACTAAATAATAATGAAAACTAATAACAAACTAAAACCTAAACCTAATAAAACTAATAAACTAATAAACTAATAATAACTAATAGCTAATAATAACTAAAACTAAAAACTAATAATAATAAACTAAATAACTAAATTAATAAACATAAAACTAACTAATAAAACTAAAAATAAAAACTAAACTAAAACTAAACTAATAATAACCTAACAAATAACTAATAATAAAATAATAAACTAACTAATAACTAATAACTAATAAATAAAAAACTAATAAAAAAAAAATAACTAACTAATAAATAATACTAAATCTAATAACTAATCTAACTAACTAACAAACTAACTATAAAACTAAACTAATAACTAATAAAAAACTAAACTAATAACTAAACATAATAACTATAACTAAAACTAATAACTAATAACTAAAATTAACTAATAAAATTAATAACTAATAATAATAATAATAACCTAACTAAAATAATAATTAATAAACCTAATAACTAAGCTAACTAATAACCTAACTAAACTAAAAACTAATAAAATTAATAAACTAATAACTAACTAGTAATTAAAATAATGAACACTAAGAATAACTAAACTAATAAACTAATAACTAAATAACTAACTAATAATAAATAATTAAAACCTTAAATTGAAACCTAATAATTAATAAACTAAACTAATAAAACTAATAACTAATAATAACTAAATAATAACTAACTAATTACTAATAGCTAATAACTATAACTAATAAGAATGAGCATTGACTAGATTTACTTTTCCTATTTTTAATGTAATTTTGCATTAGGAATTAGGATTAGTGTTATGGGGGGATAAGAATGAGCATTGGCTAGAAGGCTTTGTCCTAGGAGGCCATGTGATGCCTATGAAGTGGAGCAAACTAAATAAAAGGAGGAAGATACATGAAGACATGAAGACTTGAAGACCCCCCATAGCATGTATCATTTGTAAATTGCAAATTATTCTTTTATGTACCCAGTTGTATAAGGGTATAGCTCAGCTACCTATTTTTCTTTTCGTTGTGTGACACCATAGACCTTTTTTCTTTTGTGCTAGTTATAAAATTATTTGATGTCATGTTTAACTTGTGCATTAGAAATGGCATGCCTTTTCCTAGTTTTTTTACTTGATTGATGTTTTGTTGTATGGCCTAGATCGAATTAGGATCTTAGGAAAAAATAAATCTTTTACCTAACTACAACTCATAATTAAATTTCTAAATAACTCATAACCTCACATAAAGCCTAGGAATTAAATAAAGATAATTAAAAGATTTAACAACCCTTTAGATGTTTGGTAGTATGTCTAATATCATGCATGCATCTTCTACCACTCTTGCAAAATTGAGGGCATGTGTTCTTGAATGCCTGGGAACCACTTGACCTATGAGAGCAACTCCTACTAATGGAGCTTCACCCTCTTCTCTTCTGATTTGGCCACTAATCCATTTCATCAAGCATTTAGACATATAAAAATTTTAAAGCCTTTATAAAAATGAAGTTTAAAATATAAATAAAAATCAAAAAGATTTGTATTAGAGTAAGTCATTACTCAGGCCACTAATGCTCTAGTCTCTTAAGGGAGTGAGTTTAAGGACTTTAGTCTCTCTCTCTAAATAATAACAACTTAAGTATCTTCAAAAATCATATGACTTGCATACATAGTTTTAAAGCTTAGGAGATGTTAGTAGGCTACCACTACAAGTGGTTGTAAGCACAGTAGTTAAACAGTTTAAACCCTAAAACTAACCCTAAAACTTAAACCTTAAAACCTAAAATCCTAAAACCTAAACCCTAATCCATTAACCCTAAACCCTAAACCCTAAATGCTAAACCCTAAACTAACCTTAAATCCTAAACTCTAAATTATCATCGCTACAACAACAACAACAACAAGCCTTTATCCTACTAAGTGGGGTTAGCTACATGAATCCATCATCTCCATTGTGTCCTATTATGTGTCAAATTCTCATTTAATTCAAGTATACTAAGGTCACCTTTTATACATCTTAACCAAGTCTTTCTAGGTCTACCTCTGCCTATCTTAAGATAAGGAAAATCTAATGAATCTACTCTACTAACCGGGTCATCGGATGACCGATGCTTTATGTGGCCAAACCATTGAAGGCGACTCTCTCTAATCTTATCTACCACTAGAGCTACTCCAACATTTTCTTGAGCATACTCATTTCACATTTTATCTCTAAGAGTAATGCCACTCATCCACCTGAGCATCCTCATCTCTGTAACACTTAACTTAGTCTTATGCTTCTCTTTTATTGGCCAACATTCTGCAAAGATAAGTCATTCTGTGTCTTACCACAATCTTGTAAAATTTTCCCTTAAGTTTAAGTGGAACTTTTCTATCACACAATAGGCCAGATGCATCCCTCCACTTCAACCATCCAACTTGAATTCTACTAATAACATCTCCATCTATTTCACCATGATTTTGAACAATAGAGCCTAAATATCTGAACCACTCACTCTTATTAATGACTTGTTCACCTAATGTCACAACACGACCACTAGAACTTCTATAAACAAAATTACACTCCATATATTTAGTTTTAGATCTACTTAAACAAAAACATTTAGACTCTAATGTTGACCTCCATAATTCAAGTTTCTCTTGGACTCCCTCTCTAGTCCTATCAACAAGAAGAATGTCATCAGTAAAAAGCATACACCAAGTTACATCTTCCTGTAAATGTTTAGTAAGAACATCCATAATTAAAGAAAAAAAGATATAGGCTTAAAGCTAATCCTTGATGTAATCTAATTGAAATGGGAAAATATTTTGTCAATCCTCCTTGTGTTTGACACAAGTAATAGCTCTAGATAAAGGCTTAAAGAATGTCATCTACATATCCTTAATGACTTGAATATAACAAATATTAACTCCTTTCTGTTCTAGAACTCTCCAAAGAACATATCTTGAAACTTTATCATAAGCTTTCTCTAAATCAATAAATATCATATGTAGATCCTCCTTACTTTCTCTATACTTCTCCATCATACCTCTTAACAAATATATAGCATCAATAGTAGATCTACTAGGCACGAAACCAAACTAATTGTGAGAAACTTTTGTATCTCATTGTAACTTTTGCTCAATTACTCTCTCCCTTAATTTTAATGTATGACACATTAACTTAAATTCTTCTATAATTTGTACACTCTTGTGCATCACCTTTATTCTTAAATATAGAAACCAACAAACTCTTTCTCCACTCATCTGGCATCTTTTTAGTCTTTAAAATAACATTAAAAAGATTTATAAGCTAAGAAATTCCTTGAACTCCTAAACATTTCCACACTTCATTTATATCATGTCCCATGCTTTTCCACATTTCATTATCTTTAAAGCTTCTCTAACTTCAAATTTACTAATACAATGATAAAAATAAAATTCTCTATTTTTTTAGGGAATTAAGGTTGCTAAAATCAATCATACATTCAGATCCTTCATTGAAAAGTTCTTCAAAATATCTCATCCAGCTATTTTCAAGATCCTTTTCTAATAAAAGCACTTTATTATCTTCATCTTTAATAAACCTCACTTGAACTAGGTCTTTACTTCTCTTGTCTCTTTGGTTGGCTAACTTATACATACATCTTTCACCTTCTTTAGTATCTAATCTATTATATAAAACACTAAAAGCTAAATTTTTTTGCATCATATATTGCTTTCTTTGAATCTCTACAGGCCACTTTATATCTTTCCCAATTCTCCAAATTTTTACATACTTCATCCCTAAATCATAATCGCTAAACCCTAAAATATAAAAACCAAAATGAAAATAAAATAAACCAAAAAAAAAAAAAAATTAAGAAACCTAAACATAAAATAATAACCTCAACTAAAACATTAAAATATAAACCTAAACTAAAAGGTAGACTAAATAAAACCTAAAATAATAGAAATAAATAAATAACCCTAACCCTAAACCCTAAAACCCTAAACCCTAACTCTTAAACCCTAAACCCTAAACCCTAAACACTAAACCCTAAAACTCACCTTAAACCCTAAACCTTAAACCTAAACCCTAAACTCTAAACCTTAAACCCTAAACCCTAAACTCTAAACTCTAATTCCTAAACCCTAAAAACCTCAAAACCTCAACCTAAACTAAATAAAACCTAACAAAAAAACAAATAAAAAAACATAAACCTAGATAAAATAGTAAAATAAATAAAAAAACCAAAACTAAAACTTAAACTAAAATCTAGAAATAAAATAAAATTAAAACTAAACTAAAATAAAATAAATAAAAACTAAAACTAAACTAAAAAAATAAAATAAACCTAAAAATAATAAAAGCATAAATAAAATAAAAACTAAATGTAAAATTAAAAAAACTAAACCTAAAATAAAATAAAATAAAAACTATATAAAAGCCTAAACCTAAAATAAATAAAAAGAAAACCTAGACCTTAAATAAAAAAAAACTAAACCTAAAGTAAAATAAAATAAACTAAATAAAATAAATCTAAACCTAAACTAAAATAACCCTAAGGCCTAAACCATAAACCGTAAACTAACCATAAACCCTAAAAACCTAAAATCCTAACCTAAACTAAATAAAACCTAGAAATTAAATAAATAAATAAACCTAAACCTAAATAAAATAAGATAATAAGATAAAATAAAAACCTAAACTAAAACCTAAACCTAAACCTAAGCCTAAACTTAAACCTTAAAATGAAATAAAATAAAAATTAAAAATTAAACCAAAATATAATTATTAAAAACCTAAATTAAACTAAAAAATAAAATAGAAACTAAACCTAAAATAACAATTAAAAAACCTAAAAATAAATAAATAAAAACCTAAACCTAAAATAAAAAGAAAATAAACTTAAAAATAAAAAACTAAATAAAATAAAAATAAAATAAACCTAAAATAAAATAAAATAAAATTTTTAAAAAAACCTATACTAAAAAGTAAACCTAAAAATAGAACCTAAAAATAAATAAAAAAGAAAACCTAAACCCTAAACTATAAAAAAAACTAAACCTAAAATAAAACTAAATAAACTAAATAAAATAAACCTAAACATGAAATAAAATAACCCTAAACCCTAAACCATAAATTGTAAACTAACCATAAGCCCTAAAACCTAAAATGATAAACCTAAACTAAATGAAGCCTAAAACTAATATAAATAAATAATCTTAAAAATAAATAAAATAAAACAATAAGATAAAATAAAGACCTAAACTAAAACATAAACCTAAACATTAACCTAAAAATAAAATAAAATTAAAAATAAAAAACTAAACTAAAATAAAATTTTTAAAAACCTAAACTAAAATAAAAAATAAAATAAACAAAAAAATAAAACAAAATAAAAACTTAAACCTAAAAATAAATAAAAATAAAACCTAAACCCTAAACTAACAAAAACCTATGCCTAAAGTAAAAATAAAATAAACCTAAACCTAAACTAAAATAAATAAAACCTAAACCTAAACAATAACCGAAACTAAATAAAATTAAATAAATTAAAAATAAGCCTAATCGTAAATTAAAAAAATAAAACCTAAAATTAAACCTTAAATGAAAACCTAAAAAAACAACAAAATAAAAACTAATCCCAAATCTAAAAATAAAAAATAAAACCTAAACCATAAAAATAAAATAAAAATAAAACTAAACTAAAAAATAAACCTAAACCAAAACCTAAACCTAAAATGTAAACAAAAATAAAAAACATAAACTAAAATAAATAAACTTAAAATAAATAATCTAAACTAAATAAAAATAAAAATAAACCTAAATAAAAATAAAAATTAACTAAAACAAAATAAATAAAAAATAAACTTAATAAACCAAAACCTATCAATTTACTTAACTTAAAACAATTTAAAATTAAAAAAAAACCCTAACCCTAAACCCTAAAAACCTTAAACCCTAAATTCTATACACTAAACCCTAAATAATAATAAATAATAAACTAATAAACTAATAATAACTACATATAACTTATAAATAATAAAATAATAATAAAACTAATAATAATAATAACTAAATTAAAAAAAACTAAAAAATTAAACTAAAACTAATAATAACTAAAACTAACTAATAAATGACTAAGCTAATAACAAACTAAAATATTAATAATAATAATTAATAGCTAAGAAACTTATAAACTAATAACTAATAATTAATAAATAATGAATAAACTAACTAACTAACTAACTAATAAATAATAACTAATAATAACTAATAATAATAAATAAAATAAGTAAAGACAAATAAAACTAAATAAACTAACTCACTAAAATAACTAATAACTAATCTTAATAACAAACAAAAAACTAAATAACTAATAATAACTAACTGAATAAATAACTAATTGAAACTAATAAACTAATAACTAGCCAATAATAATAAACTAATAAACTAAAAACCTAACTTAAAACTAAATAACTAGCTAAAATAATAATAACTAACTAATAATAATAATAATAATTAAACTAATAAACTAATAAAGTAATAATGAATAATAAATAACTAAACTAAATAATAACTAAGTAAACTAACTAATAAAAACTAAACTAACTACTAACTAATAAAAATAATAAATAAATAAACTAATAACTAATGAACCAAAACTAATAATAAATAATAATAAACTAATAACTAATAAAAACTAACTAAACTACTAAATTAATAAACTAAAGTAATAAAATAATAAACTAGAACTAAACTAAATAACTAATAACTAAAAAAGTAATAACTAATAATAAAATAATAACTAATAATAACTAATAACTAGTAACTAAAAAATTAAAATAATAAAACTAACTAACTAATAACTAATAACTAAACTAATTACTGAACTAATAACTAACTAATAAATAATAACTAATAATTAATAATCTAATAAACTAAAAAATAACTAATAACTAACTAAACTAACTAAAACTAATAAAAAAAATAACTAAAAATAACTAATAATAACTAATAACTAAAAATTAAATAACTAAAACTAATAATAAACTAATAACTAATAACTAACTAATAAAAGCTAACCTAAACTAATAACTAATAACTACCTAATAATAAACCTAAATTAATAACTAATAATAACTAAATAAACAACTAAAAACTAAACTAATAACTAATAAAAACTTAAAAACTAAACTAATAATAACTAACTAAACCTAAAACTAATAACTAATAACTAATAACTAATAACTAATAAATTAATAATAACTAATAAGCCAAAAAACCAACTAACTTAATAATAAAAAAATTAAAATAATAATAATAATAATAACTAAACTAAAAATAATAAACTAAACTAACAAATAACTAACTAAAAACTAATTAACTAATTATAAATAACTAACTAAACTAACTAATAAAAACTAAAAAACTAATTACTAAAATAACCTAAACTAAAACTAAACTAATAACTAATAATAATAAACTAATAATAACTAACTAAACTAAAGCGAAACTAATAACTAATAAAACTAATAATAACTAAATAATAACTAACTAATAAAAAAAAAATACAAAACTAATAATAACTAAAAACTAATAAACTAATAACTAACTAAAACTAATAAACTAATAATAACTATACTAATAATTAATAATAATAAATTAACTAACAAACTAATTACTAATAATAATAATAATAATTAACTAAACTAATAACTAACTAATAATAATAAACATATGATAAACTAATACTAATAACTAACTAAATAATAAATATCTAACCAATAACTAACTAAACTAAAGAACTAATAATAACTAACTAAAAAAACTAATAAAAGTACAAAAATTGAACTAATTAACTAATAACTAATAATAACTAACTAAAACTAATAACTAAAAAACTAAATAACTAAACTAAAAACCTAAAAAACTTAAACTAACTAATCAAAACTAATAAACTAAACTAATAACTAAGTATTAATAATTAATAAAATTAAATAACTAACTAACTAATAAGAAAACTAACTAATAATAAATAACTAAATAAAAAACTAATAAAACTAATAAAAAACCTAATAAACTAAACTAATAAAAATAATTAAATAAAACTAAATAATAACTAACTAAAACCTTATAACTAAATAACAAATACTAATAAAACTAACTAAATAATTAATAACTAAACTAACTAATAATAATTAAACTAACTAATAAAGTTAATAATAACTAAAAAGTAATAAAACTAATAATTAAACCTAATAATTAAACTAATAATAAATAACTAAACTAAATAATTAATAAAACTAAATAACTAAATAGTAAAACCTAATAAACTAAAAAACTAACTTACTAAAAACTTAACCTAATAATTAAAATAAAAATTATGTAACTAATAAACCTAATAATAATAAATAATAAAACTAAATAAAAAAACTAATAACTAATAATAATTAATAATAAACTAATAAAAAAATAATAAATAACTAAAATTAATAACTAATAATAACTAATAAATATATAACCTAACTAAAACTAATAAAAAATCTAATAACTAATAATAAAACTAAAATTATTAACTAAACTAATAAATAACCATAAAAACTAAAAAACTAAAAAAAACTAATAACTAAACTAAATAACTGATAACAACTAACTAAAACTAATAAAACCAAACTAACTAAAATAAACTAATATACTAATAAACTAATAATAACTAATAGCTAAATAACTAAAGTAAAAAAACTCATAAACTGAAAGGTTTAGCTAAAATAATAATAAAACTGATAAAAACCTAAAAACTTACTATCTAACAATAAACCTAATAACTAATAATAAAAAACTAACTACTAACTAATAAACTAATAATAATAATAACTAAATAGCTAACTAACTAAAAAACTAAACTAATAATAATTAAATAAAAAACTAACTAAAACTAAACCTTACTAAAACTAATAACTAATAATAACAAACTAACTAATAACCAACTAAAAAAAACTAATAATAGTAATTAACTAATAATAACTAAATAACTAATAAAAAATAACTAAAACTAAACTAAATAACTAAACTAATAAACTAACTAATAAACTAATAAATACCTAAATACTAAAATAACTAACTAATAACTAAATAATAAAACCTAACTAAACTAATACTAATAACTAAACTAATAACTAATAAATAATAACTAAAACTAATAATTAAACTAATAGTTAATAACTAATAACCAATAATAATAATTAATTAATTAATTAATAAACCTATTAAAAACTAATAAAATAACAAAAACTAATATTAAACTAGTAATAATAACTAACTCATAAATAACTAAATAACAAGTAAAAACTACTAAAAATAAACCTAAAAAATAAATAAAATAAATAAACTAAATAAACTATAATAACTAATAAAACTAATTAAAACTAATAAACTAAAACCTAATAAACTAATAATAACTAATAACTAATAAAAATAACTAAAACTAAACTAATAACTAATAACTAAACCTAATAACTAATAACTAAAAAATAAAACTAATAAACTAACTAAATAAACTAATAAAACTAAACTAATAACTAATAATAACTAACTAATAATAATAGCAAATAACTAAAAATAATAATAACTAAATAAATAACTAAAGACTAACTAAAATAATAGTAAATAAATCTAATAATAACTAACTAATAAGCTAATTAAACTTATAACTAATAACTAAACTAATAACTAATTAATAATAAACTAATAAACAAAACTAATAACTATAATTAATAATAATAAACTAATAAACAACTAATAAACGAAACTAACTAAATAAAACTAACTAATAAAAAAATTAATAAAAGTAAAAAAATAATAAACTAATAACTAATAACTAATAACTAAAAATTAAATAACTAATAAAAATAATAAACTAAATAACTAAACTAACTAATAACTAATAATAATAATAACTAATAATAATAAAAATAAATTGGTCAAATTGGTTTAGGTTTTTAATTTATTAGTTATTTATTTATTATTGCTATTAGTTAGTAGTAAATTATTAGTTATTAGTTTAGTTTTATTAGCTATTATTTTATTATTATTAGCTAGTTATTAGTTAGTTTAGTTTATTAGTTATTAGTTTTAGTTTATTATTAGTCAGTTATTTATTTTATTAATTAGTTTTAGTTAATTATTATATTAGTTTTAGTTATTATTATTATTATTATTATAAGTTTAGTTTATTAGGTTAGTTATTAGTAAGTTATTAATATTTTAATTATTATTAGGCATAGTTTTTTTATTTAGTTTTATAGTTTATTAGTTTATTATTAGTTATTAGTTATCATTTTTAGTTAGTTAGTTAGTTTAGTTATTAGTTATTTATTTAATTTATTAGTTATTAGGTTTAAGTTTAGGTTTAGTTATTAGTTCATTTTAGTTTAGTTATTTAGTTATTAGTTAGTTAGTTTAGTAAGTTTTTTTAGTTATTAGTTTATTATTATTAGTTTCTTATTATCATTATTATTATTATTATTATTTGTCAGTTATTATTAGTTTAATTTATTATTAGTTTATTAGTTCAATTTTATTAGTTTATTAGGTTATTAGTTATTAGTTAGTTATTATTATTTATAATTATTAGATTTATTTAGCTTAGTTATTTATTATTATTATTATTATTATTATTGTTTTTTATTATTTTAGTTTATTTAGTTTATGAGTTTATTTATTTTATTTAGTATTATTTTATTATTTAGTTGGTTATTATTAGTTTTAGTTATTAGTTAGTTATTTATTATTTTTATTAGTTAGTTTAATTATTAGTTAGTTATTTATTAGTTATTATTATAGTATTTAGTTTATTATTATTATAAGTTATTATTAAATATTATTATTATTTTAGTTATTTAGTTATTTTTAGTGATTAGATTTTAGTTATTAATTTATTATTATTAGTTATTATTAGTTAGTTTTATTATTATTAGTTTTACTAGTTTTAGTTTATTTATTAGTTATTAGTTTTATTAGTTTAGTTTTTTAGTTATTAGTTATTACTTTAGCTTTTAGTTATTATTAGTTTAGTTTTTAGTTTATTTTTTAGTTATTATTTATTATTAGTAGTTAGTTTTTTTAGTTTATTAGTTAGTTATTATAGTTATTAGTTTATTATTATTAGTTTTTATGTTTATTAGTTATTAGTTTAATTAGTTTAGTTATTAGTTTTTTGTTAGTTATTTAGTTTATTATTTAGTTATTATTATTAGTTTTATTTATTATTTTAGTGATTAGTTTATTAGTTATTTTTATTATTAGTTATTATTTATTAGTTTTCATTATTATTATTAATTAGTTTTATTATTAATTATTAATTTATTAGTTTATTAGTTTAGTTATTAGGTTCTATAAGTTATTTAGTTTAGTTATTTTTATTAATTATAATTTATTGGTTATTAGTTTAGTTTATTAGTTTATTAATTTTAAGTTTATTTGGTTTATTATTATTACTTATTAGTTTAGTTATTAGTTTTTAGTTTTACTTAGTTATAGTTAGTTTTTTATTTATTATTATTATTATTATTATTATTTTTTTATTATTATTATTAGTTAGTTTAGTTTAATAGTTAGTTAATATTAGTTATATTAGTTTAGTTAGTTATTATTATTAGTTATTAGTTAGTTAGTTAGTTAATTATTATTAGTTTTTTATTTTTTATTAGTTTTTAATTTCATTTTATTAGTTATTAGTCAGTTAGTTTATTATTAATTTGTTATTAGTTTATTAGTTTAGGTTATTAGTTTTAGTTTATTAGTTTTTTTGTTAGTTAGTTTAGTTATTAATTAGTTATTAGTTAATTGTTAGTTATTTATTTTATTATTAGTTATTAGTTTTTAGTTTAGTTTATTATTATTATTACTTTCATTATTTTTATTATTATTATTATTTTATTATTTTTTGGTTTCGATTTATTAGTTTTATTAATTTTTATATTTAGTTATTAGTTTTATTAGTTTTATTAGTTAGTTATTATTATTATTTATTATTATTTTAGTTAGTTTATTAGTTTACTATTATTAATTTTTAGTTTAGTTATTAGTTATTAGTTTATTTAATTTTTATTTTTAGTTAGTTATTTTTATTATTATTAGTTTATTAGTTAGTTATTAGTTTATTAGTTTTATTAAGTTTATTTATTAGTTGTTTATTTATTAGTTAGTTTGTTTTAGTTAGTTTTATTATTTAGCTTTTAGTTTATTAGTTTTAGTTAGTTATTAGTTTTTAGTTAGTTTTATTAGTTTAGTTAGTTAATTTTAGTTTTTTTATGATTAGTTAGTTAGTTAATTATTTATTAATTATTAGTTAGTTCTAGTTTTTATTTTAGGTTATTAGTTTAGTTATTGTTTGTTTTAGTTATTTGTTATTAGTTATTAGTTATTTAGTTTATTTAATTTTTATTAGTTAATTATTAGTTAGTTATTATTATTATTATTAGTTATTACAAGATAGTTATTAGTTTATTAGTTATTAGTTATTTAATTATTAGTTTATTTGGTATTAGTTATTTAGTTTTTAGTTTTTTAGTTATTTAGTTATTATTATTATTTTATTTAGTTTTTTTATTTGATTTATTATTTATTAGTTTTATTAGTTATTATTTTATTAGTTTTATTAATTAGTTTACTAATTATACTATTAGTTATTAGTTAGTTATTATTAGATTTATTAGTTTATTTAGTTTTAGTTTTATTAGTTTAGTATTTTAGTTTATTAATTGTTTTATTAGTTATTAGTATTATTAGTTTAGTTTTAGTTAGTTTTTAATTAGTTTTAGTTTTAGTTATTAGTAATTACTTTATATTATTTAGTTTATTAGTTAGTTAATTTTGGTTATTAGGTTTTTTAGTTTTTATTAGTTTTAGTTATTAATTTTAGTTATTAGTTATTAGTTAGTTATTTATTAGTTTAGTTTATTAGTTATTAGTAGTTATTAGTTTTTAGTATTATTGGGATATTAGTATTAGTCATGTTTGTTTATTAGTTAGTTAGTTTTTATTATTACTATTAGGGGTTAGTTTATTTTTAATATTAGTAAGTTTATTAATTTATTAGTTTAGTTTTATTAATTATTAATTAGTTATTAGTTTAGTTTATTAGGTAGTTATTATTTTATTAGTATTAGTTTATTAGTTTATAGTTATTTTATTTAGTTTTAGTTATTATTTTTAGTTTTTAGATAGTTTTTTATTAGTTATTAGTTATTTAGTTTATTTTTAGTTTTTAGTTAATTATTTATCTAGTTTTTATTATTATTAGTAAGTTAAATTTTTTATTAGATTATTAGTTTAGTTAGTTATTATTATTAGTTATTAGTTTTCTAGTTAATTAGTTTAATTATTAGTTCAATTATTTAGTTTAGTTTTTTTAGTTTTATTAGTTAGTTAGTTGGTTATTAGATATATATATTTTTTTAGTTTTTATTTATTTGTTAGTTTTATTAGTTTTATTAGTTTTAGTTATTAGGTTTAGTTTTATGATTAATTATTTAGTTATTATTATTGGGTTTAGTTATTATTATTATTTTATTATTTTTTTTAGTTTGCTTTAGTTAGCTTTATTAGTTGTTATTATTATTATTATTAGTTATATTAGTTATTTATATTATTATTAGCTAATTATTATTTAGTTTATCATTAGTTTATTACTTATTATTAGTTAGTTATTATTATTACATAGTTAGTTATTATTAGTTATTTAGTTATTTAGTTTATTAGTTTTAATTATTTGTTAGTCTGTTATTTAGTTTATTATTTATTATTTATTACTTGCTAGTTAGTTAGTTTTAGGTTATTTTTTTAGTTAGTTATTATTTTGTTCTTAATTTTAGTTAGTTATTAGTTTATTAGTTACTAATTATTTTATTAGTTTTGGTTAATTAGTTTAGTTAGTTTATTAGTTATTTGTTTAGTTAGTTTTAGTTTATTAGTTTTATTAGTTATTATTAGATATTAGTTATTATTAGTTATTTATTAATTTATTAATAGTTTTAGTTTATTATTATTATTAGTTAGTTTAGGTTATTAGTTTATTAGTTCAGTTATTTAGTTAGTTTATTAGTTTTTAGTTATTTTTAGTTAGATTTTTAGCTGTTAGTTAGTTTATTTCTTTAGTTTTAATTATTAATTTAGTTTTTATTTATTTAGTTATAATTAGTTTTAGTTAGTTATTAGTTATTATTATTTAGTTTATTAGTTTATTAGTTTAGTTATTATTAACTATTAGTTAATTAATTTATTAAGTTTATTAGTTTATTAGTTTTATTAGTTATATAGTTTTAGATATTAGTTATTATTTTATTAGTTTTTTAGTTTTTTTATTTTTTATTAGTTAATTTTATTTAGTTAGTTTAGCTTATTAGTTATTTAATAGTTTATTATTATTAGTTTTAGTTATTAGTTTAGTTTTTATTTATTTTTAGTATTAGTTATTTTAGTTTTTTAGTTATTTATTAATTTAGTTATAGTTTTAGTTGTTTTATTTTAGTTTTATTAGTTATATTATATTATTATATTTTATTAGTTTAATTGTTATTGTTTTAGTTGGTTTATTAGTTAGTAGTTTTTTATGATTAATTTTTATTAGTTATATTATTATTATTTTATTAGTTTAGTTTATTATTATTATTAGTTTAATTAGTTTATTAGTTTATTAGTTTAGTTATTTAGTTTATTAGTTTTTAGTTATTATTAATTAGTTTTTTAGTTATTAGTTAGTTTAGTTATTTAGTTTTAATTATTAGTTATTTAGTTATTATTATTTTTAATTAGTTATTGGTTATTAGTTATTATTAATTAGT
The DNA here is from genome assembly GCA_021442155.1 of Cymbidium sinense. Classification (NCBI taxonomy): domain Eukaryota; kingdom Viridiplantae; phylum Streptophyta; class Magnoliopsida; order Asparagales; family Orchidaceae; genus Cymbidium; species Cymbidium sinense. The sequence continues at coordinate 14,239,657 of CM038215.1, forward strand.
TTAGTTATTATTAATTTTTAGTTAGTTTAATTATTTAGTTTATTAATTTATTAGTTTTATTAGTTATTAAGTTTTGAGTTATTATTTATTAGTTATTAGTTTTTTAGTTTTATTATTTTTTTTATTAGTTTATTTGGTAGTTTTAGTTTATTATTTTATTATTATTAGTTTAGTTTAAGGTTTATTATTAGTTTATTAGTAGTTAGTTTTAATTAGTTACCAGCAGCTTATTAGTTTATTAGTTAGTTATTATTAGTTTTATTAGTTATTTTTTAGTTAGTTATTAATTATTTATTTAGTATTATTATTAGATTTACTATTATTATTAGTTAGATTATTATTTGTTAATTTAGATTTATTAGTAGTTTATTTATTTTTTATTGTTATTAGTTTAGTTATTAGGTTTAATTATTATTAGTTAGTTTAGTTATTTATTAGTTATTATTAGTGTATTAGTTTTAGTTTGTTTTATTAGTTATTATAGTTAGTTTAGTTTCTTTATTTTAGTTAGTTTCGTAGTTTTTTTGGCTTTTTATTATTAGTTTTTATTGGTTATTTAGTTATTTATGAGTTAGTTAGTTATTATTATTATTTATTATTTTAATTAGTTTTATTAGTTTTATTATTCATTTATTATTATTAGTTAGTTATTTGTTTTAGTTTATTAGTTATATTGGTTTATTAAAATTTTAGTTTAGTTTATTATTTATTTATTATTTAGTTTTAGTTTTATTAGTTATTATTATGTTTTAATAAAATTATTATTATTTATTAGTTAGTTATTCATTATTATTTTATTATTTAGTTATTTAAGTTTTTATTATTATTAATTAGTTTATTATTAATTAGTTATTAATAGATTAATTATTTAGTTTAGTTATAGTTAGTTTTATTAGTAATTTAGTTATTATTATTAGTTTTTTATTATAGTTAGAGGTTATTAGTTAGTTAGTTATTATTAGTTAATATTAGTTATTAATTTTAGTTAGGTTTAGTTTCACTTATTATTTAGTTTATTAGGTTTTATTATTGTTTATTATTAATTTAATTTTTAGTTAGTTAGTTATTTAGTTATTATTAGTTAGTTTTTTAGTTTATTATTATTATTAGTTTATTAGTAATAAGTTAGTTTTTTATTAATAGTTATTAGGTTTATTATTAGTTAGTTAGCTTTTAGGTTTTTATTATCTTTATTATTATTTTAATTAAACATTTTAGTTTATTAGTTTTTTAGTTATTTAGTTATTAGTTATTATTATTTTATTAGTTTATTAGTTTATTTTAGTTAGTTTAGTTTTATTAGTTAGTTATTATTATTAGTTTTAGTTATTAGTTATTTAGTTTAGTTATTAGTTTTTTTTGTTTTTTAGTTTTTTAGTTTTTATGGTTAATTTTTAATTTAGTTAATTGTTTTAGTTTTATTATTATTAGTTATTAAGTTTTTATTAATTTTATTAGTTTTATTAGTTATTATTAATTTGTTAGTTTTAGTTTAGCAACTAATAAAACCTAAATAACTAATAAATTAAAAGTAATAATTAATAATAACTAGCTAAAAACCTAATAACTAAATAATAATAATAATAAATCCGAAAAAACTAGATAATAAACTTATTAACAAAACTAACAAAACTAATAAAAACTAATAAACTAATAACTAATAAAACAAAATAATTAAACTAATAACTAATAAAACTAATAATAAAAAACTAACTAACTAACTAATAATTAATAACTAAATAATAAAAACCTAAAACAAAAACTAATAACTAAAAGCTAAACTAAAAGCTTGAACTAATTACTAATAATGATAAAGAATAAAACTAATAAATAAACCTAATAACTAATAAAACCTTAATAAACTAATAAACCTTAATAAATAGTAAATAATGAATAACTAATAAAATAAATAACTAATAATAACAATAGATAATAATAACCAAAAAACTAATAATAATAATACAAGTAATAACTAAAAAAAATAACTAATAACTAATAAACTAATAATGATAATTAAAAACTAAAAACTAAATAACTAATAATAAAACTAATAATAAATAATAACTAATAACTAATAACTAATAAAACTACAAATTAATAACCTAATCATATTAATAACTAACAAATAACAATTAAATAACTAAACTAAACCTAATAAACAATTAAAAAAATAAAACTAAAATTAAATAATAATAAACTAAATAACTAATAAAACTAAACAAATAAACTATTAAATATAAATAAACTAACTAAACTAAAAAACTAACTAATAATAACTAATAAATAATAACTAAACTATTAAAAACTAACTAACTAATAACTAAGTAATAAATAAGTAATAGACTAATAACTAAACTGCCTAATAAATAATAACTAATAATAAAAATTAAAATAAATAATTGTAATAATATAAACTAATAAACTAAATAACTAAAAAGTAATAACTAAAATAACTAATAAACTAATAAAACAAACTAAACTAAACTTAATAATTAAATAACTCATAAAACTAAACTAATAATAAATAACTAACAAATAATTAAGAATATTAAACTAAATAAACTAATAACTAATAAAACTAATAACTAATAACTACCTAAAATACTTAACTAATAAACTAATAAATAATAAAAAACAAATAATAAACCTAATAAACTAATAACTAAACTAATAACAAATAAACTAAACTAACTAATAACTAATAATAATAACTAATAGATAATAATAATAACTAGATATAATAACCAAGAAAATAAACTAACTAATAAACTAATAGATAATAATAATAACTAGATATAATAACTAAAACTAATAAAAACTAAATAATAACTAATAATAAACCAATAAAACTAATAACTAATGATAGCCTAAACTAATAAACTAAACAACTAATAAATCTAATAAACAAATAAACTAATAAATAAATAATAACTAAACTAATAATAATAATTATTATTATTAATAAAACTAAAACTAGCTAACCAACAAATAACTAATAAATAAACTAAACAACTAAACTAACAACTAAAAAACTAAACTAATAACCAAGAAAATAATAACTAAACTTACTAATAATAACTAAACTAATAACTAAATAATAACTAATAAACTAATAACCTAATCGAAATAATAAAACTAATAATAACTAATAACTAAAACTAATTAATCACTAATAAAACCTAATTATATAAACTAATAATAAACTAAAAAACTAAAAACTAAATAAAAATTAAAAACTAATAAAACTAACTAAACTAATAAACTAATAACTAATAATAACTAATAATAATAAAAATAAACTAAACTAACTAATAATAACTAATAATAATAAACTAAATAACTAAACTAATAAATTATAAAACTAACTAAACTAACTAATAATAAAACCTAAAAAATTAATAAACTAATAAACTAATAAAATAAAACTAATAATAATAATAACTAAACTAAATAACTAATAAAACTAATAACAATAACAAATAAATAAATAACCTAACTAAAACTAAATAACTAATATTAAACAAACTAAAACTAACTAATAATAACTAAAACTAATATTAATAAATAACTAATAAAATAAAACTAAACTAATAAATAACTAATAAACCAAATAACTAACTAACTAATAAACTAAAAGCTAAACTAATAACTAATAAAACCTAATAATAACTAAAAATAACTAATAACTAATAATAATAACAAAACAATAAAACTAATAAAAAAAACTAAAATGATAATAAAAACTAAAAACTAAATAACTAAACTAACTAAAAACCTAATAATTTAATAACTAAATAAACTAAAAACTAACCAATAAATAACTAACTAATAAAAAATAATAAAACTAATAATCTAATAATTTCATAAAACTAATAACTAAATAACTAATAAAACTAATAAACTAAAACAAACTAATAACTAACTACTAAACTAAACTAATAAACCTAAAAAACTAATAACTAATAATAATAATAATAATAAACTAATAAACATTAATAAACTAAAAGCTAAAAATATGCTAAGAATAATAATGATAATTAATAAAAAACTAACTAAATTAAAAATTAACTAATAAACTAATAACTAAAACTAACTAAAAACATAAAACCTAATAATAAAAACTAAATAATTAATAACTAAACTAAACTAAAAAAAACTAAACTAAACTAATAAACTAAAAAAACTAACTAATAACTAATAATAAATAATTTATAATAACTAAATTATATAACTAACTAATAAACTAATAACTAAACTAACGAACTAATAATAAAAAGGTGAAAACTATTAATAAATAACTAAAAAAACTAAACAAAATAACTAATAATAGCTAAACTAATAACTAAACTAATAGCTAATATCTAACTAATAAATAACTAAAAAAGTAATCATTATAATTAAAAACTAATAACTAATATAACTAAAGAAAATAACTAACTAACAAAGTAATAATAAATAATAAAACTAAAAAAATAAATAACTAATAATAATAAGAACTAATAAAACTAACTAATAACTAATAAAAACTAAAAACTAACTAAAAACAAAAACTAACTAAACCTAAATAATAACTAAACTAATAACTAACTTATAACTAACTAATAAAAACTAATAACTAACTAGTAAAAACTAATAAATAACAAAACTAAACTAATAATACAATAAACTAATAAACTAATAAAAAACTAATAACTAACTAATAATAACTAACTGACTTATAACTAATGAACCTAAAAATAATAAACTAATAAATAAATAAATAAAGAAATAAATAGATAAAACTAATAAAATCTAACTAATAAATAATTAGTAATAACTAAAACTAACTAATAACTAATAAAACTTAATTATTTAAACTAATTATAAATTAAAAAACTAATAAATAAATAAAAACTAATAACTAATAAAACAAACTAAACTGATAAACTAATAACTAATAAAATAAACTAAACTAATAAACTAATAACTTAATAATTAATAATAATAAAAATAAACTGAACTATCTAACTAATAAAGACACTAATAATAATTAAAAATAATAAACTAAATAACTTAACTAATAAATTATAAAACTAACTAAACTAACTAATAATAAAACCTAAAAAACTAAAAAACTAAAAAACTAATAAAATAAACTAATAATAATAATAACTAAACTAAATAATAAATAATACTAATAATAATAATTAATAAATAAATAACCTAACCAAAATTAATAACTAATAACAAATAATAAACTAACTAAAAACTAACTAATAATAACTAAAACTAATAATAATAATTAACTAATAACTAATAAATAACTAATAAAACCAAAAAACTAATAACTAAACCAATAATAAAACAAATAATAAATAATAACTAACTAACTAATAAACTAAAAGCTAAACTAATAACTAATAATAACAAATAATAACTAATAACTAATAATAATAATAAAATAATAAAACTATTAAAAACTAAATAAAAAACTAAAATAACTAATAATAAACCTAATAAAACTAAATAACTAAACTAATTAAAAACCTAATAAACTAATAACTAAATAAACTAAAAAACTAACTAATAAATAACTAACTAATAAAAAATTAATAATCTAATAAACTAATAAACTTATAAAACTAATAACTAAATAACTAATAAAACTAATAAACTAAAACTAACTAATAACTAATAATAAACTAAACCAATAAACCCACAAACTAATAACTAATAATAATAATAACTAATAATAATAATAATAATAAACTAATAAAAACTAATAAACTAATAATTAATAATGAATAAATAATAATAATAATAATAATTAATATAATAAAACTAACTAAATAAACTAACTAAACTAAAAAATAACTAGTAAACTACTAACTAAAACTAACTAAAAACTTAAAACCTAATAATAAAAACTAAATAACTACTAACTAATAACTAAACTAAAGTAAACTAATAAATTAAACTAATAAACTAAAAACTAACTAATTAATAACTAATAATAACTAGTAATTAATAAACTAATAACTAAACTAATGAACTAATAATAAAAAATAAATACTAATAATAAATAACTAACTAAACTAAACTAACTTACAAATAATAACTAAACTAATAACAAAACTAATAACTAATAATTAATTAATAAACTAAATTAAAAAACTAAAATTAAAAATTAAAAACAAATAATAAATAAAACTAAAGAAAATAACTAACTAATTAACTAATAATAAATAATAAAACTAAATAAACTAATAACTAATAATAATAAGAACTAATAAAACTATCTAATAACTAATAAAAACAAAAAACAAACTTATAACTAAAACTAACTAAACCTAAATAATAACTAAACTAATAACTAACTAATAACTAACTAATAAAAACTAATAACTAATAACTAGTAACTAAACTAATAAATTAATAATAAACCAATAACTAACTAATAATAACTAACTAACTAATAAATCTAAAAATAATAAACAAATAAATAAAACTAATAAAAACTAACTAATAAATAATAACTAATAATTAAAACTAATAACTAAACTAACTAATAAACTAACTAAACTAAATAACTTACTAACTGATAACTAATAAAATAACTAACTAAAAATAAATAATAAATAACTAAACCAAATAACTAAACTAATAAAAGTAATAAGTAATAAAAAAACTAATAACTAAAAAGTAAACCTAATAATAAAACTAACTCAATAACTAATAAATTAAATAACTAAATTAATAAAATAACTAAATAACTAAACTAATAACTAATAACAAAAACTAATAAATAATAATAACTAAAAAACTAACTAAACTAATAACAAATAATTAATAATAAAGTAATAAAAAATAATAACTATACAATAACAAATATTAAACAAATAAACTAATAATAATTACTAATAGCTAACTAACTAATAAATAACTTATAAAACAAATAATTAATACAAGAACAACAACAACAACAACAACAAGCCTTAATCCCACTAGGTGGGGTCGGCTACATGAATCCTTCGTCTCCATTGTGTCCTATTATGTGTCAAATTCTCATTTAATTCAAGTATACTAAGATCATTTTTATACATCTTAACCAAGTCTTTTAGGTCTACCTCTACCTTAACATAAGACAAATCTAATGCATCTACTTTCTAATCTCATTGGACGGCCGACGCTTTATGTGGCCAAACCATCTAAGGCGACTCTCCCTAATCTTATCTACCACTAGAGCTACTCCAACTTTTCCAACATACTCATTTTGTATTCTATCTCTAAGGGTAAAGCCACTCATCCACCAGCATCCTCATCTCGTAACACTTAACTTAGTCTTATGTTTCTCTTTTATTGGCCAACATTCTGCACCATAAGTCATTGCAGGTCTTACCACCATCTTATAAAATTTTCCCTTTAGTTTAAGTGGAACTTTTCTATCACATAATAGGCCAGATGCATTACTCCACTTCAACCATCCAACTTGAATTCTACTAATAATATCTCCATCTATTTCACCATCATTTTGAACAATAGAGCCTAAATATCTGAATCGCTCACTCTTATTAATGACTTGATCACCTAAAGTCACAACACTACCACTAAAACTTCTACAACTAAAATTACACTCCATATATTCAGTTTTAGATCTACTTAAATGAAAACCTTTAGACTTTAAAGTTGACCTCCATAATTCAAGTTTCTGTTGGACTCCCTCTCTAGTCTTATCAACAAGAAGAATGTCATCAGCAAAAAGCATACACCAAGGTACATCTTCTTGTAAATGCATCGTAAGAATATTCATAACTAAAGTAAAAATATTAGGGCTTAATGTTGATCCTTGATGTAATCCAACTGAAATAGGAAAATAGTTTATCAATCCTCCTTGTGTTTGGACACAAGTGATAGCTATAGTATACATATCCTTAATGACTTGAATATAACCAATATTAACTTCTTTCTGTTCTAGAACACTCCAAAGAACATCTCTTGAGACTTTATCATAAGCTTTCTTTAAATCAATAAATATCATATGTAGATCCTTTTTATTTTCTCTATGCTTCTCCATCAAACCTCTTAACAAATGTATAGCATCCATAGTAGATCTACCTGGCATGAAACCAAACTGATTGTGAGAAACTTCTGTATCACATCGTAACCTATGCTCAATTACTATCTCCCATAATTTTAATGTATGGCACATTAACTTAATTCCTCTATATATAACTCTTGTGCGCCACCTTTATTCTTAAATATAGGAACCAACAAACTCTTTCTCCACTCATCTGGCATCTTTTTAGTCTTTAAAATAACATTAAAAAGATTTGTAAGCCAAGAAATTCCTTGATCTCCTAAACATTTCCACACTTCTATTGGAATATTATCCGGTCCTACTGCTTTTCCACATTTCATTTTCTTTAAAACTTCACTAACTTCAGATTTACTAATACGATGATAAAAATGAAATTCTATTTTTGTTTAGGGTATTAAGGTTGCTAAAATCAATCGTACTTTCAGATCCTTCATTGAAAAGTTCATTAAAATACCTCATCCACCTATTTTCAATATCTTTTTCTAAGAAAAGCACTTTATTATTTTCATCCTTAATACTCACTTGAACTATGTCTTTACTTCTCTTATCTCTTTGGTTGGCTAACTTATACATACATCTTTCACCTTCTTTGGTAGCTAATCTATTGTATAAATCACTAAAAGCTAAATTTTTTGCATCATATATTGCTTTCTTAGGATCTCTACCGCCATTTTATATCTTTCCCAATTCTCCAAGTTTTTACATCTAAACCAAGTTTTATAACATTGCTTCTTATTTCTTATCTTTTCTTGCACACTCTGACTCCACCACCAACTATTCTTATTAAAAGAAGCTTTTCCTTTTGATTCGCCAAGCTCATCTTTAGCAACTTGTTTAATAGCACTTGATACTTTTTCCCACATAATGTTAGCTTCCTTATGAACATCCCAAACTTTAATTTCTTGTAGCTTGCTCTTAAAAAATATTTTATTTGTGTTATTTAAGTGTCCCCATCTAATCCTAGACAATAATTAAGTTTATTTTTCTCTTACAACCTTTCATCTTAAAATCTAAAACTAATAGTCGATGTTGGGTACTTAAAATTTCACTTGGAATGACCTTACAATCTTTATAATCTAAACTATCTATTTTTCTTATCAAAAAATAATCAATCTATGTTTTACTAGATCCATTTTTATAAGTAATAATATGTTCATCTCTTTTCTTAAATAAAGTATTAGCAACAACAAAATCATAAGCTAAGGCAAAATCTAATATAGTCCTACCTTCTTCATTAGTCACTCCAAATCCATAACCACCATGAATACTTTTAAAATCTTCTACCACTCTACCAACATGTCCATTTAAATCTTCCCCAATAAATAATTTTTCTTTAAGAGGTATCTTTTGTATTAATCCCTCTAATTCATTCCAAAAATTTTTTTTTGAGCTTACCTCCAAACCTACTTGAAGAGCATAGACACTTATAACATTGATAATCTTAGTATCAACAATAATCTTTAAAGCTAAAATTCTATCTCCACATCTATTAATACTTATAACATTATCCTTCAAACTTTTATCTATAATCACACCTACACCATTTCTAGTTCGACTTTTACGAATACCAAAGTTTAAAACCTAAACTATCAATCTCCTTCTCCCCAACCCATTTAGTTTCTTGAACACATAAAATATTTATCTTTCTATGAACCATAATATCTATTAATTCCATTAATTTACCTATAAGAGTACCTATATTCCAAGATCCTAACCTAATTTTTGTTTCATGGATTAACTTTGCCCGCATCCATCCATAATGTGGGAACCCTTGCTTATTTAACACGCACTACATGATTCTAGCACATTTTTAACTATATTCAAGCCATTAAGCGTCGCTTCCAAGGGACGCCCTAGCATTAACACAATGATTAATAACTAAATAAAAATAATAATTACTAAATAATAACTAACTAATATCCCAATTAATAACTAAATTAATAACTAAAAAAACTAAGAACTAATAAACTAAAACTAATAATAACTAACTAACTATTAATAATTAATAACTAAACTAAGAACAAATATAAAAAATAATTAAACTAACTAACTAATACTATTAACTAAACTAGTAAAACCTAAAAACTAATAACTAAAACAAACTAAAACTAACTAACTAAAACTAAAATAATACCTAAATAATGAAACTAATAATAACAACTAAACTAATTATTAAACTAATAACTAATAACTAATAACTAATAAACATTAACCTAATAATAAATAATAATAGTAACAAATTAATAAAACTAATAACTAAACTAAATAAAATAAAACTAACTAATAAATAATAATAAAACTAAATAACTAAACTAACAAAAATAAAAGTAACTAACTAATAATAATATAATAAAACTAATAAAAATAATAACTAAAACCTAATAACTAAAACTAAAAACTAAAAACTAATAAACTAAACTAATAAACTAAAACTAATAGCTAAAGTACTAACTAATAAATTAAAATAATAAACTAAATAATAAAATGAATAAATAACTTAATAATTAATTAATAATAATAACTTAAAACTAATAACTAAATAATTAAACTAAAACTAAAAACTAATAAAATTACCAACCTAATAATAAAAACTAATAACCTAACTAATAATAACTAATAAAACTAACTAATAAAATTATTAAATTAATAACTAAACTAAACTAAACTAACTAACTAAACTAATAACACTAATTGAAAGTACCTAACTAATAAACTAATAATAACTAAAAAACTAACTAATAAAATTAATAAATAATAAACTAATAGAACTATCTAATAACTAACTAATAACAAATAACTACTAGCTAACTAATAAGAAAATAATAAAATAACAAAAACTAAAACTAATAACTAAATAATTAACTAAACTAAACTAAAAATTAAAAACTAAAAACTAACTAATAATAACTAATAAAAGTAAATAACTAACTAAAATAACTAAATTGAATAACTAATAAAACTAACTAATAATAATAAACTAATAAAAATGAATAACTAATAACTAATAATAATAAATAATAAATAATAATAAAATCAAAATCAAAATAATAATAATAATAATAATAACTAATAACTAAAAATTAAAAATAATAATAAAACTAACCAAACTAACTAAACTAATAATAAAATAAATTATAACCTAATAATAACTAATAAAAACTAATAACTAGACTAATAACTAATTAAAAAAATAATAACTAAAACTAAATTAACTAAAAACAAATAAATAAAATAAATAATAAAAACTTGATAAAAACTAATAACTAATAACTAAAACTATTAACTATTAACTAATAATTAATAACTAAATTAAACTAACTAAGTAATAATTAATTAATTAAAACCAATAAACTAATAAATAAACCTAATAACCTAATTAAACTAAGTAAAACTAATAAAATTAACTAATACTAAAAAAATTAACTAACTAACTAATAACTAAAAACTAATACTAAAATTAACTAACTAATAACTAACTAAACTAAAAAAACCAACTAACTAAACTAAAAAACTAAAACTAATAATTAACTAATAACTAATAATTAATAAACTAAAAATAACTAATAACTAACTAAATAAAACAAATAAAACAAATAATAATAATAACTAATAACTAAACTAAACCTAATAAATAAACTAAAAAACTAATTAAATAACTAACTAATAATAACTAAACCTAATAACTAATAACTAACTAAACTTACTAATAATAACCTAACTAATAAACTAATAAACTAACTAATTAAAAAAACTAATAAAATTAATAAAACTAAACTAATAACTAAAACTAATAAAACTAATATACTAATAAACTAACTTAACTAATAATAAACTAATAATAAACCTAAAAAACTAAATTAATTGTGCAATAAGCTAATAACTAACTAATTAATAATAATTAAACTAACTAATAATAAAAAACTAATAACTAACTAAACTTACTAAATAATAATTAATAATAACTAAACTAATAAACTAATAACTAACAAATAATAACTAAATAATAATATAACTAAACTAATAAACTAATAATAATTAATAAAGCAAATAAAACTATTAACTAATAAAATAACTAATAATAAAACTAATAAAATTAAAACTAAACCTAAAATAATAAACTAAAACCTAATAACAAAAATAAAACTAATAACTAATAAAAACTATAATACTAATAAATTAATAAGTTGATAAACTATGAAAAAAATGTAATAAAACTAACTAAATAATGAATAACTAACTAAAATTAATAATAAACTAATAAACTAATAAATTAATAAAAATTAACTAACTAATCACATAAACTAATAACTAAAAACAAACTAACTAATACCAATAAACTAATAAATAACTAAACTAATAGTAACTAACACTATAACTAAGAATAATAACTAAATAACTAATTAAAAACTAAAATAATAAACTAAAAAACTAATAATAAATTAATAAATAAACTAACTAATAAAACTAACTAAACTAATAACTAAACCTAATAACTAGCAAACTAAAACTAACTAATAATAACTAAACTAATAAACTAGTAATAAAACTAATAAAAACTAAATAAACTAATAACTAATAACTAAACTAAAAAAATAATAATAATAACTAACTAACTAATAACTAATAATAAACTAATAAAATAACTAAACTAATAAAAAATAATAATAACAATAACTAACTAATAAAACTAAAAACTAATAAACTAATAACTAGCATTAAAAACTAATAAAACTACAAACTAATAAATTGATAAACTTAAAAATAAAATTAATAAACTAATAATAATAATAATAATAAACTAAACTAAAAACTAATAACTAACTCATAACTAAATTAACTAATAAACAACTAATAAAATAAAACAAATAACCTAAACTAATAAACTAATAATAATTTAATAATAAACTAACTAACTAATAACTAAGAAAACTAACTAAAAAACTAAGAAAAATTAAAAACTAACATTAAAAACTAACTAATAATAAATAATAATATTAACTAAACTAATATAACAAATAATAACTAACTAATAAACTAAACTAATAATTACCTAATAAAACTAATACTGATATTAACTAATAAAAATAACTATTAAATAAATTAAAAACTAACTAAAACTAAAAACTAAAAACTAATAACTAAACCAATAAATAATAATAATAAACCTAATAAACTAAATTATTAATTAATAAATAATAACTAATAAAAATAACTAAATTAAATAACTAATAAAACCTAATAACTAAACTAATAAACTAATAAATAAAAAATTAATGATAAAACTAACTAATAATAATAACTATAACTAATAACTATTAACTAATAATAAAAATAACTAATAACTAAAATAATAAATAAAACTTATAATAATAAATAACTAATAATAATAACTAAATAATTAACTAAATAATTAAGTAAAATCTAATAAAACTACACAAATAACTAAACTAACTAAACCAATAATGAATAAACCTAAAACTAATAATAATAAACTAATAACTATAATAACTAACTAATAAACTAAAAAAACTAACTAATAATAAAAACTAATAGATAAAAAACAAATAAACTAAAAACTAAAAAACTAATAACTAAACTAATAATAACTAAAAACTAAACTAATAACTAAACTAATAATAACTAATAACTAAAAAACAAAACTAATAAAACTAATAACTAATAAATATACAAAATTTAGTAAAAATAATAATAATAATAAAACTAACTAATAATAATAAATAAAAAAAAACTAATAATAACTAAAACCAATAAAACAAAATAACTTAAAAACTAAATAATAAAAAATAATAAACTAACTAATAACTAAACTAATAATAATAAGTAAAAAAACTAAACTAAATAACTAATAATAACTAACTAATAACTAATAACTAAACTAATAAAAACTAACTAAATAATAAAATAATAATTAAACTAATAACTAAATAAACTAATAAACTAATAAACTAACTACCTAACTAATACAACTTATAATAACTAAAAACTAATAATAACTAAATAATAATAATAATAATAATAATAATAAAATAACTAAGCTAATAAAACCAATAAAACTAAACTAATAAAACTAATAATAAACTAAACTAATAATAACTAATAATAATAATAATAATAATAATAATAATAATAATAATAATAATAATAATAATAATAATAAACTAATAACTAAATAAACTAACTAAACTAGCTAATAACTAAATAACTAAACTAAAACTAACCAATAACTAAACATAAACTTAAACCTAATAATAATAAACTAAATAAATTACTAAAAACTCAACTAACTAACTAAATAATAATAATAACTAATAACTATTAATAAATTAAATAATTAATAATTAACTAAACTAATAATAATAATAATAAACTAATATACTATAAAAAAATATCTAATAAAACTAAGCCTAATAATAATAAAAAGCTAATAACTAACTAATAACTAACCTAATAAACTAAAGTTATAATAATAATAATAATAATAACTAAAATTAATAATAATAACTAATAACTAAAACTAACTGATAAAATAAATATCTAACTAATAATAAACTAAAACCTAATACTTAACTAATAATAATAAAATAATAACTAATTTAACTAAACTAATATACAATAATTAAAACTAATAACTAATAATATTAACTAACTAAGCTAATAACTTATAATAACTAATAAACTAATAAGTAATAAAATAAAAAATAATAATTATTAAGAAAAAACTTAATAAGAATAAGAATATATATATATAATAACTAACTAATTACTAAATAACTAATAACTAATAACAAACTAATAATAACTAAAAACTAAAAATAATAATAACTAATAAAAACTGATAACTAATTAAAATACAATAAATAATAATAAACTAATAACTAGCTAATAAAAATAATAATAAATAATAATAATTATTATAATTATAATTATAATAATAATAATAACTAAACTAAACTAATAAATAATAAAATAATAACAACTAATAATAAAGCTAACTATAACTAATAAATAACTAATAAAACTAAACTAATAACCTAATTAATAATAACTAATAACTAAAATTAATAATAACTAAAAAACAAATAATAACTAACTAAAAACCTAATAACTAATAATAATAACTAAACTAATAATAACTAAATAACTAAACTGATAACTAATAACTAACTAACTAATAATAAAAACTAACTAAAAACTAATAAAAATAACTAAATAAAAAGATAAACTAATAAACTAATAAAACTAACTAATAATAAAACTAATAATAACTATTAACAAATAATATTAATAATCTAAACTTAATAATAATAACTAAAAACTAATAATAAACTAATAAACTAAAAAACTAAAACTAAAACCTTAAAAACTAATAAATAATAAACCTAATAATAACTAATAAAAAACTAAAAATAAACTAACTAACTAAAAATAAACTAAAAAACTAACTAATAATAATAACTAATAAAAACTAAAAACCCTAAACTAATAAGCTAATAACTAATAACTAATTAAATAAATAACAAACTAATAATTAAATTAATAACTAAAACTAACTAATAACTAATAAATAACTAATAAGAAAACTAATAAAACTAACTAATAAAAACTAATAATAATAAAAATAACTAATAATAACCTATTAATAATAAACATAAAATAATAAAACTAAAAACTAATCAAACTAATAAACTAAATTAATATAACTACTAACGAA